>SJXQ01010124.1:51317-118747 GCA_006408695.1 Aepyceros melampus | reverse complement strand
CCCCTGCCCCCGCCCCAACACACACTCCAGTGTTCTTATCCAGGTATCACTGGGCCCTGCCCCAATGCATCCACTTCCCTGATACCTGGCATGAAATCCAGTGCTACATTCTGTCATCCCCTCCCGCTCCCATCAAGCCACCTTCCTGCTCTGCCAGGCAGCAATGGCCACATAGACCTCCCTGCTCCACTTCCCACTCCACTGTCCGTTCTCCCCAGAGGACAAAAGCTCCTGTCCAGTGAGGATGTCAGATCATGTTATTTCTGTCAGCCTTCCTGGGGCTCCGCGTCGTGATGTAGACTAGGCTCCAGAGTTCCCACGCATTCGGGTCCCTCCCCGGCTTCCCAGTTGCTCTCCTCCTCCTCCTGCTCCAGCCACACTGGGCTCCTGCTGCTCTGCCAGCATGCCAAGCATGATCCTGCCTGGGCGTCTACATCTGCTGTTTCCTCTGCTTGGAAACCTGGCCCCAGAACTCTGTGGGGGTCACTTCTCATGTCCTTGGGTTCTCCACTCAGCTAGCTCCCTGGAGAAGCCCTCTTCATGGCTCCTTCTAAAGGAGAAGCCTCTCCACTCCATGTCACTCTGACCCTCTTTTACTTGCCTTCATAGAACTTACCGGCCACTGTGTTTTATCGTTGTGTCGCTAATGACGAGCTTGTTTACTGAAGCTGTGTCCCTGAAGCCAAGAGCGGTACTTGGCACATCATGCTTTTGGAGGATGGGAATTTAAAGTGATAGCAGCTTTCAGGCTTGGTTGTAACATGGAAGACTTTGTCCCCTCTCCCATACAGGTTGAATGTGTGTGAAGAGACCCCTGGCTCAGCCTTCTCCAGACTCAGAAGAGTCTCTTCTCCCCACCTGAGCCTGGGGTCCTGCCTCGTTCTCTGGAAAACCCCCAGGAGCCTCTCCTCTGCCTTCTAAGCAGATCAAAGTCTGAAAACCCCACACCTGCTTCGCCTGCTGGTTCTGAAACCCCTTCGAGAGAGAGAGGAGGTTCTCCTTCTCCCTTCTCCCCTCTCCTGATTTGGTGGCACAGGCTAGGTTTTCAGGGCCAATTCATCTAATTTGATTAGTTTCTCATCTAAATCTAGTTAAGTTGTCTTTATGAATTCAGTAAAAATAAAGAAACCCCACAAATAGCAATTCTTTTCCTCTTTCTCTTTTAGGCATTAACATGCATTCTTTATTTTTTTTATCTTTTGTTTTGTGTTGGGGTATAGCTGATTAACAGTGCTGTGATAGCTTCAGATGGACAGCAAAGGGACTCAGCCACACATTTCTATGTAACCATTCTCCCCCAAAGTCCTGTCCCATCCAGGCTGCCACATGACACTGAGCAGAGTTCCCTGTGTTCTACAGTAGGACTTTGTTGGTTATCCATCTTAAAAACAGCAATGTGGACATGTCCATCCCAAACCCCCTGACTGTCTCTTATCTCCATTCTCCCCCATCCCGGTAAACATAAAGTCATTCTCTAAGCCTGTGAGTCTGTTTCTGTTTTGTTAAATAAGGCCATTTATGTCATTTCTTTTTCTTTTCTTTTCTCTTTTAAATCAGTGGAAGAAATGACCCCTATTTCAATTTTCCAGGTCAAATTTACTGTGACTTCTGGCTAGAGGGACTTCGACCTCTTTCCTGCACTTGCCCTCCTCAGGTTGGAGGAGAATCCTTGGAATTTTCCAGAAGCACAGAGAGCAGCCAGGGTCCCCACTCACAGGCCACGGTGGTCATCATGGTCCTTGCTGGTGACCTGGCCCTGCCTGTAGGACAGGTGCTGATGCCTGGCAGAGAGGTCCCCAAATTAACCACAGACCAGTGAAACCGAAGCCTCACAGCTGCTTCCAACCCCACAGAGCTATTTTCTGGGATCTCAGCAGGCAGCCCTCAGCTCTGCGGTTACAAAGGTATGCCTGGGGGGCCTGGCTGCTCGCTGCTCCAGAGCCAATAAGGAGGCTGGATTGGTGGAAAGGAAAGTTTGCTTCATTTCAGATGCTGGCAACTGGGCAGGGGGTGGGGAGGGTGGTGGATATCTGTCCAAAGGCCAACTCCCTCTTGATAAGCAGGAAAGAAAGAAAGAAAGTGAAGTTGTTCAATCGTGTCCGACTTTTTGCGACCCTCTGGACTGTAGCCTACCAGGCTTCTCGATCCATGGGAGTCTCCAGGCAAGAATACTGGAGTGGATTGCCATTTCCTTCTCTAGGGGATCTTCCCTACTCAGGGATCAAACCTGGGTCTCCTGCATTGCAGGCAGACGCTTTACCCTCTGAGCCACCAGGGAAGCCCTTGACAAGCAGGGGGTGAGAACTTTTATAGACAAAGTTGGGGGTGGGGGTACATGCAGAAACAGTACAGTCATCTCTAACCGTCATCTTCAACTTGGTCATCAGTGGTCTGACTAGCATCATCTTGGTTATTTTAGGTGTAGTTAATCTTTAGCTCCAGGGTCCATTTGCTATCTTTTCTTTGTGGTCAATTCTCAGAACTGTGGCAGCTCAAGTCCTAGGTTCAGTTAACTTCTCCACCTGGGGTTTTAGTATCTATAAGACAGCTCACAGGGTGTGGCTCAGAATATGACCTACAGACCTTGAGAAAGAACTAGAGGTCCTTGACTGTGCTTAATGACTACATTATTATCATTTAGTCTTCTTGGACTGTTTTCCTTTGTTTCAGCATTTCTCATTTCTCTGATTAAACTTATTCTTTGCCTAAAGTTTTCCACAGGCAAAAGGCAGGCAGAGAAAGTTGGGGGGGAAGGGCGGCAGCAAGGACCACATGGTCCTGCTCCATCTCAGTGCTGCATCCAAACACCAAGAGCAGTCTTCAACACTCCTGGGTTTTCAGCTGTTGCACAGAGCCCCCTCAGCCCAATGGCGTCTTGTGTAAATTTTGTAACATCAGGCCCTATTTGTTTATTTTTGCTTTTCATTACTCTAAGAAGTGGGTTCAAGAAATTTTGCTGTGATTTATGTCAAAGAATGTTCTTCCTATGTTTTCCTCTAAGAGTTTCATAGTGTTCAGTGTTACATTTAGGTCCTTAATCTATTTTGAGTTGATTTTTGTGTATGGTGTTAGAGAGGGTTTTCCAGGTGGCTCAGTGGTAAAGAACCTGCCTGACAAAAAAGGAGATGCTGGTTCAATTCCTGGGGTGGGAAGATACCCTGGAGAAGGAATCAGCTACCCACCCCAGTACTTTTGCCTGGGAATTCCCATGGACAGAGGAACCTGTTGATCTACAGTCCTTGGTGTCACAGAGTTGGACATGGCTGAGCAACCAAACAACAATGATGTTAGTTCAGTTCAGTTCAGTTCAGTCGCTCAGTCGTGTCTCACTTTGCGACTCCATGAATCGCAGCGCGCCAGGCCTCCCTGTCCATCACCAACTCCCGGAGTTCACTCAGATTCATGTCCACCGAGTGAGTGATGCCATCCAGCCATCTCATCCTCTGTCGTCCCGTTCTCCTCCTGCCCCCAATCCCTCCCAGCATCAGAGTCTTTTCCAATGAGTCAACTCTTCTCATGAGGTGGCCAGAGTACCGGAGTTTCAGCTTTAGCATCATTCCTTCCAAAGAAACCTAAGGCTGATCTCCTTCAGAATGGACTGGTTGGATCTCTTTGCAGTCCAAGGGACTCTCAAGAGTCTTCTTCAACACCACAGTTCAAAAGCATCAATTCTTTGGCGCTTAGCTTTCTTCACAGTCCAGCTCTCACATCCATACATGACTACTGGAAAAACCATAGCCTTGACCAGCGGACCTTAGTAGGCAAAGTAATGTCTCTGCTTTTGAATATGCTGTCTATGTTGGTCATAACTTTTCTCCCAAGGAGTAAGCATCTTTTAATTTCATGGCTGCAGTCACCATCTGCAGTATTTTGGACCCCAAAAAAATAAAGTCTGACACTGTTTCTACTGTTTCTCCATCTATTTGCCCTGAAGTGATGGGACCAGATGCCATAATCTTCATTTTCTGAATGTTGAGCTTTAAGCCAACTTTTTCACTCTCCTCTTTCACTTTCATCAAGAGGCTTTTGAGTTCCTCTTCAATTTCTGCCATAAGGATGGTGTCATCTGAATATCTGAGGTTATTGATATTTCTTCTGGCAATCTTGATTCCAGCTTGTGCTTCTTCCAGCCCAGCGGTTCTCATGATGTACTCTGCATATAAGTTAAATAAGCAGGGTGACAATATACAGCCTTGACATACTCCTTTTCCTATTTGGAACCAGTCTGTTGTTCCATGTCCAGTTCTAACTGTTGCTTCCTGACCTGCATGCAAATTTCTCAAGAGGCTGGTCAGGTGGTTAGAGAGTGTTCTAAATTCATTCTTTTACATGTAGCTGTCCAAACCTGCTCTATAGCATAGGGAGCTCAGCTCAGTGCTCTGTAGTGACCTAGAAGGGTAGGATGTGGTGGTGTGGGAGGAAGGTCCAAGAGGGAGGGGACATATGTGCATATATAACTGATTGACTTTGTTGTACAGCAGAAACTAACACAAGATTGTAAAGTAACTCTACCCCAGTTTAAAAAATATAACAAATACACATGCATGTACCCTAACACACCCACACACACCTTAAGGCTTTCTTCACATAACAACAACGTGGGTAACTGAAGTTCTCTTAGAAACCCAAGGATCCTCACCTATCCAGCATCCTTCCTTCCTTGATGCATACACAATTTTATCCCGTCTGGAGCCAGAACACCTGCGGACATATTTCAGCTCCAATGCTCACTGCCAGAGTAAACTTGAGCGAGCTGCTTAGCTTCTCTGGCTCCTCATCCACAAAATAGTTACAATAATAATAGAAGCTGCCTCATAAGGGCACTGTTGAGTATTGAGTGAATGCTTAGAAAAGTCCTTGGTGCTTAATTTCGTAAGTATTAGCTGCTACATTATTATTTGGATGGATTCTTACATTTCATCCTCCAAAGATAAATTTTGAAGATATTCTCAACACAATACGATGGAAAATAAGAAAATGAGAAATTGCAGACTAAGGGAACATGAGAGAAAGGAACATACAAAGCATTTGTACCAAGGAAGACAGAGGTCTCTGGTGGGTGAGTGTAGGAACTGAGGAAGAGGCAGTTAACTCTTAAGGGGTGTTTAAAGCATCCACTTATGATATAAGAATGCATTATATTCTTTGCAGCCAAAGATGGAGAAGCTCTATCCAGTCAGCAAAAAGACCAGGAGCTGACTGTGGCTCAGATCATAAACTCATTATTGCCAAATTCAGACTTAAATTGAAGAAAGTAGGGAAAACCACTAGACCATTCAGGTATGACCTAAATCAAATCCCTTACAATTATACAGTGGAAGTGAGAAATAGATTTAAGGGACTAGATCTGATAGAGTGCCTGATGAACTATGGGCAGAGGTTTGTGACATTGTATAGGAGACAGGGATCAAGACCATCCCCATGGAAAAGAAATGCAAAAAAGCAAAATGGCTGTCAGAGGAGGGCTTACAAATAGCTGTGAAAAGAAGAGAAGTGAAAAACAAAGGAGAAAAGGAAAGATATACCCATTTGAATGCAGAGTTCCAAAGAATAACAAGGAGAGATAAGAAAGCCTCCCTCCGTGATCAATGGAAAGAAATAGAGGAAAACAAAGAATGGGAAAAACTAGAGATCTCTTCAAGAAAATTAGAGATACCAAGGGAATATTTCATGCAAAGATGAGCTCAATAAAGGACAGAAATGGTATGGACCTAAGAGAAGCAGAAGATATTAAGAAGAGGTGGCAAGAATACACAGAAGAACTGTCCAAAAATAGCTTCATGACCTAGATAATCACAATGGTATGATCACTCACCTAGAGCCAGACATCCTG
Organism: Aepyceros melampus; assembly: GCA_006408695.1. Taxonomy (NCBI): domain Eukaryota; kingdom Metazoa; phylum Chordata; class Mammalia; order Artiodactyla; family Bovidae; genus Aepyceros; species Aepyceros melampus. The sequence goes on along the minus strand of SJXQ01010124.1, from coordinate 112,914 downwards.
GAATGTGAAGTCAAGTGGGCCTTAGGAAGCATCACTATGAACAAAGCCAGTGGAGGTAATGGAATTCCAATTGAGCTATTTCAAATCCTAAAAGATGATGCTGTGAAAGTGCTGCACTCAATATACCAGCAAATTTGGAAAACTCAGCAGTGGCCACAGAACTGGAAAAGGTCAGTTTTCATTTCAATCTCAAAGAAAGGCAATGCCAAAGAACACTCAAACTACCGCACAATTGCACTCATTTCACATGCTAGTAATGCTCAAAATTCTCCAAGCCAGGCTTCAGCAATACATGAACCATGAACTTCCTGATGTTCAAGCTGGTTTTAGAAAAGGCAGAGGAACCAGAGAACAAATTGCCAATATCCACTGGATCATCGAAAAAGCAAGAGTTCCAGAAAAACATCGATTTCTGCTTTATTGACTATGCCAAAGCCTTTGACTGTGTGGATCACAATAAACTGTGGAAAATTCTGAAAGAGATGGAAATACCAGACCACCTGACCTGCCTATTGAGAAATATGTATGCAAGTCAGGAAGCAACAGTTAGAACTGGACATGGAACAACAGACTGCTTCCAAATAGGAAAAGGAGTACGTCAAGGCTGTATATTGTCACCCTGCTTATTTAACTTATATGCAGAGTACATCATGAGAACCGCTGGGCTGGATGAAGCACAAGCTGGAATCAAGATTGCCAGAAGAAATATCAATAACCTCAGATATGCAGATGACACCACTCTTATGGCAGAAAGTGAAGAGGAACTGAAAAGCCTCTTGATGAAAGTGAAAGAGGAGAGTGAAAAAGTTGGCTTAAAACTCAACATTCAGAAAACTAAGATCATGGCATCTGGTCCCATCACTTCATGGCAAATAGATGGGGAAACAGTGGAAACAGTGTCAGACTTTATTTTCCTAGGCTCCAAAATCACTGCAGATGGTGACTGCAGCCATGAAATTAAAAGACGCTTACTCCTTGGAAGGAAAGTTATGACCAACCTAGATAGCGTATTAAAAAAGAGACATCACTTTGCCGACTAAGGCCCATCTAGTCAAGGCTATGGTTTTTCCAGTAGTCATGTATGGATGTGAGAGTTGGACTGTGAAGAAAGCTAAGCGCCGAAGAAGTGATGCTTTTGAACTGTGGTGTTGAAGAAGACTCTTGAGAGTCCCTTGGACTGCAACGTGATCCAATAAGTCCATCCTAAAGGAGATCAGGCCTGAGTGTTCGTTGGAAGGACTGATGTTGAAGCTGAAACTCCAGTACTTTGGCCACCTGATGGGAAGAGCTGACTCATTTGAAAAGACCCTGATGCTGGGAAAGATTGAAGGCAGGAAGAGGAGGGGACGACAGAGGATGAGATGATTGGATGGCATCACTGAATCAATGGAGATGAGTTTGAGTAAACTCCAGGACTTGGTGATGGACAGGGAGGACTGGTGGCAGTGGTCCATGGGGTCAGAAGAGTTGGACATGACTAAGTGACCGAACTGAACTGAATGCATCCACTGTTCAAGATTAACATGAAGGTAACCTAGCTGTTTCCCTCTGTGTCAGTCATCTCAGATGAGGCTTTTAAATTGATGGAATTTCATAGTTCCTGCAGGCACTTACAATAAACCATGTTCCTTGTTTTGCTTTGCAATTCCATTTTCCTGGGAAAATTACTTGAATGTCTCTATTTGTCCTAGCACTTGTGCATATTCAATAAGGAAAAGTGTTTAGCTACCTTTGTGAAGGAAGGAAGCGAACTAATCACATTAACATTTGAAATTTTTCTCAGTAGTCTTAAAGCTAATTTCTGTGCTTCTCAAAATAAAGTTAGTCTAGGAGATTAAGATAAAATTTGCTCATTCTCAAAACAAAAATGTGTCACTTCTAGCTTCTCGTTAAGTGAAGTTAGCTGTGCTTAGTGGCTCAGTCGTGTCTGACGCTTTGCAACCCCATGGACTGTAGATCCCCAGGCTCCTCTGTCTGTGGAATTTCTCTAGGCAAGAATACTAACTAGAGAGGGTTGCCATGCCCTCCTCCAGGGGATCTTCCCAACCCAGGGATCAAACCCCAGTCTCCCTAATTGCAGGCAGATTCTTTACCATCTGAGCCACGAGGGAAGCCCTAAGTGAAGTTAAGGGAGCCAGATTTGGGATGCTCCATGTCTGTATCCTGAACATTTGTGTCCAGCAGCCAGGGGTGTGATGCAGGCAGAGCCTCAAGTCAAGTGTTGAAACTTGTTGCCTCTAGTCTACTCTCTGATCCATGGACAGAGGATGAGATGGTTGGATGGAATCACTGACTCAATGGAGATGAGTTTGAGTAAACTCTGGGACTTAGTGATGGACAGGGAGGCCTGGTGTGCTGTGGTCCATGGGGTCAGAAGAGTCGGACACGACTGAGCAACTGAACTGAACTGAATGCATCCACTGTTCAAGATTAACGTGAAGGTAACCTCGCTGCTTCCCGCTGTTCAGATATCTCAGATGTCTCAGATGAGACAGAGGACAAAGGACAGAGGGGCAGTGGACAGCAGTAGTGCTCTGTGGAATGGTGGAGTCTGAGCCAAGGTCAGTGGCATCAGTCAAAGGGTGTGTGAACTCACGGGAGTTGATACCAAGGAAGCATCCAGGGATTTGAAGGAAGGAAGAAAGACTGTCCTTCCTGAGTCAATACTCCAATGACAACAGCAGATTTTTCTGTGATGTCCTTGGACAATGACCTGGGAACACCCAAAGACATGGTACAAGTGTGGCGGAACAGAATAGACAGACATAACCAAGCTCATCATGGGATCATTTCCCCACAAATATTTAGATCTTTTGTAGAAAACAAAATCTGGAAATGTAGGATAAAAGAAGAAGCATTGCATGCTGTCTTTCATCTTTGTGTAACAAATCATCTAATCAATAGCTAATTGATTAGAACATTTCAATATTCATTTAGAAACATAATGAACATTTATTGAACTCAACATTTATCAAGTTTCTACCATGTTCTGTTCAGTGGAAGATGCTAAACGTCCAAAGATGAATAAAACAGAATGTCTACTTTTAAGGTGCTTGCTATTGAATAGGCAGTCATATACACGAGTGAGTTTGATCAAGTGTTGTATATGTTATATGTTAGCACTTGTAGGCACAGTAATAGCACAGTAACAGTAATAGGCCGGTGATTCTTTTTTTCCCCAGGACAAGTCCAGGGAAACATGAGGTTTCATGCTCAGCCTCAGAGAAGATTTTTCAGGATCATGCAGAGAGAGCAGTTCTTTCCAGAAAAGACCAGTTCTTTCCAGAGGTAGTCTAGAAGGGCTGCAGGGCAGCCTGGCCCCAAGCACTTCCCTGTCCTTCCCTTTGAAATCTCTCTTTGTGAGGTGTTTGCCACAGGGACTTATATACCTTCCTGATAAATCCAGTGCAGTCCCCAAACCCTATAAGGAATATGGCTGTAGGCTTTCAAAGAATAGTCCCCAAACAGCGTCATCAGTGCCATCTGGAACTTGTTTGAAATGCAGATTCTAAGCCCTCAGAGCAGTCTCAGAAACCAGTATTTTAACCAGCCCCCCAGGGGATTCTGGGCACATCATAAGTCCAGGGCCTCTGGGGCTTCTCAGGTGGCTCAGTGGTAAAGAATCTGCCTGCCAATGCTCAAGTTCAATCCCTAGGCAGGGAAGCTTCCCTGGGGTAGGAAATGGCAACTTGTTACAGTATTCTTGCCTGAAAAATTCCCTGGACAAAGGAACTTGGCAGGCTATAGTCCATGGGGATTTCAAAGGGTCGAACACAACTGAGCACACACACCCACATGTCCAGGGTCTCTACTTTCATTCCCTTCAAACTTACATTCAGAAATGATCTCATGGACTTTCTTTAAACTGGAAAATGATCCATCATCCCTTCCTCCAGGAGTATCTGCCTTTGATAACAATAGTTAATACTGATTGAGTTTGATGTGCCATGGGTGTTTCCTGTGTGCTAATTTCTTGAATCCTTACAATAGGCAAAGATTCTATCAGCGCATTCTACAGATGAGAAAACTGAGGCACAGAGAGACTCAGTCATTTGCTAAAGGTATCACAGCTAGTAAGTAGCCTAGCTGGGATTTACCAGTCTGGCTCCACAGCACATAGGCTTCACCTCCACCCGGCTTGTGTACCTGCTAAGTCACTTCAGTCATGTCTGACTTTTTGCAGCCTGATGGACTGTAGCCTACCAGGCTCCTCCGTCCATGGAATTCTCCAGGCAAGAAGACTGGAGTGGGTTGCCATGCTCTCCTCTAGGGGATCTGCCCCAACCCAGGGATTGAACCTGCATCTGCTGCAACTCCTGCACCACAGACAGAATCTTAATCACTGAGCCACCAGGGAAGCCCTAACTTCTACCCTACTTTGCTTCTATTGTTTTTTCTAATTTCTAGGGTTAAATTAGACATTCTCCCTGACGCGTATATAATCAATTGACATAATAAAATTGATTTCATTGTACTTTCAAAATTATCGAATATTTTGACTTTGTGCTCATAACCTGTCAGTTGAAGGGTACTGAACGCAGTTTTGATGTCTGAGAAAATTTCAGAGACATAGATTTAAATATAGCTCGGATTTGAAGGGAGAACAATGACAGGAATCACTGGAATGGATTTCTTTTCTTTCTCATGTACCAAATAAAACATTTTTCCAACTAATCATGTAATAGCAACCATGTGAAATAGTAGATATTGTCCTTTTACTGGGTTCCTGCTCAGTGTCTCACAGTTGAAGACAGAAGAGAGGGGTTAGGAGGAACACATCAAGGTCTCCTGAAACCAAGTCCAGGGTTATTCTTAGCAGTGGTTCTGTCACTGAAATTCTCCATGAAATCTGTTATTGGCTCACATTTATATAAGGAAAGAGGCAAGCCTTGTCTGGGTTTCTTTGTTGGGGGATCTAGAGTCCATTTTATAATAATGAACACAGTCTCCTTTGTCATGTCAAATGCTTTTTGAAGCCTCACGAGTGCATTCAAGTCCATTACTGAGACCTGAGAGATGAGTGACTTAAAATATCAAGATGAGTCATGGTAGGATGGAGGAAAAGAAGGTTCTGTTCCATTCAGTCACTCAGTCGTGTCCGACTCTTTGCGACCCCATGAATCGCAGCATGCCAGGCCTCCCTGTCCATCCCCAACTCCCGGAGTTCACTCAGACTCACATCCATTGAGTCCGTGATGCCATCCAGCCATCTCATCCTCGGTCGTCCCCTTCTCCTCATGCCCCCAATCAGGGTCTTTTCCAATGAGTCATCTCTTTGCATGAGGTGGCCAAAGTACTGGAGCTTCAGCTTTAGCATCATTCCTCCCAAAGAAATCCCAGGGTTGATCTCCTTCAGAATGGACTGGTTGGATCTCCTTGCAGTCCAAGAGACTCTCAAGAGTCTTCTCCAACACCACAGTTCAAAAGCATCAATTCTTCTGCGCTCAGCCTTCTTCACAGTCCAACTCTCACATCCATACATGACCACTGGAAAAACCATAGCCTTGACTAGACGGACCTTAGTCGGCAGGATTCAGAAATCATTATTGTAAGTCAGTCTCAAAATGTGGTTCAGACTTTCCCATATTTAACTCCTCCCCAGCACTAACCCCTTCTTAACTGACCCCTCTGGACTCCCAGAGCTTCCCTGGTGACGCAGCTGTAAATAATCCACCTGCCAATTCAGGAGACACAGGGTCGATCCCTGGTCCAGGAAGATCTCCTGGAGAAGGAAATGGCAACCCACTGCAGTATTCTTGCCTGAGAAATCCCATGGACCGAGGCGCCTGGCGGGCTACAGTCCATGGGGTCACAAAGAGTTGGACGCAACCGAGCGGCTGACACTTTCACTTTTGCCTTCTGGACTCTCAGGGACTCCCAGTCCTTGGGGATGGACAAGCAGTGCTGCATCCTGACTGCTCCCTGGGGAGTGGTCATGCTGGTGGTAGGGGGTAGTCCTGTTTCTACTGTCTAGGGATTGGTGCTTCGAGCCCAGAGAAGGCCAGAGGGAAGTAAGCGCCTCTTGTTCTAAAGAGCTCATCAGAATTGAAAGAGACACGTGTACCCCAATGTTCATCGCAGCACTGTTTACAATAGCTAGGACATGGAAACAACCTAGATGTCCATCAGCAGATGAATGGATAAGAAAGCTGTGGTACATATACACAATGGAGTATTACTCAACCATTAAAAAGAATACATTGGAATCAGTTCTAATGAGGTGGATGAAACTGGAGCCTATTATACAGAGTGAAATAAGCCAGAAAGAAAAACACCAATACAGTATAATAATGCATATATATGGAATTTAGAAAGATGGTAACGATAACCTTGTATGAGAGACAGCAAAAGAGATACAGATGTGTAGAACAGCCTTTTGAACTCTGTGGGAGAAGGTGAGGGTGGCATGATTTGGGAGAATGGCATTGAAATATGTATAATATCATATGTGAAACGAATCGCCAGTCCAGGTTCAATGCATGAGACAGGATGCTCGGGGCTGGAGCACTGGGATGACCCAGAGGGATGGTATGGGGAGGGAGGTGGGGGGGGTTCAGGAGGGGGAACACGTGTACACCCGGGGTGGATTCATGTTATGTATGGCAAAACCAATACAGTATTGTAAAGTAATTAGCCTCCAATTAAAATAAATAAATAATTTATATTAAAAAAAAGAGAAAAAATCTTTTTGGAAAATATTTTTCCAATTTAAATGACAAAAAAAAAGAGCTGATCAGCTGGGCTCAGACCCCTCCCTTGGACTTTCTAAGATGTAGGTGACCTGTCTTTGGGCTTCCCAGGTGGTGCAGTGGTAAAGAATCTGCCTGCCAACGCAGGAGGTGCAAGAGATACCAGTTCTATCCCAGGGTCGGCAGATCCCCAGGAGGAGGGCATGACAACCCAGTATTCTTACCTGAGAAATCCCATGGGCAGAGGAGCCTGGCAGGCTACAGTCTGTGGGGTCACAGAAGAGCTGAAGACGACTGAGCGCACGCGTGCGTGCACACACACACACCCCTACATTTGCATTTTATTAATTAGTTAGCTGTCTGCTGATGACAAGCAGTTTGCCCCCATGCCACCCTGAGTAGGGAACTGGAGCAGCCTGCCTTGCCATCATTTGGTTGCCAAGGAAACAAGTTTCCCAGAAGTCTAGAAATAGCCAAGCATGGGCCCTTGTGCCTGATGCTCTCAGAGATGGCTGGGTGTCTGGTGAGGGGTCTCTGGCACTGGAGATGCACTGAGGCTTCTGCTGAGGTGAAGAGATCAGCTCCCAGGGCACTGGGCGGGAACGCTGCTCACCACAGACCTCTGAGGAGCTCACTGGGGGGCCTTTCCTGAAGAGACCAAGACCAGGCCATTGTGGCAAGAAAGGCAGCAGACACCAACTGCTGGTCATTCAGCAAAAAAAAAAAGTGCTTCCCTTCTACCCTCCACTGTCATTGCCAAACCCAACACAGAAGGGGTGAGGTGCCATTAGGGAGGAAGGGTAACAGCCTAGTAGGGGGCCCCCTGCCCCGCTTCCCAGTGTATCTCCTCACTCCTGCCCTGGGTGCAGGAAGGGATTATGGGCTGTGCCGTATCCCCCGCCATATTCATATGTTGAAGTCATAATCCCCGGTACCTGAGAACATGAGAGTAGTTGAGGATGTAATTAAGAGGTAATCGTACGTGTGTGCTCAGTTGTGTTCAACTCTTTTCGACACCAGGCTCCTCTGTCCATGGTATATTTCAGGCAAGAATACTAGAGTGGGTTGCCATTTCCTCCTCCACGGGATCTTCCTACTCAGGGATCAAATCCATGTCTCCTGGTGTGTTTATCATTGGCAGATAGATTCTTTATCATTGTGCTACCTGGGAAGCCCAATCCTATATGACAAGCATCCTTATAAGAAGACGGTATTTGCTGCTATATTTAAAATGGATAGCCAACAAAGTGAAAGTGAAGTTGCTCAGTTGTGTCCGAATCTTTGTGACCCCATGGACTGTAGCCTACCAGACTCCTCTGTCCATGGGATTCTCCAGGCAAGAATACTGGAGTGGGTTGCCATTTCCTTCTCCAGCGAATCTTCCTGACCCAGGGATTGAACCCAGGTCTTCTGCACTGTAGGAAGACGCTTTACCATCTGAGCCACCAGGGAAAACCAACAGGACCTACTATACAGCACATGGAAATTTTTGCTCAGTGTTATGTGGCAGCCTGGATGGAGAGGACTTTGGAGGAGAATAGATACATGTATGTGGATGGATGATTCCCTTTACTGTCTACCTAAAGCTATCACAACATAATTAATCGGTTATGAAAAAGAAAAAGGTGAAAATGTTAATCCCTCAGTCATGTCCGGCTCTTTATGATCCTGTGGGCTGTAGCCCACCAGGCTCCTCTGCCCATGAGATTTCCCAGGCAAGAATACTGGAGTGGGTTGCCATTTATTATTCTAAGGGGATCTTCTCGAACTAGGGATCGAACCCGTGTCTCCTGCATTGCAGGCAGATACTTTACCATCTGAGCCACCAAGGAAGCCCTGTTATGTTTCTTCCCAACCCAGGGATTGAACCTGGGTCTCCCGCACTGCAGGCAGACACTTTACCATCCGAGCCACCAGGGACTTCGTTATGTTTCTAAACCTACTTAATTAAGCCCAAGCTGTGTTCATTCTTTTCCTGATGCTTGAGCATAAAGTAACCAGGAATGCCCTTCCAACGGATATTTAGCTTACACCCCTAGACTCCTTTTCTCTTCCCCGTCCCTAGCTCTCTCCACTTTCACCTTGATATACTGATATACTCTAATTTTATACACTTCGTTCAGTTCAGTCACTCAGTCATGTCTGACTCTTTGTAACCCCATGAATCACAGCATGCCAGGCCTCCCTGTCCATCCCCAACTCCCGGAGTTCACTCAGACTCACGTCCATCGAGTCCGTGATGCCATCCAGCCATCTCATCCTCGGTCGTCCCCTTCTCCTCCTGCCCCCAATCCCTCCCAGCATCAGAGTCCTTTCCCAATGAGTCAATTCTTTGCATGAGGTGGCCAAAGTACTGGAGTTTCAGCTTCAGCATCAGTCCTTCCAAAGAAATCCCAGGGCTGTTCTCCTTCAGAATGGACTGGTTGGATTTCCTTGCAGTCCAAGAGACTCTCAAGAGTCTTCTCCAACACCACAGTTCAAAAGCATCAATTCTTCAGTGCTCAGCTTTCTTCACAGTCCAACTCTCACATCCATACATGACCACTGGAAAAACCATAGCCTTGACTAGATGGACTTTTGTTGGCAAAAAGTAATGTCTCTGCTTTTCAATATGCTATCTAGGTTGGTCATAACTTTTCTTCCAAGGAATAATTGTCTTTTAATTTCATGGCTGCAGTCACCATCTTAATATACTCTAATTTTACCATAAAAATTTAAATGGTGGAACTTTTATTTACACTAATTAATATTGCTTAAGATTTTCTTATTATGAAATGTAGAGTTTGATAATGTAATAGCTACCTAGTTTTTAACTCATCCACTTCTCTTTAATGAGTCCAATTGAATGTCTCCTGCTTCAGGTACTTGAAGAGTCTCTATAGTTGGAGGCATTGTGTTTTTCTTCCTTTTCCTTTGTAAAAGAAAAAGTGAGCTTGATAAAATTCTTAATTCTGGCACTATATGTATCTCCTTAAATCCTCTTTATGTGTCTCCTTACCAGAGGCGGCTCTTCCCACATTCTGAAATTCCATCTGAGAATATTTTTTTCTTTTCTTTTAGTGAAGGGGTGTATGTGTGTGTATACTTAAAAATAACTTTTTAAATTTCAGAACAGTTGTAGATGAATAATAGAGTTGAGTAGTACGGAGAATAAGCATAGGGATGTGAATTGGTGAAGCCACTATGGAAAATAGTATGGCAGTTCCTTAAAAATTAAAAAAGAATAGAGTTGACATATGATCCTGCAATCCCATATATCTTAAAAAGACGAAAACGCTAATTTGAAAAGATAGATACACCCCAGTGTTCATAGCAGGACTGTTTATGATAGCCAGAACACGGAAGCAACCTGACCGCCATCGACAAAGATATGGATAAAGAAGACACGGCACGCATACACGATGGACTATACTACTCAGTCATAAAGAGAATGAAATGATGCCTGACATGGACCTGGTACTTATCCTTTACATAATCACTTGTCCATTCGTTTGCACAAACATTTTTGGAGCGTCTACTTTAAGCTAAGGGCTGTGTTAGGCCTCAGAACTTAAAAATGAACGAGGCGTGGCTCCTGCCTTCAGGAAGCTTATGCTGACATGGAGAGGGACCGAGGGGGCAGGCAGCCAAGGAGAAGAGAGGAAGAGCTCTGTGGATGAGGAGGTCAAGAACTCTAGGCCCAGCGTGTCAGACAGATATTCACGGGGGCTTGGAGGCAGGAGGACAGGAGACAAGGCAGAGAGAAGGACCCTGGGCAAATTGCCACATCCCTCAAGAGAAGCTGGCGGGGCGGGGGCGGTAGCGTAGATGTGGCTAACAGGACTGAGAAGGGATAAGATGTCTTAGCCAGAAGAAATAAGCTGCCAAGAAGTGTGGCCTCTGGGGAGGAAGGAGGACGATTGACCTGGAATATCAGGATGTAAAGACAGCGCCTTATCCAAGGTATCCCAGAATCAACGGTGCTCTGGACACTGAGCAGCCTCCCAGCCTCCACTCCTACCACTTCCCAGGTCATCAAGGAAGAGAAAGGAAGAGAGGTACAGCATCCAGGGAAGGGATGGTGGATAAAGAGGGGTTTTAGCCTGATTCAGAGTGCAGAGAGGGGTGCTTTGGAGGAGAGGGAGGCAGTGGAAGGCAGCTAGACCAGCAGGCTTCAAGGCATAAGCACTCAGTGCTTCATCAGTGGGTGCCAAGGCAGCTGGCAGTGTGTGCTTTCCTCCCCACAGACACCCCTCACTCTTCTTCACCTGTTTCAGGTCAAGGTGAGTTTTCCCCAAGAAGGTGACAAATGATAGCTCCTCCCTGGACCATGCATCCTTCAAGTGTGTGGACATATGGTCTACCAGCTGGCTGTCCTGCACCCTAGCGTCTCTGCAGCTGTTGTGAAGGGAAGCCTCTTCCACTGGGCTCTGCTTTATCACAGTCACCCTCCAAGTTCTGTTTCACCAATGTCTGAAAGACAAAGACTAAGGGTATAAATAAAATAACTCCTACTGCCTCTCCTTCATAGTTTCTATTGATCGTGGCTTAAACTCTTGAGGCAAATTGATGGTTTTAATATTAAACTGAAATACCAAGAGTCAGCAAAGAGATTAAAAATTGAGCAAAAAAAATAACCCTTTCTCAAAGTGGAATTTTTTCAGCATCTTTGGATGTGGTTTATTGGGACTAGGAAAATGTTTCTTTCAGGTATTGAGACACACAAGATGAGTAACTTTATAAAAACTAAGAAAGCCAGAGAGTCTAAACATGTTGCATTGGAAAAGCATCTGAATCTCCTATCTCCTGGGAGAGGTGGGGGAGGGTCCTCTCCTAATTGATCCAGATCCCTTTTTGATCTCAAATCAGGTATGGCCCTGGCCATGGTAAATTCTTTCTTTTTTTAATTGATTTATTTGGCTGCACCAAGTCTTAGTTGCAGCATGTGGGATCTAGTTCCCTGACCAGGGATCCAACCCAGGCCCCCTGCATTGGGAATGGGGAGTCTTAGCCACTGGACCACCAGGGAAGTCCTGGCCACAGTGAACTCTCGATTCACCTTGTTCTCGCACTGGGAACACCATCCCCACCTGAGTCAAGGGCTAAGGTGGCAAGGTTTGTAGGTATGCAACTTCATGTGCAACTCAACCTTGTACCTGCGTTTCATCTCACCCTTATTTTTTCATTTCAGTCTAACTTTAATAAGGTGTATCAGTCTTTCAACAAACATCCACAAACATTGACTATCCCAGCACTAGAGGAAAACATAATGATGACAAGATATTCTAGATGGAAGGACTCTGGGTAGATGTGATCTGATCATAAATGGAGCCATCAGTGTATGGAAGGCATGAATCAGGTCTAGTGGGAAATGTCTTATTAACTAAATCATGTCTTGATGTTGCATTATGATCTGATGATTTTAATCTCTTCAAATATATATTAAAGCATGTATTCTTCAGCTATGTCCAACTCTTTGTGACTTTATGAACTGTAGCCCACCAGGCTCCTTTGTCCATGAGATTTTCCCAGCAAGAATACTGGAGTGGGTTGCCATGCCCTCTTCCAGGAGATCGTCCCGACCCAGGGAGCAAACCTGCATCCCTTATGATTCCTACGTTGGCGGGTGGGTTCTTTACCACTAGCACTGCCTGGGAAGCCCTTAAAGTGTGGTTTTTAAATTTCAAAAACAAATCCTACTCAGGATGGCTGTGCTGGGTCTTCGTTGCTTTGTGCGGGCTTTCTCTGGTTGCAGGGAGGGGAGGCTACACTTCCTTGTGGTGCAGGGGCTTCTCCATGTGGTGGCTTCTCTTGTGGAGCACAGGCTCTAGAGCGTGCAGGCTTCAGTAGCTGTGGCACACGAGCTTAGCTGCCCCACAGCATGTGGGATCTTCTCGGACCAAGGATCAAACCGATGTCCTCTGCATTGGCATGCAGATGCTTATCCATTGTGTCACTGGGGAAGTCCTACTCAGGATATTTTTAAGGCAGTTTGGACACTCTTCTTATTACATATGAAAATTACTTAGTTGTCCATTTTAGAAAAACAAATGCAAAAAAAAGCAAACTGGCTGTCTGAGGAGGCCTTACAAATAGTTGTGAAAAGAAGAGAAATGAAAAGCAAAGGAGAAAATGAAAGATATACACATTTGAATGCAGAGTTCCAAAAAATAGCAAGGAGAGATAAGAAAGCCTTCCTCAGCAATCAATGCACAGAGATAGAGGGAAACAATAGAATGGGAAAGACTAGAGATCTCTTCAAGAAAATTAGAGATACCAAGGGAACATTCCATGCAAAGATGGGCTCGATAAAGGACAGAAATGGTCTGGACCTAACAGAAGCAGAAGATATTAAGAAGAGGTGGCAAGAATACACAGAAGAACTATACAAAAAAGATCTTCACAACCCAGATAATCACAATGGTATGATCACTCACCTAGAGCCAGACATCCTGGAATGTGAATTCAAATGGGCCTTAGGAAGCATGACTGCAAACAAAGCTAGTAGAGGTGATGGAATTCCAGTTGAACTATTTCAAATCCTAAAAGATGATGCTGTGAAAGTGCTGCACTCAATATGCCAGCAAATTTTGAAACCTCAGCAGTGGCCACAGGACTGGAAAAGGTCAGTTTTCATTCCAATACCAAAGAAAGGCAATGCCAAAGAATGCTCAAACTACCGCACAATTGCACTCATCTCACACGCTAGTAAAGTAATGCTCAAAATTCTCCAAGCCAGGCTTCAGCAATACATGAACTATGAACTTCCAGGTGTTCAAGCTGGTTTCAGAAAAGGCAGAGGAACCAGAGATCAAATTGCCAATATCCACTGGATCATCAAAAAAGCAAGAGAGTTCCAGAAAAACATATATTTTTGCTTTATTGACTATGTCAAAGCCTCTGACTGTGTGGATCACAATATACTGTGGAAAATTCTGAAAGAGATGGGAATACCAGACCACCTGACCTGCCTCTTGAGAAACCTATATGCAGGTCAGGAAGCAACAGTTAGAACTGGACACGGAACAACAGACTGTTTCCAAATAGGAAAAGGAGTATGTTAAGGCTGCATAAGAACCAGAGATCAAATTGCCAACATCTGCTGGACCCTGGAAAAAGCAGAGAGTTCCAGAAAAACATATATTTTTGCTTTATTGACTATGTCAAAGCCTCTGACTGTGTGGATCACAATATACTGTGGAAAATTCTGAAAGAGATGGGAATACCAGACCACCTGACCTGCCTCTTGAGAAACCTATATGCAGGTCAGGAAGCAACAGTTAGAACTGGACACGGAACAACAGACTGTTTCCAAATAGGAAAAGGAGTATGTTAAGGCTGCATACTGTCACCCTGTTTATTTAACTTTTATGCAGAGCACATCATGAGAAAGCTGGGCTGGAGGAAGTAGAAGCTGGAATCAAAATTGCTATAAGAAATATCAATAACCTCAAATATGCAGATGACACCACCCTTATGGCAGAAAGTGAAGAAGAACTAAAGGGCCTCTTGATGAAAGTGAAAGAGGAGAGTGAAGAAGTTGGCTTAAAGTTCAACATTCAGAAAAGTAAGAACTTGGCATCTGGTCCCATAACTTCATGGGAAATAGATGAGAAAACAGTGGCTGACTTTATTTTGAGGGGCTCCAAAATCACTGCAGATGGTGAATGGGGCCATGAAATTAAAAGACGTTTACTCCTTGGAAGGAAAGTTATGACCAATCTAGACAGCATATTAAAAAGCAGAGACATCACTTTGTCAACAAAGTGATCTAGTCAAGGCTACGGTTTTTCCTGTGGTCATGTATGGATGTGAGAGTTGGACTGTGAAGAAAGCTGAGAGCTGAAGAATTTATGCTTTGAACTGTGGTGCTGGAGAAGACTCTTGAGAGTCCCTTGGACTGCAAGGAGATTCAATTAGTCTATCCTAAAGGAGATCAGTCTTGGGTGTTCACTGGTAGGACTGATGTTGAAGCTGAAACTCCAATACTTTGGCCACCTGATGCGAAAAGCTGCCTTATTTGAAAAGACCCTGATGCTGGGAGGGATTGAGGGCAGGAGGAGAAGGGGACGACAGAGGATGAGATGGTTGGATGGCATCACTGACTCAGTGGACATGGGTTTGGATGGACTCTGGGAGTTGGGGTGGACAGGGAGGCCTGGTGTGCTGCGGTTCATGGGGTCACAGAGTTGGACATGACTGAGTGACTGAACTGAACCTACTTAGTTCATTTACTGTTGGTCTTTCATCTTTCATCACTGAGTTGAAAGTTGTTTTCTTTCTTTTTACTTTAACCATATTCTCTTAAAGGTCCAAAATTTCAAACAAAAGGGCTGATGTAAACAATATCATGTGTGGTTGAGTAACTCTTACTGTGAAGATATAATGCCTTTAAAATATCAAACGAAGAAAATCATCTCGGTCTTGACCCCGGCCAACGGCTAACCCCATGTCTCTGGCAAGTGGCCTGTGATGGTAAAGAGTTGTAGGTATTGTAGTCATTTCAACCTGGGTTTGAATTCTGACTCTACAATTCAATGACACAGCCCAACACCTTGTGGAAGTTGACTTGCTCAACTCATCCTGCGTGGCAGGGTCTACAGATAGGTCTTAAAATATTCTTTTGGAGAAAATAGGATTAAAACTTATTGCAAAAGCTTATGAAAGTGAAAATAACCTTTATTATAAAATAAAAAAACTAAAAACTGAATCCTAGAAGTGTGATGGCTAAATGACATTTTAAAAGGAGGACTCTTAAATATGATGAGAAGCTTGAGAGACTTCAAAGAAAGAAGGTTGAGTGCAGTTTAGGTTCACAACATGTATTATTGGGGCCCCTCAAATATCATTTACAGAGGAGGTACCTGAGAAGGTAAAGGTCAGATACTCACCGCTTCTTGAAGAGTCTAGATTTGGTATGTGGGATTTTACGAGTTATTTTGGTTTGTTTTTTAGTTTTATTGACATATAATGTGGTATTAATTTCTGCTGTACAGCAGAGTGATTCAGTCATACACATATATACTCTTTTTCATATTCTTTTCCATTATGGTTTATCACAGGATATTGAATATAATTCTCTGTGCTATACAGTAGGTCCTTGTTGTTTATCCATTCTATGTAGAATAGTTTGCATTTGCTAATCCCAAACTCCCAGTCTATTCCCTCCCACCCCTTGGCAACCACAAGTCTTTCTCTACATCTGTGAGTCTGTTTCTGTTTCACAGATAAGTTCATTTGTGTCATATTTTAGATTTCACACATAAGTGACAGCAAATGGTTCTTAGCTTTCTCTTTCTGACTTATTTTTCTTAGTATAATAATTTCTAGGTCTATCTGTGTTGCTGCAAATGGCATTATTTCATTATTTTTATGGCTGAGTAATATTCCTTTGTGTGTGTACACAGCATCCTCCTAATCCATTCATCTGTCAGTGGATATTTAGATTGTCTCCATGTCTTGGCTCTTGTAAAGGGCTGCCATGAACATAGAGGTGCACGTATCTTTTCAGATTATAGTTTTGTCTGGATATATGCCATAGGATCACAAAGAGTTGGACACGACTGAGTGACTGAACAAGAACTAATGCCCAGAGTGGGATTACTGGATCATATTGGAGTCAGTATGTGTTAACTTGATGCTGTAACTTTGAGCCCCTGGCCAGCAATATAGGAGCAGCTGTCATTAGGGCAAGTCCCTTTGGTACCATTTGTATAACAAAACTCATCTCCAGAGTGTAACTAGAGCCAACACTCCCTGAGTGCTCACTGGGAACCACCACTCTAAACCCCTTATATGGACTATCTACCCAGTCATCACAAAAATGATGTGAAGATGCTGTTATTACCAGCCCCATTTTATCATGAAAGTGACCAACCCACAGTCCTCCAACTAAAAGGTGGAGTCAGGATCTGAAGCCAGCCAGATGCTCCCAAGCCTGTGCTCTCAATTCTCAATAATAACAAGGTTGTCAAGACATGCTAAAACAATACCAAATCCAGCATATTTTAAACATATGTATCTTAAAGCTTCCCTGGTGGCTCAGACAGTAAAGAATCTGCTTGCAATACAGGAGACCCAAGTTCAATTCCTGGGTTGGGAAGAATTCCCCTGGAGAAAGAAATAGCAACCCACTCCAGCATTCTTGCCTGAAAAATCCCATGGGCAGAGAAGCCTGGTTGGCTACATTCATGGGGTCACAAAGAGTTGGACACGACTGAGCAACTAACACAATACACTTTAAAAATATATCCAATCCCTCCCCCAACACTTTCCAATAAGAAATGAAAATGTCATGTCAATGTTACTTTATTTTTTACATAATTGAATATTTTAGTGAGTAGAGAGGCAAGAGAATTCTCTTTAAATAGTGCTCACAGAAAGAAATTTGACGTTTGTTCAAAACAACTGCTCAATTGCCTGATCCAGACTCCCTTTGGCACTGAATTCTGAAATGAAAAAGGAAAAATGTACAGGTCAGATGGAATCATTATCAGAATGGAGACGAAGCAGAGGGGCATGTTACTACACAACATATTTAAAAATGCCTCACTTGACATGGCGTAAAGGCCCCAAATCAGGACTCATGAGATGTGTTATTGCTGTAACTGATCAGGCCATTAGGTCAGTGTGAGGGGGATGGCCTCAGGGACCAGCTCCCCCTGTGCGGCTGGGGTAGCGTGCTCCCCAGCATCTGGACAGAGCTCTCAGACACTCTGGCCTGCCAGGGCCTCAGTCACTGCTGGCTGGTCCAGGCTGTGCTCCAGGTGGGAGGCTGGGGCGCCCCTGAAGGACAGCAGCCTCATGTTCCTGGAACCACATCATTGTAAGAGACAGAGAAGGTCCAGAGTTGCCTTCATGCAGACTCCCCCAACACAATCAACAGGCCAGAAGGTGAGAAATCTCCTGAGATTTCACCTCGGGGTCTCTGAGCATAATTAAATGGAGGGAATAGTCTGGCCTGGCTGTAGTCAGAAATGCTCCCACTATAGAAAACTCTTCCCCACCAAGCATGCCAGATACATGGATTTGCCTCATCACAAGGGACCAGTGAGAAGTCACAAAAGCTCTGTCTCTTCACAGCAGCTGCTGGAGACAGCGCACCTGCAAAGACTGCCTTATTTGGGACAATGCCAGGCTGCAGTGGGGTCTCTGTGATGCTGATAGCGTGAAAGGGAGGGAGCAGAGGTCCTTAGGGGTTCCACATGGTCCAGCTTTTTGGAACTATCACCCCTCTGGCTGCCTCTTACTCCCCCACGTCTGACATAAAACATTTGGAGAAGAGTTGCAGAGAGGCTGACCTTGGACAATCCTACCAGGTGCCAAAGTCAAGGTTTCTTCCATTCCTTGGCTGAAAAACAAACAAACAAACAAACAAAAATGGAGCCGCTTATAGGGCTGAGACCAAACTGCCTGGAATCTGATTCTTGGTTCCAGATTCTTTCTCTACTACCCTAAGTTTCTGTTCCCCTAACTGGGATGTTAGCAGCTTCCTTGGGCGCTCAGCTTGGGAATGGGTCTGTGGGTTCTCTGGACAGTGCCCTGGGACCCCTGCTGCTCCTACATCCCTGACACTGTCCTCCACCCCACCACTCCATCCTGCAGCCTCTGTTTATATGGCAGGACCATCCCCAAACCATTCATCACGAGATTTCTCACCCTAAAGACACCATGCAGGCCCAGGCCAACTGTTTCTGCAAGCACTTTCCAGAGAACAACCACCAACAGGGCATGCCGGTTTAAAAGGTATACTTGGGGTGTCGTGGAGGTGGGAAGAATTTCTGTGATTAAGCAAGTTTGGAAATATATGATTGTGCCACATTAAAGAGCTTGTTTCCTGAGGACATGGACGTGTGCTCTGTAATCTTTGGAGTGTCGGGTGCAGTGGTTTTGACCGTATTTGACCTTTGCAGAGCATCTCTTAGCACCAGTAATCCCAGAATGAAGATGGAGGAGCATACGCTTAGTCTGACTCACATGTTTTTCTGATGCAAACACTGAAGATCTAAGGGGTGAAACAGCTAGTGAGTGGTAGATCAAGAACTAAAAGACCATATGTGACTTTTGCAAGAGGCTTCAAATTCCATCGGGAGAAGGACCAGTAGACTCCTATTCCCAGGAGAGGGCCAAGTTTTCTGGACTTTCATGCTAGGGAAAATGGACTCCAACTATGGTCCCCGCATCTGTCCATCAACATAGCTCCTGCCTCCCACCCCTGAGCTCCTCCCAGAGCCTCCTGTGCTCAGCCTGTGTCCTGCTGGACCTTTGCCTTTCCAAGTGATGACTCACGCCCTAAGGGTGAGAAAGTTCCCTCAGTGATTCACCAGTTCCCCATGGGGCCCTGGCCGGGCTCATTCAGTAATAACTCCATAATTGGGGAGGTAGAATGGAATCAGGGTGACAAAAAGAAAAGAAGAAACATGCTTTACCCTGAAAAGGAAAAATGGTCTTCCCAAGGTGGCAGTGTAATCCTGAGAGATAAAAAAAAAAAAAAAAAAAAAACTGTTACCCGATCAGGCTGTGCCAAAGGTCTTTCAAGATGTCTATGGCATCTTTTCAAAGTGTGGCCCCCGGACACAAAGCATCAACGACACCTGGGAACTTGTTAGAAATGCAAAACCTCAGCTGCCCACTGATTCTCTGGGGTTGGGGCCCAGCCATTTGAATTTTAACAAGGTCCCAGGTTCTTATGGTTCATGGTCAACTAGAAGAAGCACAGGCATTGATACATGGGATTCATGACATTTGCAGGATCCCTCCCCAGATTTGCACAACTGGCCTGTGGGCCCCTGAGCCAGAACACAAATCTCCAGGAGCAGATGGCCCCACGTGACTCATCTGTAAGAACTGACATGAAATAGTACCATCCCGGGGCATGGCTCCTTGGTTCATTTCTGCTCCAGGACAAGCCCAGGGAAACCTCAAATTAGATGCTCAGCCTCAGAGAATTCCAGAGCATAGTGTGAGGCCAGTTCTTTGCAGAAGTGGTCCAAAGAGCCTGCAAGCATTCCTCCATCTCTAGGAGATGCAGATCTTTCTTTTTGGGGGTGGCATTCACCATAATGTTTACCTACCTTTTTGGTAAAATCCGCTG
Source organism: Aepyceros melampus (assembly GCA_006408695.1). NCBI lineage: Eukaryota > Metazoa > Chordata > Mammalia > Artiodactyla > Bovidae > Aepyceros > Aepyceros melampus. The sequence goes on along the minus strand of SJXQ01010124.1, from coordinate 93,153 downwards.
CAGTGGCCCTGGAATCCTGTAAAGAAATGAGGACCGGGTTCATTTAATAGGAAACTCACCCCTGCTCCCTGGCTTGCAGTGGTGCTGTGACCTGACCCCTCCCTGGTTCCATTCTAAGATAACCAGAAGTCAGATGCAAAAAAGTCATTTGAGGAGACAGTAACCTTGGAGACAATTACAATTTCATATTCTGGAAGGTGAGGATGTTTTCTTGATTGAGTTGCCTTAAGGTCTAGGACAATGTTAAACTTGCTTGTTCTTCCCAACAGCTTCCACTTGAAATTGACTCCTGGCTTAGGCATATTTTTAAAGGATAAACGATTTCAGTTTTTTCAGCTCATCTATGCCAGTAAATCTGGCCTGTAGTGGAGGCTGACTCAAGCTGGAAGCCTGCTGTCAGCCTCTGAGCAGATGTGACGGCCTGTGCTCAGGATGACCAACTGCCTTCTCAGGAAGTGAGCAATTTTCTGGGGTCTTGGCATTTTCAGAGAATGTCCTGGGAATGTCCTGGGCCAACTGCAATGAGTTGGTCATCTTACTTGGACTCACATTGTCCAAAAATTGTGTTTCTTTGTTTTGGTCTCATGCAACAAAACCTTGATGAACCTTTCAACAGGTTCAGCTATTACTGAAACTGCAATGCAATGCTAAGTTGCTTCAGTCATGTCTGACTCTTTGCAACCCTATAGCCCACCAGGTTCCTCTGTCCATGGGATTTTCCAGGGAATAATACTGGAGTGGGTTGCCATTTCCTTCTCCAAGGGATCTTCCTGACCCAGGGATCACACCTAAGTCTCTTGCGTCTTCTGGATTGGCAGGTGGGTTCTTTACCACTAGTACCACCTGGAAAGCCCATTATTGAAACCAGTCATAGCTAAACTTAAATCTTAATCAAAATGATTCATTTTTAAAATTTAATTTTTATTTCACATTAGTACATAGCTGATTTACAACGTTGTGTTAATATCAGAGTTTTTTTAAGAAACAAAGCTCTGATGTTGCACCTAAGATCCAGAGAGCCCAAATATAAATAAATGAAAATATTAAAAAAAAAAAAAAGAAAAACAAAGCTCTGAAATAAGAATAAAGGAGCAGGTGGGACAATGGGAAGCAGTGTGTATGACCAGGGCAGATGGGACAATGAGAAGCAGTGTGTGAGACCAGGGCAGGTGTCTATGTCATAGGAAGAATAAGAAGATGCAGGGAAAGTGAAAAAAATGGCACAAAAACTAAAATGGAAAAGGATGAAGGGCACAGATGAGGAGAAGATGGTCACGAAGCTGGACCACAGCCCCTCCCCAACCCCAGCCCTGCAGCTACCATGTGAAGACTGTGCAAGGAGGAAATGCCAGCGAGCACCACGCAAGGCAACAAAAGGCATTCACCACGATGAAGTGAACTTTCAGCGGTATTAACAGTATGGTGGAAGGAAAAAGTACATACGCGTCGCCAAAATGTCTTCATCCTTCGATCAGCAAGCTTGGCTGCCAGACGCATTAGAGGGTGCACGGGAGGAAACTGGCAAAGAGGTGGTGAGGGTCAGATAGTGCCAGGACCGAGCCCAGGGCTATGCACAATCCTGCCTGCTCACCCTCTTACAAATGGGTTTAATTTTCAGAGTAAAATCCGTTTCCAAGCCTAAGCCTGAAGTTTTATGATATCAATAAAGAATCTCTTGCCTGGCTCACGCATTTGATTCCAACACATCACTTAAAAATATTCCCTTAGGGGAAATCAGACTTGTATCTGCGTTAACCCCAAGCATTTGTCCTAGTGTGGAGTACTTCATCTCACAGAAGCATCTCTGTGAAGAGCCTCTCTGGCTCTCCAGGTGTGCTCTCCTCCTCTAAGGGACAAGGCTCAAAGGTGCCATTCATCACTACCACCCAACGCATTTTATTTCCCTGAATGTCTCATCTGTGACTGCCCACCACACACTCAGACATACATACTCTACCGTATCTAGTCCTGTGAATTCTCCCCAGGTATTTTGGCTCAGAATAGAACTTAATTTTTGTTTCCCTGGTGGCACAGTGGTAAAGAATCCACCTGCCAATGCAGGAGACATGGGTTTGACCCCTGGGTTGGGAAGATCCCCTGAAGAAGGAAATGGCAACCCACTCCAGTATTCTTGCCTGGGAAGTCCCATGGACAGAGGAGCCTACAAACCATGGGGTCACAAAAGAGAAGAGTCAGACATGACCAGTGACTGAACAGCAACAACGAAGGTTAACTTGCATCACAGGCATGGAATTTATCTTTTCCCGCCCATTTTTTTTTTTTTAAAGATTTTTTTATGTGAACCATTTTTAAAGTCTTTATTCAATTTGTTACAATATTGCTCCTGTTTTATGCTTTGGTTTTTTGGCTGTGAGGCACATAGGATCTTAGCTCCCCAACCAGGGATTGAACTTGCACCCCCTGCACTGGAAGGCAAAGCCTTAACCACTGGACTGCCAGGGAAGCCCCCTGGCATTACTTCCATTACTGACATTGCTGCACTTGCAGTGCCCATGGAGAGGTAAGGATATCCCCCTCCTTACCTGATCCCCATGACTAAATCTATACTACTCTTGAGTCTTTGCCTCTAAGGAAAAAAACATTTTGCTTGGTATTTGTATGTTTGTTTGTGTGCTTCTTTTTAGGGATCTTCCTGAAGACTTGGAAAGTCTTGATTAAATAAATAAGCAACTTTCTAATAGTATAATTTCAATCACTGTGACTAGATTGAAATTCTAGTAAAAATTCTATTCTATGATTTTCCCAATATTCTCTAAATCATACCCTGTAGAAATTTCAACAATCTCTCCCTGGGGATAATTCAAATTTATAATAAGAAAATTAGAGGTGATGCTTTTAATTCCCACAGCACATATTACACTGTGACAGTGATAACAGACGTCCATGGATGACTGTTGGGAATATGGCACTTTACACTTCACAAAGTAGTTTTCCAAAATTTAAAAACAAAATGTAATGATGAGCAATGTAAATAGAGTTCAGTCTTTACCAGGCTCTTCTTGTCCCTCTGTTTAAGTGCATAATAAAAGGTGATTCCTCACTAATTTTTCCTTTCCTGTAATGTGTTCTCTAGCTTTTCAGATCTGTCAACCTCCCCGGCCCCTTCCCCAGAGAGGGAGAGAGATGATCCTTGTAGTCCTCGGAAAAAAGCACCAAGAATGTCTGTAAGTCCCCTGTTTTTCTATTTATCTGCATATATTAAAGATTTATTGATGTGAACCATTTTTAAAGTCTTTATGAATTTGTTACAATATTGCTTCTGTTTTGGGTTTTGGATTTTTTGACCCCAAGGCATGTGGGATCATAGTTCCCTGACCAGGGATGGAACCTGCACCCCCTACATTGATAGGCAAAGTCTTAGCCACAGACCACCAAGGAAGTCCCTATCTGCTTATATTAAATGAAAAGGGACAAAGGCAGGCAGAGGAAAGTTACTTTTACAGAAAGATGATTATGATAAAATACTGACCCCTGTTTTAACTGGATGTGTTGGCTCCTGAGTTCTGGAGTAGTGAAATAAAAACTAAATAAGAGGGAAAAAAAAGATTGATTTTAATTCTAAGTGTCACTTGCCGAAAGTGTAGTAATTGCATACTTTGTTACTGGCCTGGTAGTACTCACCCTTTTGTATATGTCTTGATTATCCTGAAAAGAGAATAGTGAAGATGTCACATAGAATTTTACTAGGGCAGGTTTCCAGTAGAAATTACAGCAGGCACCTTCTTGACTTACCTGAATATTATGAAATAAATTGGCAGTCTAAAAGAAAATCATTTTACCACCTTAATAAGGCTGTAGTTGATGTGGAATCTTGCAAAATGGAAATTTGCCAGCAGTAACATTACTTTAAAACTTAATCTTATTTTACCGTCTCGATCTTCAGGAAAAACATACTCTATAATGCATTGAAGCAATACCCTAATCAATTCCCAGATAGCCATCTGACTAAGAGGTGGGATAAAATAATGGTTGCAACTTTTAATTTGCTCCTGGGCATATGCTAGAATTCGGTGTTTTGAGGGTTGGTTCATATAGCCCAATTTCTCCCTCTAAAATCTCTCTACATGAATCTTCACTGGGGTTTTTTTTTTTTCCAGAAAATCCAGCTTTTAATTTCCAAATCCTTGTTAGAGCATCATTTTGTTCTGTCTGCATGAATGACAGCCCAGGAAAAGCTATACTGGCAGCATATCCTACTCAAAGATGTCCTGTGAATGATCTTGCAAAATCTGGTTACTATTGGTCTCATCTCATTTATAATACTGACCGCATCTCATTTATAAACATTGTTGAATCAGCTCAAACTTCAATCAAGACAGAAATGAAAGTTGTCAGGAACACTTTGATTCTGTTGCTGTGAGTAGATTTTCCTACAAACTTTGTGGAGACTTTCTTCAGTAACCAATACTTACATAATTCTTTCTCTGTGTGTTATGCGTGTACACGCACACACATGCATATGGACACATACACACAAATGAACCTAAACTATTAACAGCAGAGGCTCAATGGACATTAACTCTCTACTTCCTTACTATCACCATTTCTAAGTCAGCCTACTACTTTTACAACTCCTGGTCTCTTTGTGAGCATCTATTCAAGAAGTGTGTGTGTGGTGTATATGTGTGTGTGTCTGTGTGTGTGTGCATGTTCTGGACACATATCAAGTAAACAATATTTTTGTTACCATGTTTATCAGCTTTCTACCATTACTTTCTAAGTCAAAAAAATTTTTTGAAGATGATTTTCTAGGTGATGAATGCCAACTCTCAAGATCATATGTACTTTCCTTGCTTTATTCTTTTCTTTTTAGAGAAAAAATGTTTTTTCAAATTTTAGTTATCTATATTATAGACTGTTTCCCCAACTAGAATATAAGTTCCATGAAAGCAAGTAATTCTGTGCATTTGGATCAGTACTGTATCCCCACATAATATGCAATTATATGCATATATGTGATTATGTGGGCCTCCCAGGTAGCTCAGCTGGTGAAGAATCCACCTGCAATGCAGGAGACCCTGGTTCAATTCCTGGGTTGGAAGATCCCCAGGAGAAGGGATAGGCTACCCACTCCAGTATTCTTCAGCTTCCCTGGTGGCTCAGATGGTGAAAAATCTGCCTGCAATGTGGGAGACCTGGGTTTGATCCCTGAGTTGGAATGATACCCTGGAGGAGGGCATGGCAACCCACTCCAGTATTCTTGCCTAGAGAATCCCATGGACAGAGGAGCTCTGGGCTAGAGTCCATGAGTCACAAAGTAGGACATGACTGAGCGACTAAGAACAGCTCAGCATGTGATTGTATATGATATGTATATGTGACTATGATAATTGTAAGAATGCAGATGAACTACCAATATCTTATGGTCATTTCTATTTAGGAGATTCACTTGTTATTTCCTAAAACCATATTTTTATACATACAATGCATACACACAGAATTCTGTAGGTTGCAAAAGAGTGCTTATTTACAGATATTGATTACAGGATAAACAGGTGCGCTGTTATAAATATAAGACTTAGCTTACGTACATCATTTTTTTTTACCTCAGGTTGTCTAGAAAGACTTGCCCAATATGCCATCCGCTAAAAAAAAAAATGAGGGAAACAAATCAAAGATAAGTACAAATTCCTTAATCAATAGAATTAAAATTAAATTCTAAAATTGTTTCCTTTATGAACCTTGCATTATCTTCTCCCACAGCGGCCATGAATTTCAACACAACTCCTAAGATAATTTAAACGAGGCCATGAAAATGACAAGAGTGAGTTTCTGCTGTAGCCAAGAATCTGATCTGAAAATAGTTTTAAGTGAACATTGTCCACATGATATTTTCAAAGTTAAGACTAAATAAAAGTCTCACATTACTGAGCAATGGTGTACCTCAAACTTCACAATATCCAGGCGATCTGAAGCATCAGCTAAAGGTTGAGGAAATCCTATTGTGAGAAATCATAAAAATCTCCATTAGGAAAAAAGAGGTAGTAGCATTAACTTTTAAATCTTTTCCATGAAAAGCATACAGTGATTCTATTAATATGATGGTGTTAAAAGGACTGACAAAGAAAACACACTTCTACCTACCACTAGCAAATCTCAGGCTTGTGCCAAAATTAACTTAAAATTGCATGGTTTTTCATATTTACCAAGAGTTAGCAAGTCAGGAAAGAAGAGAAAAAACACCTAGGTAATAGCTTAGTTTGTATTTAGATGGAATGTGTAAGGACAGGATATCAAGAAATGGTGTCAATAAGAGGAGATATACGTATACTAGAGCTGATTTACTTTGCTGTACAGCAGAAACTAACACAACATTGTAAATCAGCTATACTCCAATAAAAATTAATTTAAAAAGCAACCTCCTAAAAAAAAAGCAACCTCCTCAAAACCTTGTATTTACCACTACATTTCTACTTCGTTTTTTATCTTTCTCCTAATTATATTAATAAAATGCAGTCATTGTTTAAAAAAATTAAGTATGTGCAACAGAGTTAGTCTTGGAACTTTAAAGAAATATGGCCATTTGTCTCTCTGCCTCATCAGACACTTCAGGGGTAGGATTATGAGGAAAGTTGCTACTGGCATGTACCTGAACCCTCTGCCTGTCAATTTTTACCTGACCTAAATGAAGTCTTCATCTCATTTGCATACAACACAACACTTGAAAAAATAGTTAACACTGAAACTGAAAGAATCAGCTACAGGATAGATAAAAACTAACAGGATGAAGTTAAATGGGATAAATATGAGACGCCCAATTGAAATGTTTAATATCTGAAACAGGGAATATCTAGCTCAAGAGTAGTATTTTTTTTAAATATTCAGTGATATTTTGCTCTCTGCAGTCTTGCTATAAGCCAAGAAAATAATATTGTATGCAAATAATACTGTTCCAACCTTGAAAGGTACCTGAAGTCTTACCTGAAAGGATAAGATATGTGGTGAGCTGATGGAATTGAGCGTAGGTTTCTTTCATCAAGAGAGAAATTATGAAGTGTGTGTTAACTGCCTTCAACTATTTTGAGAACTGTCATAAGAAATATTAGTCTTATTCTGTATATTCCCCAAGGGCAGAACTAAGGCTAATGGTTAGAAAGCACATGTGATCATATTGCAGATTGATGTAAAAAAGTTTTTGATGACTGGAGGTATTCAAAAATGCAAAGTAATTCAAAACAATCCTCTAAGGATTTATTAAGAGTTTCTGTGTTAACAGTATGATGATAAAGATCATAAGGACCCCATCCTCCTCAGGGAACAGAAAATTAAATTATAAAAAGAGGGAGGTGGATAAAATATGTAAGCAGATAAATAAAAGGTAATAAGACATTGTAATATTAATAAGATGCTTTTGGAAACCAGAGGAGGCAGATACTGGCTGACTTCATCTGGTAGTGAGCTGAGTGTCACTGAAAGTAATCAAATAGGGAAACCATAGAGGTGATCCCTGCTCTTCTGAGAGGCTAAACTAGATAAATCCCATGGTGCCTTGCAACACTCAGGCTTTGTGATTACACCGCAGAACACAGAAAAACAAATATGCTATTTGAAATGTATTTTCTGGTTGAATATATTTTCACAGATATTCTACTCCTTAAACCAAAATTCTAATGGAAAAATCTAAAATTTTTAAATAACTGTGTTTCCAACAGGATCTTCCACTACTTCCTGTATCATAGCAAGTTACCTGGAGATGGGTAAGAAATTTTGACTACGAACCCCATGCCTAACCCTTGTTCCCTACAAACGCACTGATTCTCAGTTGTTGACGCGACCTCCCGAGTCCCGTCAGCACCTCGGACAGCGCCCAAGCCTTGGAAGACAGGCGCTTCTTGGGACGCTGCCCCCATCCCACGTCCCCTCCACCACTCCTCCCAACACTCCTGTCCAATTCAGAGGAAAGACTATGAAAAGATCCTTTTTCCTGTGTTCACTTCTACACTGCCCCTCTCCAACTGTCCCTCAGTCTTCAGTCTTTGGGACTGTAAGCTCAGTATTACCATCTCTGCTCTCATGTCTTCAGAGTTCTAAGACCACATATGACTAACACGTTGGAGTTGCCCCCTGGCTTATATTCCTCACAGTTTCAGTGGCACATCCTGGGGCCAGTCCCAGAGCAAGAGCTGTTTAAAGGCGGTTCCACATGGGAAAGTAACCTCCTTAGATGAAAGGCTGTGGCATCTAGCTTTGTCCCTCCTCTCTGATGAAAGCCATTTCTAGAGGGTGGGTGAGGAGATCAAGCTAGACTCCTTCCAGAAGTGCCTTGAAGGGTCAAGGTCTGTCCCAGTCTTCCTTAGAGCTCAGACCAGCTGGGGCTCCTGGAAGGGGTTCCCTTACCTGAGGAAGGAATTTGTAGCAGGCAGAAGCAATAGATGGCCAAGATGGATGGGAACTGGGCAAGACATTTCATCTTCAAAGTCCAGATTCTTTTTGCTGGCCACAGATGTGTTCTGCTGGGACAGGAGCTGAGCATTTCCTGAAATTCCACCAGCACAGACAACCCTTCACCCTGTGTCTGACCAGCCGGGTGGAGAAGGTACCTTTATTTGCAATGCCCTGGAGCGCATGGGCTGAGCACAAATCAGCTTTGCGCAGGAGGACTGGTTTCCTCATAAATGTCATGCTGGGCCCTTATTTGTAGAATAATATCTTCCTGGTGTATGTAGGCATTGTAGAGTCATCTTTTCAAACCAGCAATAAAAATAAAAAGTGGAGTCATAGTTGCTATTCTATAGTGGTTTGAGAAACATTTCTGACTCAAAAAAAAAAAGGCTTTTTCTCTTTTTTAAAAATCAAAGTACTGGGCATAAATCTATAAACTTTTGAATGATGAAGCCTTATTTTGTAAGAAGATGTTTATTTTCCACCATTAACAAAGGATGTTTTATAGTCTTTGGTGCATCTGTGAACAGAATTTATAGTCCTGGATATAACTTTACAAGTAACACAGAAGTTCAATTAGGGTTTTTTAAAAATTAAGTATGGTTGGAAATTAGACTTCTTAAGGTTTCTCCAGATTCATTTCTATGAACAAGTAAAGTATTTAAAATTAAATCAGTATTAAAGAAATTACGACAATGTTTAATAATAATAATAATAGCAAAATTACTTCATCTATTGAGCTTTCATTTAGAATATCATATAGGTTATTATTTTATGCAATCTTGCAGGAAACCCATTAGGAATGTGTTTCTTTCCTAATTTTATGAATGGAGAAATTGAGGCTGGAAGAGAGTAAGGAACTTGCCAAGATCACTAAGCCATCAGGGATGCAAACCAGGGATTTGGACTCAAGGTACATGTCACTAAAAGTGTGGGGTTTTAGTCGATGTGATATTTTTTCTAAAAAGATCCTCCTTGAGGTTCGATATGAGCTAGAAGAAGAATGAAATCAGCGAGCTTGTGAAAAGTGTAACATACATGGCAGATACGAAATAGCTTTAGGATTTTTTTCACCATGCATGTCTTTAACTTTTGCTTTTAAGAATTAGGAAAGTAAGTTTTGGTGGAAGTTGGTCAGCATGAACTATTTATTTATGACTTAAAATGGGATATTTTGTCAAAAAATTCTAATTCATAATAAAGTAGAATTATAAACTATAGCCATAATATTTGCCTACTTTTTTGATCCAGTAAGAAATATAGATTTCTATTTATTACAGTATTTACCACTTTGGTTCAAGGAGAATAACCAAGGTCTTTAAACACCACAGAGAGAAGATGTCTTTTGTATTAAAATACAGTTGAACAGCAAGTCTACTGAATAAAAGAAAAAAAATGATTACTTTTTGAACATAAACCTCTTATCTGTATCATATCGAATACAACTGCTTACAGACATTATAGACACAAAACACACACATAATAGCAAAGATTTGTGTTCTATAAATTCTATAAAAGCAAAGTTCTATAAAGCATCAGTCAACAATTACTTTTCAAACATCTGGTCTGTGTCTACCAGTCAACTGGGTGCTCTATGCACAAACATACATTTTTCAGATAAACCTATAGGATAACTGACTTGTATCAAATGTGTTTCCTTTGCATATTTTGAATTCATTGTTTCTCATATTCAGGATGAAAAATTATTTTTAATAATAATTCAGAAATGGGAAAAGGAAAAACTGAGAAAAAATCTACATTGATATTATTCAAAAACATTGGTGTAGACTGAATTGTGTTCAAGCCTGGACCCCTCAAGTTGACTTAATTTGGAAACAGCTTTTAAGGAGCTTCAGTTCAGTTCAGTTCAGTCACTCAGTCGTGTCCAACTTTTTGCGCCCCATGAATCGCAGCACGCCAGGCCTCCCTGTTCATCACCATCTCCCTGAGTTCACTCAGACTCACATCCATCGAGTCGTGATGCCATCCAGCCATCTCATCCTCAGTCGTCCCCTTCTCCTCCTGCCCCCAACCTCTCCCAGCATCAAAGTCTTTTCCAATGAGTCAACTCTTTGCATGAGTTGGCCAAAGTATTGGAGCTTCAGCTTTAGCGTCAGTCCTTCCAAAGAAATCCCAGGGTTGATCTCCTTCAGAATGGACTGGTTGGATCTCCTTGCAGTCCAAGGGACTCTCAAGAGTCTTCTCCAACACCACAGTTCAAAAGCATCAATTCCTGAGCGCTCAGACTTCCTCACAGTCCAACTTTAAGGAGCTAACTAAGGTTGAATGAGGTATAAGGATGGAGCCCTAAGCCAATAGGACTGGTGTTCTTTATAAGAAGAAAGAACGCTAGTGTGCTGTCCCCACCCCTGCCAATGTGCTCACAGAGAACAGGCTGGAAAAGGAGGCAGGACGAAGGCCCTGTCTGCAAGCAGAGGAGAAACGTCTTGTCAGCAACAACCTCGCTGGAACCTTGATCTCAGACTTCCAGTCTCCAAACTGGGAAAAAATTAATTTCTGTTGTTTAAGCCACCCCGTCTGTGATCTTCTGTTATGACAGCCCAAACCAACTGACACAAAGAGAGAGAGTTTTAGCCAGTTCAGTACAAACAAAAAATAATAATAAATGCATGCATGCTCAGTTGTGTCCAACTGTTTGTGACTCCACAGATTATAGCCCGCGAAGCTTCTCTATCTGTGGGATTTCCTAGGCAAGATATTGGAGTGGATTGCCATTTCCTCTTTCAGGGGATCTTCCCCACTCAGGGATCAAACCTGTGTCTTTTGTGTCTCCTGCATTGCAGCTGGATTCTTTACTTCTGAGCCATCATGGAAACCCAATAAAAAAATAATGAAATTGAAGCAAAAGATGGAACCTCTCATTATTTAAAATGATATGATTAACTACCCCCCCAATCCAAAAGAATCAATTGGCAAATTATCAGAATGAATAAGAGTTTACTGAAATAGCCAGAGTTAAAGAACACTATTTTCAGGAAAATTTTCTTTCCTTAGAAAGAAAACGTGTTTGCTTCTTAGACTTAAGTGGAAACGAATTGAAAAATATTTATTAGAAAATGTGACTAGCTTAAATATCTATAAAATACTGAGAACTAAATGAAAAAATAAATATGGAATATATGAGAAAATAAATGTACAGAACTTTACTGAAAGATATAAAAGAATATGTGAATAAATAAAAAGGTACATCATGATCCTTGACAACATTCAATGTTGTTAAAGGTTCAACTGCTTGCAAATTAATCTATGAAGTTAGCACAATTCTTATTAAATTTCTGAAATTACTTTTCATAGAATCTTAATACTGATTCTTGAAATTAAATTGGGAGAGAAAATATTCAGGAATATGCAAGAAATTTCTTTTAAAAAGAACTGTACTTTGTCAATGTGAAAACGTACTATAAAGCAATAGTAATTATGTTGTACTAGTCATTTTGTTAATGATCCATGAACAGGCAAATATATCAATGGAAAGAGAGCATTGAAGCAGATCAGCTTAAAAAAAATGTTTATTATATATGTTACAAATATTTTTTCCCAATTTGTGGGATCTTAGTTCCCTGACCAGGGATCAAATTTGCACCACCCCCAATATTGGCAGTGCAGAATCTTAACCTTGGACTGCCAGGGAAGTCCCAGACCAGTTTAACAAAGAGTCAAGGTGGTATTTCAAGTCAGTGTAAAAATAATGAACTACTCGATAAACGGTGGTTAGGGCAACTAGTTATCCATCTGGGAAAAAATTCCCTCTTTCAGACTATCATTTAAAATAAATTTCAGAGCACTTTGACTTTTCACTTTCATGCATTGGAGAAGGAAATGGCAACCCACTCCAGTATGCTTGCCTAGAGAATCCCAGGGATGGGGGAGCCTGGTGGGCTGCCGTCTATGGGGTTGCACAGGGTCGGACACGACTGAAGCGACTTAGCAGCAGCAGCAGCAGCAGCAACATACACATGTAACATGCACACACACATATAAAATGCTATATTAGGAACAGGTAAATAACTGATTGGAAATTGCTCTTTGACAAAACCCAAAACAGGGAAGGCTTTACAGTGGAGCTGGCTTTGACAGGGGTTTAAAAGACAAGTGGAGTTTGTGGAGCAGAGCAGGCAGGTAAGGGCAGTGTAAAAGGTATGAAGGTGAGAAAGCATCAGAGAAAAGTGAAGTTTGGTGCTTTCAAAGGTTGGGGACAGAGCAAGGCTGATAGCTAGAGTGGAAGGAGAGAGAGCCAAGGCATCCTTGGAGAGGTTGTCGGGACTGTGTCGAAGATGATGGGGAGGGACTTCCCTGGAAGTACAGTGGATAAGAATTTGTCTGCCACTGCAGGGGACGCGGGTTTGATCCCTGGTTCAGGAAGATCCAACGTGCCTTGCAGCAACTAAGCCCCTGTGCCACAACCATTGAGCGCTCTAGAGCCCAGGGGCCATAACTACTGAGCCTGCTTTCTGCAGCTCCTGAAGCCCACATGCCTGGAGCCTGTGTTCCCCAACCAGAGAAGCCACCACAGTGAAAAGCCCAGGCATCACAACAAAGAGTAGAGCCTCCTCACTGCAACTAGAGAAAGCCTGCTTCCAGCAACCAAGACCCAGCACAGGCAAAATAATAAACAAATAAATATTAAATAAAATCTCCAATATAAAAGATGATGGGGAAGCAGAATGAAGGGTTCAATGGAAACAGGTTATCAGTCTGCAGACTGGTAGAGAGAGTGGTCAACAAGTAATGCCATTTTTATCTGCTTACTCTCTCCATTTGCAAATGTAGCTGCCCACCACTTGCTGGGCATCTTCTGATGGTAGAATCTGGCCTCCTCTTGAAGGAAGGAAAGTGAGAAGGCAGAGGAGCACACTGGTTAGCAACCAGCTTGGCATGGAAGGCTGCCGCTGCACTTGAAGAGCCTGCTATGCCGATCAGGAGTGGGATGCATTATGTAAGAATCAGGACATTCTCACAGTTGCAAGGCAGGATATTGGGATCTGAAGGTGGCGTCATCTTCAGGTGAAGAATAGTGAGGACATGCCTGTGAGAGTGTTACCAGGAATGGAGAGGAGCTGGCGCATTCAGACATCTGAACTGGAGAACTGATGGGAGTTAGGCGTGTTTGGAGGCTGAAGGAAAGGAAGGAGCTGAGAGGCCTTCAGGGAGTGAGGTCTTCAATGGAGAGCAGAGTGGCAGTCTTGACTGAGACTGGGATGCGGGCTTGGAGGGAGGGCGGTCGGTTGATGTGCTGGTTACAGGCCTGCTGAGGATGCAAATGGAGGGGCCAGGGATATAGTTGGAAACGAGTGTCTTGTGCTTTATTGGGTTGGCCGAAAACTTCATTTGGGTTCACCATAAGATGTTACAATCATTAGTTTCATAGGGATCATGTGCTATCAGGGATTGTAACTCCTAAGGGGACACTGATGCTTCTTGGTATGTGAGGGGTGCTGTGCATTCTCATCTCTGAAAAATGCACAGACATATGTGGATGCCCAGTTTTCATAGCATTTCAGAAGTTCAGGCACATGGTATTTTCCACCCTTTATCTTTATCAAGTTAAAATTTACATATAATAAAATGCACCCATATTAAATGTATCCTTCCAGGAATTTTGAGCAACTAAACACACAGACTGGTTCCAAATAGGAAAAGGAGTACGTCAAGGCTGTATATTGTCACCCTGCTTATTTAACCTATATGCAGAGTACATCATGAGAAATGCTGGACTGGAAGAAACACAAGCTGGAATCAAGATTGCCGGGAGAAATATCAATAACTTCAGATATGCAGATGACACCACTCTTATGGCAGAAAGTGAAGAGGAACTCAAAAGCCTCTTGATGAAAGTGAAAAAGGAGAGTGAAAAAGTTGGCTTAAAGCTTAACATTCAGAAAACGAAGATCATGGCATCTGGTCCCATCACTTCATGGGAAATAGATGGGGAAACAGTGGAAACAGACTGTGTCAGACTTTATTTTTTTGGGCTCCAAAATCACTGCAGATGGTGACTGCAGCCATGAAATTAAAAGACGCTTACTCCTTGGAAGAAAAGCTATACCAACCTAGATAGTATATTCAAAAGCAGAGACATTACTTTGTCAACAAAGGTCCGTCTAGTCAAGGCTATGGTTTTTCCTGTGGTCATGTATGGATGTGAGAGTTGGACTGTGAAGAAGGCTGAGAGCCGAAGAATTGATGCTTTTGAACTGTGGTGTTGGAGAAGACTCTTGAGAGTCCCTTGGACTGCAAGGAGATCCAACCAGTCCATTCTGAAGGAGATCAGCCCTGGGTGTTCTTTGGAAGGAATGATGCTAAAGCTGAAGCTCCAGTACCTTGGCCACCTCACGCGAAGAGTTGACTCATTGGAAAAGACCCTGATGCTGGGAGGGATTGGGGGCAGGAGGAGAAGGGGACGACCGAGGATGAGATGGCTGGATGGCATCACTGACTCGATGGACGTGAGTCTGAGTGAAATCCAGGAGATGGTGATGGACAGGGAAGCCTGGTGTGCTGCGATTCATGGGGTCGCAAAGAGTTGAACATGACTGAGCAACTGAACTGAACTGAAACACACCCAAATAGCCAGCATTAAAATAAAAATCTGAAACATTTTCATCACCCCCAAAATTTTCCTCATATGACTTTGCAGTTGGTCCCCACACCAAGTCCAAGCCCTAGGAAACCACTGAACTGTCAGTCACTGTAGATTAGGTCTATCTAATCTAGAATTTCACATAAATGGAATGATACTTTACATGCTATTTGCATCTGACTTCTTCTGTTTAGTATTATCCTTGTTGGGTGTATCAGGGGTTCATTCCTTTTTACTGCTGAACAGTATTCCTTTGTGTTGCGGGAAGGAAATGGTGACCCACTCCAGTATTCTTGCCTGGGAAATCTCATGGCAGAGGAGTCTGGCAGTCTACAGTCCACGGGGATGCAGAGAGTCGGACACAACTTAGTGACTAAACCACCACCATTCCTTTATGTGGACCTAGCACAATTTGTTATCCATTTACCTTGTGTGTGTGTGTCTTTTATTTTTTTAATTGAAGTATAGTTGATTTACAGTGCTTCAGTATGCCACAAAGTGATTCAGTTATATATATGTATATACACACACACACACACATTCTTATTCATTTTTTCCATTGTAATTTATCACTGGATATTGAATATAGTTCCCTGTGCTATACAGTAGGACCTTGTTTATCTCTTTTCTATACAGTACTTTGTTAATTTCAAATTCCCAATTTATCCTCACCCTTTCCCCTTTGGTAACCACAATTTGTTTTCTATGTCTTCTACAGTCCTTTTCCATGAACCCTCATCACGACCACCCACCCCCACTCAGGAGAGGATTCTTATGAATGCAGCCCCCAGACCATATGCTTCAGAAACACCCAGGTTGTGCATGAAAAATGCAGGTTCATGGGCCCTGTTCTGGACCCTGAGAGTCAGGATTTCCAGGTGTGGCGCACGGGACTCGACACTGAAAACCCGCTTCTCAGAGGCCTCTGCTGCCCTCTGAGTTTGAGATGCTCTTGCCTATGGGTTCAGGGGCCACAGGTTAAGAACCTCAGTTCGAACAAAAGTAGATGATTTCTGAGACTTACTTGGTGGTCTAGTGGTTAAGAATCTGCCTTGCAATATAGGGGACACAGATTCGATCCATGGTCCAGTAAAATTTCACATGCCAAGCATCAAGTGAGCCCCCATGCCCTACAGCCTGTGCTCTGCAACAAGAAAAGCCACCACAATGAAAGCCTCACACACAGCAACTAGAGAACAGCCCTTGCTCACCAAAACTAGAGAAAGCCTGCAAATGCAACCAAAAAAAATAAGTGCATGCTAAGTCATCTGCAAAATCACTGCAGATGGTGATTGCAGCAATGAAATTAAAAGACATTTACTCCTTGGAAGGAAAGTTATGACTAACCTAGACAGCATATTAAAAAGCAGAAACATTATTTTGTCAACAAAGGTCCGTCTAGTCAAGGCTGTACTTTTTCCAGTAGTCACGTATGAATGTGAGAGTTGGACTATAAAGAAAGCTGAGCACCAAAGAATTGATGCTTTTGAACTGTGGTGTTGGAGAAGCTCTTGAAAGTCCCTTCGACTGCAAGGAGATCCAACCAGTCCATCCTGAAGGAGATCAGTCCTGGGTGTTCATTGGAAGGACTGATGTTGAAGCTGAAACTCCAGTACTTTGGCCACCTGATGTGAAGAGTTGACTCACTACAAAAGACCCTGATGCTGGGAAAGATTGAGGGCAGGAGGAGAAGGGGACGACAGAGGATGAGATGGTTGGATGGCGTCCCCGACTCAATGGACATGGGTTTGGGTGGACTCCGGGAGTTGGTGATAGACAGGAAGGCCTGGCGTGCTGCGGTTCATGGAGTGGCAAAGAGTTGGACACAACTGAGTGACTGAACTGAAGTCATTTCAGTCATGTCCCAACTCTTTACAACCCCATGGACTGCAGCCCACCAGGTTCCTCCATCCATGGGATTCTCTAGGCAAGAATACTGAAGTGGGAAGCCATTTCCTCCTCCAGGGGATCTTCCTGACCCAAGGATTGAATCTGGGTCTCCCACACTGCAGGGAGATTCTTTACTATCTGAGCCATCAAGGAAACCCCTACCCCCCAAAAAACTAATACATAAATTAAATTTAAAAAAATTTAAGTAGATGATTTCCTTTGTTTACTCAGTAGCTCATTCACAGCCCATTTTGGATTCAGGACACACAAATGTATTGTTATATTGATTCTGTGAAAGTACAGACAAAGACAAATCTTATACCAAAAATAAACAGATAATACAGGACTCCCTGGAAACCACATGGAATGTCTCAAGTGATCTGTGCCCCGGTCTGGCTCCATCATAGCTGCTAGCATCCACGTGATCTGTGCACAGCCACCCACATGTGTAAAAACATCATGCATGCACTAATCTAACCAGCCCTAATGGATCAGAAGTTTCGAGAAGGCTCAGATGACTAGAATTTGTCATTTCGAGAAGCAGAATGCAAACAGCCCCTGGGCACTGCTGGCTGCCCTGCTCCGTGGGCATCCTAGCTTTTCCATTTTATGACCCACTATGAATAATTCTCATAGTGCTCATCTCCCTATTAGTCAGATGTCACAAGCTCATTTCTTTTCATCCCAAGGCCATATTTTAGCACCGTGGAGCGGTGCTCCTCTGCAGGAGTCTGTGTTTTTATTACCCATCATGATACCATGGGAGCACTGAGGCATAGGAACACTACAGAGAAAGCAATTGGTTCACTGGAGGTAAAACAGGGCTGGAACTACACATTTATTCCTTCTCTTCTCATCTGAGTAATTTTCTTTTTGGAAAGTCCGCTGACCAGTTCATGGAGTGACTCAGTTTTCTACTGTGAGACAGCCACAGAATTACTGCAGTTATAACTACCCAGCTGTGATGTCTGACACCACTATACTTATCAGAAGGTATACATCTAGGTCCTGAGTCCGTGTCAACCCCATTTAGGCAGCCTTTTAAAAAGGCTTCCGGTTGTATTTATGGTACGTGTTCAGTCATTCAGTTGTGTCCAAGTCTTTGTGACCCTGTGGAGTGTTGCCCACCAGCTCCTCTGTCTATGGAATTTCCAAGATAAGAATACTGGAGTGGGATGCCATTTCTTCCTCCAAGGGATCTTCCCCACCCAGGGATAGAACACACATCTGCATCTCCTGCATTGGCAGGCAGGTTCTTTACCACTGAGCCACCAGGGAAGCCCCAAACACACTTTATTTTAAAGAAACTCTAAAGGAAGCCCGCGAGGGGCTGGTGTCCATTAGGGGCTAGTGTCCACTGTATATACTGAGGTCAGAAAGAGAGGGCAGTAACGTGAGGACTGTCTCCTGCCCTGGCTAACATGGGGAATGCAGGGGCCTCTCTGTGGCATAGTTAGGAGTGGGAAACAGGCAAGAAAGAAAACAATGTCAACTTCTGGCATCCAGCACTGAAGAACTCCAAGTCCATACATGCCTACCAAAAATGAAGAACTGGAGAGAAATTTATGAAATCTCAATACCACAGAATGCTTAGAGGAACTGGCAAATTCCTACTCTTACAGGATAATGGCTCTTCATATAACCCATACCCCCATAAGAGGCTCTAGTTTTCTCTAAATAATTCTCTAATTTTCTCTAAATATTTTTCTCTAAATATCTATTTGATTATTCCACTAGTTTGGTTCAGATAGAAATAGGTTTTGGCCAATGGTTAATTCTGTCATTCCTCCAGCCTTCACTTTAAAGATGCACACTTGACCACTGTGGAGGGTAAGAGGATCTGGTATACTTTTCTTTTAAGAATGAGGGTTTCTTTTAGAACGGCAGTTATCAAACATTTTGGTCCAAGGATCCATTTTTACTCTTAAAATGATCAAGAAACACAAAAAGCTTTTGTCAATCTGAACTGTAAAGGAAATGGCAAACCACTCCAGTATTCTTGCCTAGAGAATCCCAAGGACAGAGGAGCCTGGCAGGCTCCATAGGGTCGTACAGAGTTGGACATGACTGAAGCAACTTCACACACAAGCATACATGCAGACGATATTAGTAATTGAAACTGACAGATTCAAAACATTTTCTTATTAATTGATTTGAAAATAATGATATTAGCATTGTATGTTACCCTAACATATTTTTAAGGAAAAATAACTGCATTTTCCAAAAGAAAACTTTAGCATTGTTTCAGTTCAGTTCAGTTGCTCAGTCGTGCCCTACTGTTTGCAACCCCATGAATTGCAGCATGCCAGGCCTCCCTGTCCATCACCAATTCCTGGAGTTCACCCAGACTCACGTCCATCGAGTCGGTGATGCCATCCAGCCATCTCATGTCGTCCCCTTCTCCTCCTGCCCCCAAGCCCTCCCAGCATCAGGGTCTTTTCCAATGAGTCAACTCTTCGCATGAGGTGGCCAAAGTACTGGAGTTTCAGCTTTAGCATCATTCCTTCCAAAGAACACCCAGGACTGATCTCCTTTAGAATGGACTGGTTGGCTCTCCTTGCAGTCCAAGGGACTCTCAAGAGTCTTCTCCAACACCACAGTTCAAAAGCATCAATTCTTCAGCACTCAGCTTTCTTCACAGTCCAACTCTCACATCCATACATGACTACTGGAAAAACCATAGCTTGACTAGACGAACCTTTGTTGGCAAAGTAATGTCTCTGCTTTTGAATATGCTATCTAGGTTGGTCATAACTTCCAAGGAGTAAGTGTCTTTTAATTTCATGGCTGCAATCACCATCTGCAGTGATCTTGGAGCCTCAAAAAGTAAAGTCTGACACTGTTTCCACTGTTTCTCCATCTATTTTCCATAAAGTGATGAGACCAGATGCCATGATCTTAGTTTCCTGAATGTTGAGCTTCAAGCCAACTTTTTCACTCTCCTCTTTCACTTTCATCAAGAGGCTTTTTAGTTTTTCTTCACTTTCTGCCATAAGGGTGGTATCATCTGCGTATCTGAGGTTATTAATATTTCTCCCAGCAATCTTGATTCCAGCTTGTGTTTCTTCCAGTCCAGTGTTTCTCATGATGTACTCTGAATAGAAGTTAAATAAGCAGGGTAACAATATACAGCCTTGACGTACTCCTTTTCCTATTTGGAACCAGTCTGTTGTTCCATGTCCAGTTCTAACTGTTGCTTCCTGACCTGCATATAGGTTTCTCCTTTTTGCAAATCTCTTTAACATAGTGCTTAATAGAAGACAACTGGATTCATACACTTCTGCAGTCAATCTGTTGCAATGTTATTTTGGCCAAAGAATAAGAAGAAAATCCTTCCTCATGCAGATAAGTAGAAAAGGAGGAAGTAGTTCAATCATCTTTTCAGATACTTTTTGGTGTTTTTCTTTAATACTACACCTCAATTCAGCAAGTGGTAGTTTCTTAAAGTTTGGTACAACATAGAACTCAAGTTCTTATCAATGACTTTTGTACTCTTACATTAAAATTCATCAGCCTTGGCGTGTTTTCCAACCACCAATTCTTAGATTCTCCAGACCCCAATCGAATGTCCTACAATTCTATTATGATGCCACCCAGAGTTACCATCAGACTCCACAGGTTTAACAAAGCTGCTCCCATTGCTGCTGCTGCTATTAAGGCGTTTCAGTCATGTCCGACTCTGTGCAACCCCATAGACTGCAGCCCACAGGCCCTCCCGTCCTTGGGATTCTCCAGGCAAGAACACTGGAGTGGGTTGCCATTTCCTTCTCCAATGCATGAAAGTGAAAAGTGAAAGTGAAGTCGTTCAGTCGTGTCTGACTCCTAGTGACCCCATGGACTGCAGCCTACCAGGCTCCTCCATCCATGAGATTTGCCAGGCAAGAGTACTAGAGTGGGGTGCCATTGCCTTCTCCAAAGAACACTACAGTCAATCCTAAAGGAAATCAACCCTGAATATTCATTGGAAGGACTGATGCTGAAGCTCAAATACTTTGGCCACTTGATCTGAAGAGCCAAATCACTGGAAAAGACCCTGATGCTGGGAAAGACTGAAGGCAAAAGGGGAAGAGGGCAGCAGAGGATGAGATGGTTAAATAATATCACCGACTCAATGGACATGAATCTGAGCAAACTTCAGGAGATAATGAAGGACAAGGGAGCCTGGCATACTGTAGTGCATGGGGTAGCAAAGAGTTGGACATGACTTAGCGACTGAACAACAACAACAATCAACCAGGAAATTTCAAAGAATTTAAGATATTTGTGTCAAGAACCAAGAACAAAGGCCAAATATTAGAAAAAAAGATGCGTTATCACCCCTATTATTTGAGAAATTTCAAAGGTCTTAGAATCTCTGTTAAGAACCAGGGAAAAGGCCAAATATACATTCCTTATTGTGCCACAATCGGTCTATCAGTCTACAGTACAAAAATAATAATAATGGCTGTCAACATCACCACTGATTTCATCAGAAAAATCTTCAAGTATTGGGAGGCTGTCAAACTCATAGTGGCAGATACAGGTTTTCCCAAAGTTTGAATTTTCACTTGAAAAATTTGTCATTGGCAACAAATACTATTATTTTCCTTGAAGTGACAGGTTCATTTCATTCATTTCAGAGAAAATGCCTGCCAAATCTTCGAGCCTGTGAAATGATAGTTTGTCTGTCAGTTCTTCCTTCAAGTAAAAATGGTGTTCAATGAAAAAAAAGCTGCTCAGTGTTCTGAATGCAAATCAAGGCCTCAGAGCTTTGGTTCCAGACAATCACCATACCTAGGAGTGCTCCTGGGCACTTACCATCGCATCCCGAAAAGGAGAGCTGCTTCAGTCTCCAGTGGCACTTTTCGTTTGTATGTTTGTTTTTACTGCGTGTAAAAATGAACACAATGACGGCTCAGCTTTGTACCACTGCCTGGATTCATGCTATGTATCATCAGTTTTAACCACCATTCCTTTTGTGCCATCAGAGCAAATGTCTAAACAGTGAAGACAGCTAGATTAGAAGCAACATAAATGTCTATCAATAGATGAATGGACAAAGATGATGTGATACACACACATATATGTATATACAATGGGATATTACTCAGCCATAAAAAAGAATAAAATAATGCCATTTCCAGTGACATGGATAGACCTAGAGATTATCATATTAATAAGTAAGTAAGCAGCAGCAGCAAGTAAGTCAGAAAGTAAGTAATAAGTAAGTACTTCAGTAAGTCAGAAAAAGACAAGTATATATCACTTAGATGTGGAGTCTTAAAAAATGATATAAATGAACTTATTTACAAAGCAGAAATAAACTCACAGACTTAGAGAAGGAACTTATGGTAGGAGGAAGGGTGGCGGCAAGAGATAGTTAGGGAGTTTCAAATTGACATACTGCTATATTAAAATGGATAGCCAGCAAGACCTGCTGTATAGCACAGGGAACTCTGCTGTTAATTCTGCTGACAATGTTATGTAACAATCTAAATGGGAAAATAATCTGAAAAAGAATAGATACATATATATGTATAACTGAATCACTTTGCTGCACACCTGAACTAATACAATATTGTTAATCAACTCTACTCTGATGTAAAATTAAAAAAACAGAAATAGACTCACAGACATAGAAAACAAACTTCTGGTTATCAAAGGGGAAAGCAGTGGAGGCATAAATTAGGAAATTGGGACTAACAGACTACTATACATAACACGGAGGAGGAAATGGTATCCCATTCCAGTGTTCTTGTCTAGAAAATCCATGGACAGAGAGGCCTGGCCAGCTGCAGTCCATGGGATAGCAAAAGAGTTGGACACGACTGAGCAATGAACAAATATATATAATAGATAAATAACAAGGATCTACTGCATAGCACAGAGAACTACATTCAATATCTTATAATAATCTATAATGGAAAAGAATCTGAAGAAGAACATTATATATATATATATATATATATATATATATATTCAGGTATACATATATAACAGAATCACTTTCCCATACACCTGAAACTAAGACAACCTTATAAATAAACTATACTTCAATTTTGAAAATGTTAAAAAAAAATAGTGAAGACATCTAGTGTTCTCATATTATTGCGAAAGTAGTTTTGATATTGCAGATCCCCAGAAAGGATCTTGGAGACTTTCAGGGGTCCACAGATCACATGCTGAGAATTGCTATTTTAGGAAGTACCCTGCTGTTATAAAGATTGAATACTAATACTTTCCTTAAGTTCATTTATAGAAACAAAAAAGAGAACTAGAATAATTTGGAAAAACCCCAACAAAAAGATTCAGCTACCTTAGTCACCAATGCATAAGCCTCCTGAAAGAACTGTATCTTTTACTATTTGAACAGCATCTTAGGTGTGCAATAAAAAGTAAACAATAATAATGAAAGTTTATGTCTACTGTAATGTTTATTACTGGGAAGAAATGTGCTATGTACTTTAAATGCATTTATTTCTATTATTCTTTATGATCAAACTCCAGGGTAAATACTAGATAATATTCCCATTTTGTAGATGAGGAAACGAGGAGCACAGAGAGACAGAAGAACTTGACAAGGTCATGATCTTTCTGTGGTGAAATAAGGACTTGAACCCACTAGCTCTACTCCCAGAGCTTGTATCCTTAGTGAAATTGCTCAGTCGTGTCCGACTCTTTGCAACCCCATGGACTGTAGCCTACCAGGCTCCTCCCTCCATGAGTTTCTCCAGGCAAGAGTACTGGAGTGGGTTGCCATTTCCTTCTCCAGGGGATCTTCCCAATTCAGGGACGAACCCGGGTCTCCTGCATTCCAGGAAGACACTTTAACCTCTGAGCCACCAGGGAAGCCCTGCATATTATTCAACGTCACATCTAAGCTCCAAGTTCATTTATTGTGCTTCTGTCACATGTGTGCTTCCATTCAAATCCTCAAGGAGAAAGCAAATGTCTCTTGTCAACATACTGCCCCAGGAAAGGGCTTAATAAATATCTGAACAAGTGGTCAAAAAAACCTAGCAAGTCTCCCTTAAACTGCCTTGCCATCTTTAAGTCATGGGTGGTTAGTAATCACGTTAAAAGTGAAATTCTATAATACGGAGCCCCATCAATATTGTATTTAAGTCATTAAGGAAGACATCAACAGGGTAAATAAAAAATTAACAACATCAAAAAACCTGGTTCCTGAAAAGCTTGACAAAATTTCATGTGTCCATGTGCAAGCATGTGTGTACACACATGTCTATATTACCCTGCTTACTAAATATATATATATATATATATATATTTAGGTAGTTAACAAACACGTAGGTTTTAGCAAAACAAAACTGGTTTACATTTTGTAGTGCAATAAAACTCTCATCACCTTTGGGGCTTACTTCACCAAAAATCTTAAAAAGGATTTCCCTAAAACCCCAAGCCTTACCACATTTCGTAGGTTAAGAAGTTACAGCTCTACTGGACTGCAATCTGACCTCGTCTTTGTGCCTTGTTTATGAACTCCTATACTGGGTTGGGCGGAGAAGGCAATGGCACCCCACTCCAGTACTCTTGCCTAGAAAATCCCATGGGCAGAGAAGCCTGATGGGCTGCAGTCCATGGGGTCGTGAAGAGTCAGACACGACTGAGCGACTTCACTTTTACTTCTCACTTTCATGCGTTGGAGAAGGAAATGGCAACCCACTCCAGTGTTCTTGCCTGGAGAATCCCAGGGACGGGGGAGCCTGGTGGGCTGCCATCTATGGGGTCGCACAGAGTCGGACACGACTGAAGCGACTTAGCAGCAGCAGCAGCAGCAGCAGCATACTGGGTTGGGAAGATCCCCTGGAGGAGGGTATGGCTACCCACTCCAGTATTCTTGCCTGGAGAACGCCACGGACAGAGGAGCCTGGTGGGTTACAGCCCACGGCGTAGCAAATAGTGGGCCACGACTGAGCAACTAACACTTTCACTTTTTTTTTCGTGCCTTGACAAGGGGGTGACATCCTCCAGACTGTTAGTCCAGGAAGGGGGGGGAGGGGGGGAGAGGGGGGCTGCTGTTGAAAAGGCCCTGTTGATGGCTCTGTTTTTCCTTTCTTTTTTAACCATGCAGGCTGATTAGGAATGCTGGGAGCAGCAGCAGCAGCAGCAGCATACTGGGTTGGGAAGATCCCCTGGAGGAGGGTATGGCTACCCACTCCAGTATTCTTGCCTGGAGAACGCCACGGACAGAGGAGCCTGGTGGGTTACAGCCCACGGCGTAGCAAATAGTGGGCCACGACTGAGCAACTAACACTTTCACTTTTTTTTTCGTGCCTTGACAAGGGGGTGACATCCTCCAGACTGTTAGTCCAGGAAGGGGGGGGAGGGGGGGAGAGGGGGGCTGCTGTTGAAAAGGCCCTGTTGATGGCTCTGTTTTTCCTTTCTTTTTTAACCATGCAGGCTGATTAGGAATGCTGGGAGGCACCCCAAACTCAAGCACTTTTGCCTTTTTCCACTTTTGGATTTTTTTTTCTTTTTCGTTTTTCCAAGTTTGGGTTTTGTCTTTTTTTCGTTCTCAAACACCCAACCTGTTTTATGGATGGTGACCTGGTGGAATAAGGTTTGGCCACACGTCCCTCTGTCATCTCCTGATACATTCGCGTGGACTTTTGGGGAGGGGGTTGGTGTGGGACTGGCTCTCGGCCGCACGGGCCAGGCGTGGGGCCGGGTCCCGGGGTCTCTGGCCCCGCCTCCCTGCGCCTCCCCGTGGTCGGCGCGGCGGCGCGCGCACGGCGGGGACGGCGGCGGGGGCGCGCAGAGCCGTCCGGGAGCGCGCACGGCGCTGACCGGCGCGGGGGCGGCGGCGGCCTCGCCTCCAGAGAGAGCTTCGCGAGTAAGCCTTCCTCCTTCCGGCGCCGCCGCCGCCACATTCCCGGCCGGAGGGCTGGTGGCGGCGCCCAGGCCTCCGGGCCGGGTTCCCGCGCTCCCGGGACGCCCGGGCCCCTCGCGCCTCGCCCCCAGGCCCGCGAGGCCCAGGCCGAGCTAAGCCCCCGAGACCGCGGAAGGGCCCGAGGACCCCGCCAGCGCCGGCGCCACTGAGGGTGAGCTCGGGGCCGCGCGAGAGCGGGGGGCGGGCGTCGCATTCCTCGACCCCTGCCCCACCCCGGGTGCACGGGAAAGCGGAGGGAATCGGCTTCTTGCCAGCAACACCCCAGTGTGTTTCGGTGACTTGAGGCCTCCCTCGATCGTGGAATGAAAGGGGAGAGCCTTCAACACGTTAATTATGCAATAAGGCAGCGTCTTAGCTGGAGATTCTGTAGTCGCGGCCTCATCGGGACTCGGTGATCCACAGTTTACTTCTTTCATCCTTGCCTGAGAATTTGCATTTGTCATTGGGAGCGCAGAGGAAGATGTGCCACTTGGGCACAGGGGGCATGCAGAGATGAGAGAGAGGCCAGGAAAGGACCATGTGCAGTTTTCTAAGTGCACGATTAAGCACGTCTCCGGTGGGTGGACCTGGAGGAGGAATTCTTGCTTGGAGAATCCCGTGGCCAGAGGAGCCTGGCAGGCTTCAGTCCATGGGGTTGCAAAGAGTGGGATGCGACTGAGCACGCTCGCACTGGTAGGCAGGAGGGAAAAGGATGGTTGGAAATACGTGTGTCCTGCCAGGTAGCGCCAGGATGCCCTCAGCTCAAATTTGGACATAAGAGGGGCCTGTCAGAAGTTGGAGGTGGAGGCATACATTTCTGCACGTCTGGACCGGAAGATGAACCAGATCTTCCAAAAGCTGCCTTGTTACTTTCCAAGTCTGCGAAAGGCAGGAGAAAGGGCCAGCCACTGAATGGAAAACGGTACAGCCAGGTTCTGGTTAGCTGAGCCCGAGGATCGTCACAAAGGGGTTTTTTGTCTGAAACGCCCGAAGTCAGGGACTTTGGGCCCTGAAGAGTTGGTCATTGGTCAGTTTTCACTGTCAGAGTGAAGAATGTCTCAGATATTCTTAAAACCAGGCAGCTCTGCTCCAGGCTTATTCACTCTTTTCATTGGCTGGGTTAAGAAGAGACATGAAGACTGAAATGGTCTTCTCATTTTTTTCCCCCCATTATAATTAGGGCATAGTTCATCTTGGTTGAAATAGGAATTTCAGCATGGAAAAAAAAAATCTTTCCATCTTTGCTCTTGACCCTCAAGAATAAAAATCTCCGAGAAATACCTGAGAGAGAAATTCTCTTCTCCCCTGGAATGGAAACTGGACTTCTTGCAGAATTGAACAAAGAAAGGGAGGAATTAGTTACTATCCTGGGCAATTCTCAGTTATATTTAGATCATTTTTCAAATGTTTGAGGTTATATGATAGAATGGAAACAAAGGAGAAAGGTGGATGAGAGGAAAGGGACTGAAGGATTACAGAAACCAAGAAAGCAGTTTGTCTTGATACAGGTCTAGAAGAATCTGCATGTGAGTACATAAAGCTTAATCCTTCCATCTTTGTAATATGAAATTGCTTTTCATTTTAATATTGAGTTCATAAGCATAAAAGAAAGCATAGCTAGACTTCTCTGACCATCCCAGACTGCTGGGCTGCTTTGTGTTTTCAGTGAGTTGGATGTTTATTTTGCCAGCTCACTCTATTAAATCTGTAATCTCTCTAACTCCATGAGTTTGGCTTGTTCCCAATTATTCATTCATCCTATGACTTTGCCTAGAATTTGCCAGGTCATTAAAGCTTGAAGAAATACAAAACCCAGCGAAAATCTTGCATTGAAAGACTTGATCATTTTATACAGAAATCCTTTACCCAATATCAAACATGTAAAAGTGGTATAATGGGGTTTTATGATTTTTGCTCCAAAAATGATTTCATTTTCATACTAAATTACATGGAAGAATCTTTTAAACAGCTAGCTCTTTTGGTATGTTTAGAATAATTTATTCATTTACCAAGCCATCCCCAAAGATAACCCCTCTCTGTAAGAGACCTGGTATGCGAAATATACTTGAATAACCTACGTGGTTAGCTGTTAATACTGGTTAACTGTTTCTCAAGTATAAAGCAAGTTGTGTTCAGTAAGTTGGTCTTGTAACTTTTAATGGTGCTTATTTGTTTTTTTTTTTAATTGTCCCATACAGTTTCAGGAGGAGCCGAGAACTTCAGGCAAAGCAGATACTGCAAAGAAATGTGGATCAGGCTTAGAAGGTATGGACACCTCACCAGTTATCTGAAATCCGTGTCATGTAACAGCGTTTTCCATTCTTGCTCATATGGAGATTTTCAGAAGCTTAAACTCATAAAGAAGAGTTTGTGCATGTATTCTTAGAAATGTATTCTTAACCATAATGATAATAGGAGTGCCCTCTTAGGCAGGGGCTTCCCAGGTTGTGCGGTAGTGAATAATCTGTCTGCCAGTGCAAGAGATGCCAGTTCAATCCTTGTGTTGGGAAGATCCTCTGGAGGAGGAAATGGCAACCCACTCCAGTATTCTTACCTGGAAAATTCCAAGGACAGAGGAGCTTGGTGGGCTGCAGTCCATGGGTTTGCAAAGAGTTGGACACAACTTGGCAAACGAGCATGCACGCGTGTACATACACAACTCAGGCAGGGCGTTAGGTGAGTTTAGTATCTGTGGAAAGCAGCGCGTGGCCTGCGGCGCCCTCTGCAGACGTGTTTGCTGTTCGTCGTCATCATTAGTGAGAATCTGTCTTCACCTCTTCTGGAGAAGAAATGGCACCCCACTCCAGTATTCTTGCCTGGAAAATCCCACGGACAGAGGAGCCTGATAGGATACAGTCCATGGGTCTCAAAGAGTCAGACATGACTGAGCGACTTCACTTTACCTCTTATTGGTTCTCCATCTGCCAGAGAGGAGTGTGTTTCCCTCCGGGTCACTAAGGATGAGCAGTCATTCTGAGACAGGAAATTGTGTATGACCAGATTCTTTTTGTGACATTTCCTTTAGTGTCTGGATAGGTTTTGAATGAATGTTTTAAAAACTGAACCCCGGACAGGGAATCCTTTCCTCAGGGTACACGTGTGAAGGGAGCAAGGGTCAAGGAGTCAGTTGGACAGGACTCTTCATCTGGGCCACTCCCCTGCCCTCTTGCTCACTCCTTGCTGCTCTGGTGATTCTGGACCCAGACTGAGCTCCTTGCCAGGTGCTCTGTGATGGGTCCCCTCCCTTTGCTGAGCATTTTCTCAACATAGTCTCCTCCCAAGTCCTCCTTCATCCCTCACCCTCCTGTGTTATTAACCATGTCACTTAGCGCCTGTGTGATCTGGGACGTTAATGGCTGTGTTTATGTCCCGTCTGCCTCTATTAGAACAAAGCACCAGGAGGGCAGGGTAGGTTGGTTGCTGGATTCCCAGAGCCTGGAATGGCTCCTGGCTCAGAGTAAGCCCTTGGTAAATGTAACTGAATGAATGACATTTGGGGGAAACTGTTTTGTGGTCTCTTTAAACCTCATCTCCTTCCTCTATTTGTCCATCCCTCTGTCTCCTTCCCATTCAAGGAGTTGAATGGGTGCTAACTCCTGGGTTACTGTCTCTGATGTCCCCAGGGCCCCTCTCTCATTTTGCTTACTTGGAGATTCCTTTCTAATTCCCTTTCCTCAAGCTCATTTACTCTACCCCACCCACATAAGAAATCACTGGAAAGGTCATCCTTTTCTTTCTTCCTCTGTGTTTTCATAGAACATGTATGTTTGGTTTTAGCGCCTGTGTCTTTAATTTATGTAAATGGCACTTGTCATATATCTCATTCTATTCTTGCTGTATTCCTTTTGCACCGCGGTTTTGAGGTTTATCTGTTGCTGGGTGCACACTCGGCCCAGTCTAGAGCAATAGGTTTTGAAAAAATTTTAACTGTTTGAGAAAGCGAAATGGGCTTATTTACCACAGGTTGAGTGATTGTGTGTAGTAAAAGTAGAACTAGGAAAAAAACAAGTAGAATTAGATGGTAGGGGAAGGGGGAGTCAAACTCTTTAGCACAAATTCAGAAACACTGCTTTTGGATGACAGGGTGTGTGGGATCCACCGGCAGCTGCAAAAGTGGATGCTTTCAGACAGCATCTTTTTGAAAGTGCAGGGCAGGGAGGATTTGCGCCGGAGTTGGTAGTAGCGCCAGAGGCGTTGTTGTTACTACAGATGCGTCATATGTGTGCTGTCTTCCTCTTCACTGAGAGAGAGAGAGACAGGTTAGTATTTCTTGCATGTTTAGTGACCTTCCTGCATCCTCGGCCCCGCTTTCCCAAGCTGTCCATCATTCTTTATCCTCCACCTCTGCCCTATGGGTTTTCAAAGAGCTGGCCTCCTGGCCTGACACCTTGATGCTTGCAAATCCCACATAATGGTCTGAAGTAGGGAGGCTCTACAGACAGCTAGGCTGCCCCTTCCTGCACTGGGGTGCACACTCAAACTCACCCCTGTTATCTGCAAGAGGTACCTTGGGAGCTGTATTGGCTCCTTGAACAAAGGAGAGTTAAACACAGAGAGTGTCTGGCTTTTGAAAGGCCATTTGTCCCCTGACTTCAGGGGCAAGGAGAGGACTGTCTGTGGGGTCAGGCCCCAGCCTCTCTGCAGACAGAAATGGTGAGCCTTGAGCCCGTTGCTCTTGGACAGGAAGCAGATTCGTGGGGAGTTTGTGTGTTCGAGGAAACACTACAGGTGGTGGGCAGGCTGAGAGGAGCTGGGACTATGGGAATTTGGAATGACTTTCTTTTTGTTTAAAAAAAATGGGGCAAATTATGCTGATTTTTTCAAGGTCAGCCAGAATTCTAGTGGGGCTAGTTACCTATAGCTGGGAAGGCTAAAACAGGAGTA
This sequence comes from Aepyceros melampus, assembly GCA_006408695.1. NCBI lineage: Eukaryota > Metazoa > Chordata > Mammalia > Artiodactyla > Bovidae > Aepyceros > Aepyceros melampus. The sequence goes on along the minus strand of SJXQ01010124.1, from coordinate 62,506 downwards.
AATGGGAAGAGTGATGGAGGTCTTTTTTTTGTATTTATCATTTTTATTTATTTTTAATTGGAGAATAACTGTGTTACAATGTTGTGTTGGCTTCTGCTGCAAAACAACATGAATTAGCCATACGTATACATATATCCCCTCCCTCTTGGTCTTCCCTCCCTTTTAGATCATCACAGAGCACCAAGCTGAGGCCCCTGTGCTATACAGCTGCTATTTATTTTATGCATGGTAGTGTATATATGTCAAGGAGGTCTTTGTTTTCACTAAACCACTCAGTCCTAAAGGAAATTAACCCTGGAATATTCATTAGAAGGACTAATACTGATTGGCCACCTGATGTGAAGAGCTGACTCATTGGAAAAGACCGTGATGCTGGGAAAGACTGAGGCAAAGAGGAGAAGGGGGTGACAGAGGATGAGATGGTTGGATGGCATCACCGACTCAATGGACATGGGTTTGAGCAAACTCCGGGAGACAGTGAAGGTCAAGGAAGCCTGGGGGTCCTGCAGTCCATGTGGTCACAAAGAGTCGGACGCGACTTACTGACTGAACAACAGCAAACCTCTTTAATCCTGCATTGAGCTTCATCAGACGCTTGCAAATCCCACATAATGGTTCGCCCAGGTTTGTCCTCGCCGGTTGGCCTGCATCCTTCACCGCAGGTCTGTGCGGTCTTGGCTCAGGTGTTCTTGGGGCCCAGGACATTGCTGTAGCTTTTTTTTTAACTTACTTATTTTTAATTGAAGGATAGCTGGTTTACAGTAATCTGTTAATTTCTGCCATACATTAACGTGAATTAGCCAGAGGGGGACTATGTCCCCTCCCATCTGCCACCGCTCCCCATGCCTCCAGGCTGTCACGGAGCCCCAGTTTGAGCTCCCTGGGTCACACAGCAAATCCCCACTGGCTGGCTGTTTCACGTGTGGTCATGTGTGTGTTGCCACGCTGCTCGCTCCCTTCACCCCACCCCTCCTGCCCCTGCCCCTGCCCAATAGTCTGCTCTCCAAGTCTGCATCTCCTTTGGTTGCTCAGTCCCTCATCGTGTCCGACCCTTTGTGACCCCATGGACTGTAGCCCGCCAGGCTCCTCTGCCCCTGGGATTCTCCAGACAAGAATACTGGAGTGGGTTGCCATTTCTTCCTCCAGGGGTCTTCTCGACCCAGGGATTGAACCCGAGTCTCCTGCGTTGGCAGGCGGTTCTTTACCGCTGAGCCACCTTTCTGGATATGTGGAAATTAAATAGGAAGGTCACAAAGGATGCCGAGGGACTGGCCAGTTTCTGTTCTTAGAGGGTCTGCCCCTGGGCAGCTGGTCCTTTTGGTGCAGTTTCTTATCTAATCCTTGTGGCCACCCTGGAAGGAGGAGGGCCTTGTCTCAGAGACGGGAAGCCACAGCTTAGGGAGGGGAGTGACCTTGCGAGCCCCAGAGCTGGTGAGTGGTGGGACCTTCCAGGGCTCTGTGCCGGGAGGTCCCAGAGGAGGAGTGGCGGGAGGGGACGGGAAAACCCTGTGGAGAGAGACCAGCTGCTTGAGGAGGTCAGAGAGGGAGTGCGCTCCTCTTGTTGGGTGGTGCCAGAGAAAATGCAGGACACCCTGGTAAACTGGAGATTCATAGAAACAGCAAGTAACTTTTTAAAGGATTAAGTGTGTCCCATGCAATATCAGGGGCATATTTATACTAAAGCACTGAAAATTTGGGGCTTCCCTGGTGGCTCAGATAGTGAAGAATCCACCTGCAATGCAGGAGACCTGGGTTCGATTCCTGGGTTGAGAAGATCCCCTGGAGAAGGGAAGGGCTACCCACTCCAGTATTCTTTCCTGGAGAATCCTGTGGACAGAGGAGTTTAACTGGAAAATTAGTGTTTAATCTGAAATTGAAACTTCACAGAGCATCCTGTGTGTTTATCTGTTTAATCTGGCAGCTCTGCTAGGTTGTTGTTCAGTCCTTTAGCTGTGTCTGAGTCTTTGTGACCCCATGGACTGCAGCAGCCAGCTTCCCTGTCCTTCACTGTCTCTGGGAATTTGCTCAAACTCATGTTCATTGATTTGGTGATACTTTCCAACCATCTCATTCTCCTTTGCCCCCTTATCCTCCTGCCCTCAATCTTTCCCAGCATCAGGATCTTTTCTAATGAGTCAGCTCTTCACATGAGGTGGCCAAAGTTTTGGAGCTTCAGCTTTAGCATCAGTCCTTTCAATGAATATTCAGGGTTGATTTCCTTTAGGATTGACTAGTTTGATCTCTTTGCTGTCCAAGGGACTCTCAAGAGTCTTCTCCAGCACCACAGTTTAAAAACATCAATTCTTCGGTGCCCAGCCTTCTTTGTGGTCCAACTCTCACATCCATACATGACTACTAGAAAAACCATATCTTTGACTATTCGGACTTCTGTAGGCAAAGTGACATTTCTGGTTTTTATATGCTGTCTAGGTTTGTCATAAGTTTTTTTCCCAAGGAGCAAGCGTTTTTAAATTTCAAGGCTGCAGTCACTACCTGTGGTCGTTTTGGAGCCCAAGAAAATAAAGTCTGTCACTGTTTCCATTTTCCCCTCTGTTTCTACCAGGGGACTCCGGGAAAACAGTGCACCTGCTTTGTGGGGACTTGAGGGTGAAGGCACGGATGCAGGCCAGGTGGCGGGGGGAACCCCTCATAAGCTGGAGAGGCCCTGGGGGTAGGCGTTCAGAGTCGCAGTGAGGTCTAGGAGGCAGGGATCTGTCGTGAAGACAGGTGGAGAGCTGACACCTGGGCCGTGGTGAGCTCAGTCCACCAGCGCACACAGGCTTTCTGAAGTCGTCTGCCATTGGCAGACGGTCTATGTGGAATAGAACATCTCCCTGCTGCCCGGGAGTGATGAATGGGCTGTCAGCTGACGGAAACTAACCCAGCCTAGTGTAGTCTCCCTGTGTGGCTGTGCCTGGCTTCAAGAAGTCTTGTGTTAAAGGTGACATGTGAATAAAGAGACTCTTTTGTCTCTCTTGCCAAGAATTGAGTGCAACTTCCAGTTCTTCTGTGTCCCTGCAGCAGCGTGTGGCTCAGGTGACCCACTGAGGACCCAAGTGCCCCATATGGCTCCCAGGTGGTGATAACATGAGAAACGCCCACCCCCAAGGCTCCTCCCAGGCCCTGGCAGGCAAGTGCATGGAGCTGGACGCTCCAGAGTCATTTCTAGGGTTCCAGAGATTCTCTACATCTCTACAGGGCTTCCCAGATGGCGCTGCTACTGCTGCTGCTGCTAAGTTGCTTCAGTCGTGTCCGACTCTGTGCGACTCCATAGACGGCAGCCCACCAGGCTCCCCTATCCCTGGGATTCTCCAGGCAGGAACACTAGAGTGGGTTATCATTTCCTTCTCCAGTGCATGAAGGTGAAAAGTGAAAGTGAAGTAGCTCAGTTGTGTCCGACTCTTCTCGACCCTGTGGACTGCAGCCTACCAGGCTCCTCTGCCCATGTGATTTTCCAGGCAAGAGTACTAGAGGGAGGTGCCATTGCCTTCTCCGCCAGGTGGCACTAGTGATAAAGAATCCATCTGCCAATGCAGGAGATGCAAGTTTAACCCTGGGTCGAGAAGATCCTCTGGAGAAGGGATTGGCAACCCACTCCAGTTTTCTTGCCTGGGAAATCCCATGGACAGAGGAGCCTTGTGGGGTCGCAAAAGAGTCGGACGTGACCGAGCATGCATGCACCACACTTCATTTCTATAGGTGTGGCTGAAGCTTGTCAACAGGATGTTTGGGGCTGGTGCACTGGGATGAACCAGAGGGATGTACGGGGAGGGAGGTGTACACCCGTGGCGGATTCATGTTGATATATGGCAAAACCAATACAATATTGTATTGTAATTAGCCTCCAATTAAAATAAATAAATTTAAATTAAACAAAAAATAATAAGCACAACCTGCTTGGAATTTCCTCAGGATGGTGTCTGCCTTCTGAGAATTAGCCACAGCAAAAGTCCAGGCCAAAGTGAGCCCCATCATGCCCTGGCTCCCAGGCATTGGCAGGTGCCTGGGCCAGAAAGAGTCAGCAGGCTCAACTGCGGAGTGAAGGCTTATCATGTGTTCCAAAACCAAATAGAAATGGCTCCTTTCCATTAAAATTTGATTTATTATGAACTTTATATTGCACACATGCACAATCATATCTGACTCTGCAAAGTCATGGACTGCAGCCCGCCAGGCTCCTCTGTCCATGGGATTTCCCAGGCAGGAATACTGGAGTGGGTTGCCGTGTCCTTCTTCGGGGGATCTTCCTGACCCAGGGATCAAATGTGTATCTCTTGCATCTCCTGCATTGACAGGCGGATCTTTTACTGGTAGCACCACCTGGGAAACCCATAAACTTTATAAATTGTTATTAATTAAAAATATAATGTTACCAAGTTCAAATACCCATGTTATCAGTAGAAAAAAATTTTAAAACGTTTGTATCGAGGCTGTTAACTGAAATTGCCTGCTCTTTTTGTTGTCTTTGGCGTAACTGATTCATGTGTAAGCAGCAGGGCCGTTTGGCTTGTGCTTTCCAGGAAGAATCGCTGAGTGGCTGATGTCAAACAACATGCACCAGCAGTGGCTTCTGTTGGCCGCGTGCTTTTGGGTGGTCTTCATGTTCATGGTGGCCAGCAAGTTCATCACGCTGACCTTCAGAGACCCTGACGGTAGGTATGCCGCCTCGTGGACCGGATTTGGTGAACTCAGACCTTGCGGTGATACTGCCCCTGGGTACCTGCCCAGATGAGCAGTGACATAGAATCAAAGGACTCTCATGCCAGAAGGAGGTTGTTGTGTCCAAGTGATGTGCCGAGGCTCAAGAGGGGCGGTGGACAGGGACAAAGGGGTCCACGCCCATCACCTCCCCTAGGGGCGGGGGGACACACTTTCCTAGGGGCTTCTTCAGTATCCTCTCAGGCTCCGGGTTTGGGGACCAGCCCTGCTTGGTGTCCAGGTGAGATGCTGCCTGCTGGGGGCAGCGTGTTTGAAGGTCACCTTCAGGGCTCCGGAAGGAAGTTGGTGTAAATAGATGTGTGCTGGGATTTTTAACTCCGTTGACTCGATGTCAGATGGGGAGGACATGTTAAGAGGACTCAACCCAGTCTTTGAAGAGCTGTGTCTGGTTCACGTCCTTGTCCACTGCTTGGGCCTTATTGTTTTTCTCTGTCCTCCTTGCTCTGACAGCTCCAAGCCCAACCCCAGCACAGTGAGGCCCTGAAAGTGACCTGTGAGGAGGTGCTGGGCGTGACTGAGGAGCTATGCGGATGGGCATTTGAACCCCAAGGGGATGACTCCTTCAGGGATGGTGGGAAGCCAGGCCCCCAGGGAGGGCCCATGAGCAGCTGTAGACTGGCCTGGGGACAGCAGCCTGACAGGGAGGAATTGCAGGGTATGTTTATTCCACACAGGGTCTGACATGTCCATGTGCAGGTGTGGCCCTCAGGGAAGGGAAGTAGAAAAGGATCCCATGGTTGTTTCCCTGATTCCCACCCGTGCACCGCACAGCCTGTGCTGGCTGTGTGGCCAGCGGGCTCCGGGCCCTGCTCGCCCTGGAGAGCCCCCCTGGGCTGCCCTGACTGTGCAGAGGCTTCCCCACCCCGCCTCCACCCTCCCTGTAGAGGTGCAAGGTGGAAAGGCAGACGGGCAGGCAAGAGAAGGAGGTGCTGAAATTAGCCCCCAGCGCTGTTCTCAGCTGGCGGTTTCTGTCCTGGGTTGGAGTTTATTTCACTCGCATTCAGTGTTTTTGCTCTTGACCCAGGAGCACACTGTGAGCTGGCATCACCAGGGAGTCACTGACGTGCAAGGGCGTCCTGCACGGTGAAGCGCGCCTGTGCAAAGCGGGTGCCGATCCCTGGCCCAGGCGTTCAGGGAGTCAGTGTGCTCGGAGTCCATGGGCAGCTCCTTCCAGCTCTGACCCCGGGGAGGTGAGCTTTGTCCCAGCTTCCCAGCCAGCGGATGAAGGGGCTTGCTTCTGGCTTCCCTGCTCTATTTAGATCGTGTGTTTTGTGCTGGGTCTCCCTTGCTTTGCAGGTTTTTCTCTAGTTGCCAGCAGTGACTGCTGCTCACTGGGGTGGTTTCCCTTGTTGCTCTAGGGACGCGGGCTTCACAGGTTGTCACACAAGGGCTGAGTTGCTCCACAGCACGTGGGCTCTTCCTGGACGGGGGCAGGGTGGGGGGTCAAACCCCTGTCTTCTGCACTGGCAGGCAGATTTTTATCCACTGCGCCACCAGGGAAGTCCTGTACCTCCCTATTCTTGATGACTTCCCTACCACCCGGTGGATAGGAAGAACATGTTGTGGTTTAAAGCCGTGTGTGTGTGTGTGTGTGTGTGTGTGTGTGTGTAAAGCCGTGTGTGTGTGTGCGCGCACGTGCATCTCTCTTTGGCTCAGCAGTGAAGCCACAGTGACATTTGTGGCAGTGATTCAGTGTGGTTAACGGACTTCAGTGCTGTTTTGAACTAGCCTTTGTCCTAGGGAAATAAATCCCATTCAGTGGTGGAAAATTGACGGCATAGTATGTGGACACTTGAACTCAGAAGCGACATCCTTGTGAATCTGGCAGGTAGGCGAAGAAGCTGATTTTCTCGCTTCTGTTTGACCGCTTCTTCCAATCTTCTGCCTCAGCTCAGCCGCCAGCCACTTAAGGGCAGGACCCATGATGCAATGTCTGCATGCCCTCTATCCAGCGTGCGATGCAGTGGGTACCCCGGGCAGCTGGACACACAGAGAGGTCAGGGGATGAGGGGATGCGGTCACGTCTAGAAAAACAAGGCAGCACTCACCCAGCAATGTCGGGGCGTTCTGTAAAGCAGAGACGATGATGCCTCTAAGGAGAGTGAGCTCTTATGTTCTGACGCCTGCTCATACCTGTTGATGGGCCTAGTGCTGGTGCCTTGCCCCTGAGGGTTGGCCACAGTGGTGACAGCGGGCATCCAGTGAAAATAAACAGTTGTGGGCAGAGCAACTGAAAAGCAAAACCAGACATTAAGTTGTGCTGTTGGTTTTTTAGAATCTAGTTGAATTGGGCTCTAAGAAAGTTGGGGAGCAAATACCAGGAGTTCACAGTAAAAGAAACTGTTAAGAATTGGTGGACGGCTGGCTGGTATGTGTGGCTGGAAGGTGAGTGGTCCTGTAGCTACCAAGATCATTCGCCATGCTCTTGAGTGTGTGAAATAGACTCTTTTCAGAAATTCATCAGTAAGTCAGTTGTTTAGAATTCAGACTACATCTTATATCTAGAATGTCACCGAGGAGGCTTAGGTTTCTAGGAACCTGCGTGGTCCGTGGCAGAGCCGAGCATTGCTGTGCAGCTCACAGACGTGGGTATGCGAGGTGACCGGGCCTGAGTGGGAAGTGACGTCCCCCTCAGCACGTGGGTGCTCGGGGACGAGGCTGAGGAGGACGGGGAGGGCGGACGCTGGCCTCCTGGCCCTCTGGGTGCCTTTCAGAGCCTGCTGGCCCAGGGCACTGCCTCTCTGTCTTTGTACTGCCCCTGGCCTCACAGCAGGTGCAGGTGGCTCCTGTGCACAGCTCTGGTTCGGGCTGCATTTCAACTCAAAAGCAGGAGAAAGGAAGAAACAGTTTCCTCGGGATTCATGGAGGTGTGTGGCCAAGATTTCTACTGGAGTCGGAGAACTCAGAGGCGTGAGGGGTGGGAGATGGGTTATTATCATTGGTGGGGTTCCAGGAGGATGGGTTTCTCCCCGTTGGGCAGGGAGGATGTCCTCAGCGGGGCTGGCTGGGGAGTGGGAGGTGGGGAGTGGGGGGTGAGGCGGAGAGTTGGGGGTGCAGTTAAACAGCCAGATTGAAGTAGGGGCCGCAGTGAAGCCTGCAGAGTGTTGGTGGTAATGACCCAAGAGGAGTAGGTTTTGATGTTTATAACAAAAGTGAAGTGTGCCTTTGCTTATGCTTTATTGGGCTGATTTCTATGCTTTTTTTGATAACTACTTTTTTCATTCTAACTCTGTATTTAGGCTTTGCAAAATTTGGAAAGCAAATGTTTCTTTGATTGTAGAGATTTGAAAATTTTCTTCCAATTCTACCCAATAATTTCCCCCAAGTCAGTTTGTTGTAGATGATTACTGTGCTCTAGCATTTTGTAAGACTTCCTCTAGTTGAATATCAATTCCCGTGTCATAAGTCTCTCAGTTGTGTCCGACTGTTTGCACCCTGTGGACTGTAGCCCACCAGGCTTCTCTGTTGGATTTTCCAGGCAAGAATACTGGAGTGGGTTGCTATTTCCTTCTCCAGGGGATCTTCCCGATTCAGGGATTGGACCCATGTCTCCTGCAGGGAGGCATGGTTGGCAGGCAGGTTCTTTACCACTGTGCCACCAGGGAAACCATCAATTCCCATAAGCTTCAAAAATAACGTGTAAGCACTAACCTGACTGCTGACTTGAATTTTGTCTAATTAAACCTTTAACTTTGAGATCACTAGAGTCACTCACAGTTGTAAGTACATAAGACAGAGGGTCCTTTATACCCTTTTTTCTTTTGCTCGGGGGTGATGCATTGCAAAACCATAGTGCAGAGTCACAGGTGGGGTACTGACAAGGATGCAGAGCATGGTCATCACCGCAAAGATCCCATGCACTGTCCTTTTATAGCCACTCCTCTCTCCCCAGCCCCCAGCCCCTCTCCCCTCGACCACTAATCTCTTCTCCTGTCCATAATTTTGTCCTCTCAAGAATGTTGTCTATGCGACCTTTTGCAATTCACTTAATTCTCCATGGTTACCTGGAAATCCATCTAGCTTATTGTGTGTATCAGTAGCTCATTCCTTTTTAGTGCTAAGCAGTGTTCCATAGTTTGGATGGACCAGTCTTTGATTAACCACTCAGGTGTTAAAGGAGAGCTGAGTTCTTTCTGTTTGGGGCTGTTATAAATGAAACTGCTGTGAACGCGTGCATGTAAGCATTTTGTTTTGGTGGTGCTTGACTTCGGTTGCTGCGTGTGGGTTTTTTCTGGTTGCTGCGATCAGGGGCTGCTCTGTCGTAGTGAGTGGGCTGCTCATTGCAGCGGCTTCTCTCATTGCTGAGCATGGGCTCTAGGCACCCAGGCTTCAGTAGTTACGGCTCACAGGCTCTAGAGCACACCCTCACTAGCTGTGGGGCATGGGCTTATTTGCTCCGTCTCATGTGGGATCTCCCCCGACCAGGATGTAACCCGTGTCCCCTGCGTTGGCAGGCGGTTCTTATCCACTGGACCACCAGGGAAATCCCATGTATAGGCTTTTTGTGACATAAATTTTTATTTCTCTGGGATAAATGCCTAGGAGTGGGTCATACAGCAGTTGACTTAGTTTTTAAGAGTTGCTGCATGTTTTTGCATTTCTCTGCATCCTCACTACCATTTGGGGTTTTCGCTTTTTTGTTTTAGGCATTTTGGTAGGTGTCATGGTAGGTCTCATTTGGCAGGTCTCACTGTGAAGTTTGGATTTGCATTTGCCTGATGGCTAGTGATGTTGAACATCCTCTCCTGAGTTCATCTACCATTACAGAGCCTCTTTCGTGAAATGTCTGTCCCTGTTTTGCCCTTTTTCTAATTGGATGGTTTGCATTTTTTGCTGTGATTTGAGACTTCTTTATTCTAGATCCCAGTCCTAGGTCAGATGTGTGGTTTGCAGATACTTTTTCTCAGTCTGTAGCTTGTCTTTCCATCCTCTTCAGAGGGTCTTTTGCAGAGCAGAAGTTGTAAGTTTTGATGAGATACAGTTTATCAGTTTTTCCAAAGATTTACATTTATGCTTTTTAAAGAACTTTTCTATTTTTGTGTTTCACATTTAAATGCTGATCCATTTTGAGTTTGTTCTTGAATAAAGACTGAGGTTTAGGGAGATGCTCCTTTTGTGCCTGGGGGTGTCCAGGTCCTTGGGTCCGTTGTTCAGAAGATGCTCCTTGTCGCCTTGTCAGCCATCGCGCTTGGAAGTGTCTGTTTGGGTCTGTTTCTGGGGTCTCTGGGCTGTGGCACTGCTCTGTGTGTCTGCCCCTGCACGGGAAGACGTTTTAACCTCTCTGTCTCCTAGCCTATAGCACCAAGCAGGAGTTTCTGTTCCTGACTGCTGTGCCCGACGTGGGGAGGTCGCCAGGAGAGACACACTTCCCTGAGGAGCTGAAGGTGAATGTGGCCAGGCCCTGGCACTTACCCCCCTGCCCGTTCTTCCCAGAGCATCTCCCTCTCTCTGCTCTCCCCTGCAGCCCCAAGGGGGTCTCCCCATCATCGGACTCCCTAGAACAGAACCAGGGCCAGTGAGCTCCATTACCTGCTCACGGCAGCTAAACTTCTGGTACCCTGATGCGACTGCCAGGCATTGCCTTCCACGTGTCTCAGGCTACATTTCAGAGAAGCAAAACTGTGTGCTCAACACTGAGGAGGTGGAATGATGGCTCCTGCCTTTGAAAAACCCATACTGAGTGGCCTAAGGCATTTTTCTTAAATTAATAAACCAGATACCAGTGTACCAGGTTATCTTAAACAGCCACCATCTGTGTAGACAGCGGGTCCTTAGGTGCAGCTCACATGCTTACACTCAGGTTACGTGGAGGTGGGGAGCAAGGGAGCAGAGATGGTCTCCCTGAAATTCCTGAATGACGAGGACCCTGCCTTTGTCAGGGCATCAGGGGCCCTCGTGCAGTCAGCACAGTGTCAGGCGGACAGACAGCCCACCCGCCCCTTGGGTTGTCCGGGCTGAGGTTGAAGAGAGATGGGGTCAGCGGCCTCTGGCTGCTCTGTGGTCTGGCGCATCCACAGCCTGAGCCCCGGGCCCCTGAAACTCGCGCCTGCTGTCCAGCTGTTTCTGCCAGGTGGCCCCGGCCTCCGCAAGTTAACGCCTGGCACGAGGGCAGGGCAGGGCTCCTCCCACAGGCACTCACGATGCCTTGGTGCCTGTTCCGCCTTGTTGCCTGCAGCCGACGGGGAGGATGCTGGTTGAGCCCCTGGTCTACACACAGCGCCTGGAGCTCATGAGGAACGTGTGCAGGGAGGATGCTCTGAGGAACCTCTCCCACACCGCTGTCTCCAAGTTTGTCCTCGACCGGATTTTCGTCTGTGACAAGCACAAGATTCTCTTCTGCCAGACCCCCAAAGTGGGCAACACCCAGTGGAAGAAAGTGCTCATTGTGCTGAATGGTGTGTGCAGTGCTGGGTGAGGCCCGTCCTGCCCAGACCTCAGGGTCTGTGGGGAGGGGGTCGGAGGGGCTGGGG
>SJXQ01010124.1:0-34640 GCA_006408695.1 Aepyceros melampus | reverse complement strand
TGGCCCGCGCGGGCCGCCTCCCCGAGTGCCTGGGCGCGTTCCGCGGCTCCGCGCAGCTGGGGACGCAGCGGCTGGACGAGCTGGGGGAACGGACGGCCAGCCTGGCGCGCGCCGAACTGCGGGAAAGCCCGGGCCGCGCCCCCCGGGCGGCGCCCCGGGACCTGCTGGGCTGCCGGCGGCTGCTGCGCACGCCGGTGACGCGACCGTGCGGGCTCACCGCGTGCGGGCGCTGCGCCGAGCCGGGCCCGCGCGCCGGGTCAGCGTGGTGCTGAGCGGCCTGCTGGAGACGTCCTTCCCGGGCGAGTGCTGGGCGCGCAGGCTGGCGGGCCAGGCGCGGAACCTGCAGCGCCAGCGGCAGCCCAAGGCCGCGCTAGCGAGGTGTCAGCAAGCCCTGGACCTGGGTAAGTGGGCGCGGGCGCCTGTTGAGCCGCAGGCCCGGGACGGGAGAACTTGCTTTCTGCAGGTGGTGAGGCGAAGAGCAGAGGCCGGGTCCACCCGCGGTCCGTCTTTCCAGGACCTCCGTGGCATTGCTGAACCGTCTTGTGAGGCCAAGGCTGTTTTTTCACCCTATCTTAGTGTAGTGAAGAGTTTTCGGTGGTCATGCAGGGAAATGCAGATGGCTCACGCTCTGGGGCAGGGCGCAGAAGAGAAGCTTGCGGTGGGGCCGGGTTTGCTTTGGGGATTTAGTGGTGAACCCAGGAAGGGTGTTCTTACGCTCTGCAGTCAGACTCTGATCTCTCTCCTCTCTCAAAGGCCGTTAGGTGTTGTTACGGTGTAATTAGCTTTTTAGATAGTTATATATCCCCTGGAGGAGGAAATGGCAGCCCACTCCAGTATTTTTGCCTGAAAAATCCCATGGAAGGAGGAGTGTGGCGGGCTACAGACTCTGGGGTCGCAGAGTCAGACGCAACTTAGCGACTAAACTACCACCACCACGTTACGTAGGTACATAAAAGCCAAAACTTGAAATTTCTTAGTATTTTGAATCCAGCTATATCGTAAGAGTTAAGGTCAAGAGGGAAGGCTTACTCCTGAAATGTAAGGGTAATTCAATATTAGATAAACCATTCAGTAGTACCAGGGGGGAGACATGTTATATGTAACATACCCGCATGTTATAATGCCCTTGTAAGAAACTAGGAATAAGAGGCAGCTTAACCTAATTTGATAGATATTCTCTTTTGGAAGATTTTAGCAAACATACTTCATGTTAAAACATTAGACACTTTTTAAAAAAAACTCAAGGATAAGAGAAAAGCGTTCACTGCCACCACTGTTGCAACATCGAAGGAAACAGTACAAATACTAGAATGCAGGAGTCAGCTGTTTTTTCATCAGGTGTGATTGTTTAGAGCACTCTGGAGAATCAGCTTGTAGCAAAGTGGGAACAAGATGGAAATGTCCATTCTCACATAGATTTGCAGTAGGTATATTTCCCAAGCTCAGAATATATTTCCAGCAGCATTTTCTCTCTCTCTTTTTGGTTTATTTTAGATTTCCAAAAATTTCTAAAGATTTGTGTTTCAAAATCATTTAATTGTGCCTTTGAGGCACTTTAACCTGATATTGGGTGTGAAAAGATTAATCTGCAATTATGTTCAGTGTAGGTTGACTACAGAGGCTAATATCATGAGACGAATATAGTAGAATTATATGAACACCTTCCAGGCAGTGAAATACTCGACTAAAAATTACTTGTTTGGGACTTCCCTGGTGGTCCAATGGTTAAGATTCCACGTTTCCAACTCAGGGGCCTTGGGTTCAATACCTGGTGGGGGAACTACCCAGGTAGTTTTTTGGCGGCCAAAAAAACTCACATAAAATAGAAGCAGTATGGTGACAAATTCAGTGAAGACTTTAAAGATGGTCCACATCAAAAAAACATCTTAAAATCACATTTGTGGACTGACATCAATATTGCGTAGTACCTGTGAGCATTTTCAAAGATGAATATGTAAAATTTCATTATAGATCCGGTGGTAAACATTTTCAGTTGATTATTATGACAGGGGACACTAACTCTGAACCTGAATTGAGAAAATTTTACCTTCTGGAAGAGAATTCCATTTTTCTAATTATGTGTTTGTGTGTGACTGTGTGTGTGCGCGCACGCTCAGTCATGTCCGACTCTTTTTGACTCTGTGGACCTATATTACAAAAATATTTTGAATTTTGTCAACAAATAAGTTATAGAAATTTGTTTTCTTGTTATATAAATACCTGCATATCCTCAAGTTGACCTCTTGTCCTGCAAAGCCTAAAGTAATAATACCTGGCCTTTTACAGAAGAAAAAGATGCTGGTCTCTGTTGTAGCTAGTCAGTGTTTTTTGTTTTTTTTTTTTAATTCAGCTTTTTCTTCTTTGGCTTTCCATTCCTGCTCTCCCTTTCCCCTCTGCCCCCTTTTGCCCATGTCATACCTTTCTCTATATTATACACTTGTAGCAATAACACATTTATGAGCAGTGCCTGCTCACCATGTCTTGATACAGTTATCTTTTTGCATGAGTTCTTTAATGCGTGCTTTCCCAGTTAACTGTGTAAACTAAGAAGAATAGAGTAGCGTTTCGAAAGCACCAAGTACTTATTTTGAGAAAAAGTCCAGCTCAAGGATTTTGAGCAAGCTGAAAACATGTGTGAAGTAGAGAGATGAGAACACATCTTAGGTACCCGGAATATTTATTGATAAACTAAAAGGCACGCTTCAGCCCCGTTTCAGAGCTCCTACCATGCGTATGGGTAGAGTGAATCGTGTCCAGCAGCATAAGAAATAGTCGTGATGGTTCTGCTTTCGTGAGCTCTGGCTTTGTCGTGTTTCCATGGTGCCCGGCCTTCTCAGCAATTCCATACGCTGTCATTAGCTCTCTTGGCTTCTGTGCAGCTGGACCTAGGTCCTTAGTAGCATACGAGTAATTCTCAAGATCTCCTCTGTTTGAAGAATCTGGGGAGAAGATTGTTTTTTTCCTTCTTTTCCCGCTTAAGTGAACATATTATGAGTATAGTTATGGTCGTGAATCTGCACCCACTCAGTTGTATAGAGAAACAAATTATGTTTTTCTATGTTTTTAAGAGCAAATTTCCTTGTGTATGTTCAAGGAAATTACTCTCAATCTTTTATTTTTCCGTGCCTAGTTACAACATTAAGATGGCTCAGCATTTGTGCAGTGGAAATTATGTTGTGGCTACTGTGTGTGTAGCAGTCTGTTTTCCTGATGCATTTTGAGATATCACTCATTCCCATTTGTGATTGCCTGAGAGAAGCTGTGTAAAATGTACTTACCAAACTACAAAACTCTACATATGATTTGAGAAGTTATTTATTTTACCTTTTTTTTTAATTGGAGGACAATTGCTTTACAGTGTTGTGATGGTTTCTGCAATACATCAGTGCAAACCAATTATAATTATAAAAATATTCCCTCCATCTTGAGCCTCCTGCCTCCATCCCACCCTTCTAGGTCATCACAGAGTGCCAGGCTGGGTTCCCTGTGTTATACAGCAGCTTCCTGTTAATTGTTTTTCATAGGATTTTGTATATATGTCAATGCTATTTTCTCAACTTCTCCTAGCCTCTCTTTCCCTGCTCTGTCCACAAGTCCATTCTCTACATCTGTATCTCCATTTCTTCTCTGTCAGTAGGTTCATCGGTACTATTTTTCTAGATTCCATATATATGCGTTAATATATATATTTGTTTTTCTTTTTCTGACTTTCTTTACTCTTTATAACAGGCTCTAGGTTCATCCGCCTCACTACAACTGACTCAAATCCATTCCTTTTTATGGCTGAGTAATATTCCATTGTATATATGTACCACAACTTCTTTATCCATTCATCTGTCAGTGGACATCTAGGTTGCTTCCTTGTCCTGGCTATTGTAAATAGTGCTGCAGTGAACATTGGGGCACTTGTGTCTTTTTAAAAAAACTTGTTTGTGCTGGGTCTTAGTTGTAGCACGCGGGATCTTCGATCTTTGCAGCATGTGGGATCTCTTTTTTTTCTTTAAGTTGTGGCATGTGATCTGGTTCCCAGGCCAGGGATCAAACCCAGGCCCCCTGCATTGGGAGCTTGAAGTCTTAGCCACTGGTCCACCTGGGTTTTACACATGTCTTTATGAATTGTAGTTTTTTTATTGTCTGTGATAGCTCAATTGGTAAAGAATCCACCTTCCACACGGGAGACCCCAGTTTGATTCCTGGGATGGGAAGATTTGCTGGAGAAGGGATAGGCTACCCACTCCAGTATTCTTGGGCTTCCCTTGTGGCTCAGCTGGTAAGACTCCACCTGCAATGCGGGAGACCTGGGTTCTATGCCTGGGTTGGGAAGATCCCCTGGAGAAGGGAAAGGCTACCCACTCCAGTGTTCTGGCCTGGAGAATCCCATGGACTCTACGGTCCATGGAGTCATGAAGAGCTGGACACTACTGAGCGGCTCTCACTTTTGTGGTGGTTTTCTTCCTAGTTTGTTAAGGAATCTCCATACCATTCTCCATAGTGGCTGTTTGCATTCTCTAGTTTACACTCCCACCAACAAAGTAGGGTTACCGTTGTGTTCATTTTCTAATTTAATATTTTGAATCACTTAAAGATGATTTTTTAAGTTCAGTCATGTTTATTTCCACCCCGATGTCTTTCAGCTCCTGGTGAATTCATTATTGCTGCTGCGAGCAGAGTTGTATTTATCCGTGAAGAACTATGAACAGGCTCTGCAGGATGCTGGTGAAGTTTGTCAGAATGAACCTCTGTTGCCTAAGGTATTTCTATGGGTCAGCTTTGGAGATAATAAATGTAAATTTATGGAATGTTCTTAATAAATTACTAAGTAGGACTATTGTGATCAGGCAGCTATAGACAGTGTACATTTCTCTCAGTTTATAGGTAGTCTAAATGTAGCAATCCACTGCATCATAATCCAGCGCAGCTGAAAAGACCAAGTTTCTAACTGGATCTAGATGAGAAACACTAATTTAGATTACTAAGTAGTTGATTAACTGAATAATATGCCTTATGCACTGAACAAATATATAAACAAAATAAAAGAACTTTATAAATTTGTGAGTTAAAAGATATGTTTAAAATTACAGTTTAAATAGGAAGATCATATAACAATCATGTCTAGCAGTTGAGCCCTAATATACATGGTGAATATAAGCAATGTTAGTAAAAGGGTGAGTTTTGTATGTATTCTGGAATAATTTTAATCTCTGTGTCTTGGCTGGAAAGTTCCAATATCTCTTTCTCTGTGATACAAAATAAGGTTGGCTGACCTAACAATGATAGCTTAAGTTGTCCTTGAGAAGATTTATAAGCCAAAGAATAAAAGGTGTAGCTTTCTTCATGAATCTTTGAATTTTAAACCCCTTAAGAGACTTTAAAGTTTTAAAGAACTTATGATGAGATGAACACCTATAGCATTCTCTATTTAATAATTAAGATATTTTTCCTCCTGCTGTATTACTTTCTAATTACCTTTGGACTGGAAGAAACACAAGCTGGAATCAAGATTGCCGGGAGAAATATCAGTAACCTCAGATATGCAGATGACACCACCCTTATGGCAGAAAATGAAGAGCCGCTAAAAAGCCTCTTGATGAAAGTGAAAGAGGAGAGTGAAAAAGTTGCTTAAAGCTCAACATTCAGAAAATGAAGATCATGGCATCTGGTCCTATCACTTCATGGGAAATAGATGGGGAAATGGTAGAAACAGTGTCAGACTTTATTTTTTGGGCTCCAAAATCACTGCAGATGGTGACTGCAGCCATGAAATTAAAAGACACTTACTCCTTGGAAGAAAAGTTATGACCAACCTATATAGCATATTCAAAAGCAGAGACATTACTTTGCCGACTAAGGTCCATATAGTCAAGGCTATGGTTTTTCCTGTGGTCATGTATGGATGTGAGAGTTGGACTGTGAAGAAGGCTGAGTGCTGAAGAATTGATGCTTTTGAACTGTGGTGTTGGAGAAGACTCTTGAGAGTCCCTTGGACTGCGAGGAGATCCAACCAGTCCATTCTGAAGGAGATCAACCCTGGGATTTCTTTGGAAGGAATGATGCTAAAGCTGAGGCTCCAGTATTTTGGCCACCTCATGTGAAGAGTTGACTCATTGGAAAAGACCCTGATGCTGGGAGGGATTGGGGGCAGGAGGAGAAGGGGACGACCGAGGTTGGAATGGCTGGATGGCATCACGGACTCAATGGACGCAAGTCTGAATGAACTCTGGGAGTTGGTGATGGACAGGAAGGCCTGGCATGCTGTGATTCATGGGGTCGCAAAGAGTTGGACACAACTGAGCGACTGAACTGAACTTGTTTTAGAAACACTGAAGAAACAGTAACCCAGGTTAATAGACAATATGTAGCCTGTTCTCCCTTTTTCCTTTATTTTATCCACCGAGTCATCCATCCATTCAGTCATTTACTCATCTATCCAACCGTCCAGTCATCCATTCATCCAGCCAGTCATCCATCCAGCCAGTCATCCACTCATCTATCCAGTCATCTACCCATCCATTCATCCATCCATCCAATCTTCCATCCATCCAATCTTCCATCCATCTGGTCACTCATTCATCCATCCATCCGTCTGTCCATCCATCTAGCCAGTCATCTATTCATCCATCCATCCATCTATCCATCTATCAGTCATTGACCTGTCCATCTGTCCAGTCATCCATCCGCCCTGTCATCCATCCACCCATCTATATGGTCATCTACCCAGTCATCCATCCATCCATCCATTTATCTAGTCATCCACCTGTCCATCTGTCCAGTCATCCACCCATCTATATGGTCATCCACCCATCCATCTATCCAGTATCCATCCATCCACCCAATCCTCCATCCCTCCAGTCATCCAAGGCTCTAACTGACTCAGTGTCAGGGGAAACCTGCTGGGCCTAAATATGAGCAAAGAACTGAGGACCAACAAGAAAAAGATTCAGCAATGCAGAAGAGAAAGATTAAATGATGGAAACAACTGACTCCAGTGGAAACGTAACACGTGAACTAGTCAAACAAAGCACAATATATACAGTAATTTGAGAAAATATTGCATCCATAAAGCAAAAACAAAATGCTGTTGGGAAATACTGATCCGTGTCGTGTTTTGTTCATTTCTGTTGTGGCACTCTGTATGCTAACACTTCGTTATAGTTACTTCTATCACGTGTGTCTGCTCCCACAAGACCATATGCACCTTGACGACGGGGACATGATAGTGCCCACTGATCACTGAGTGAGTGAAAGGTGCTGGACGTCCAGTGCTCTCTTAGCCGATCCTTTGGATCTGAAGGGAAAGTGGTCGATCTGAAGCCATCCTCCGTGGGCTTGTGTTTATTCTATTTAATATGAAAATAAAACAGTTCCAGTGATTTTTTTTTCACGGCTGTTTGTACGCAAGTGTATCATCACACTGTTTTTTTCAAATGTTTGTCTTTGGATGCATCCAGGGGCATCATGTGAAAGTCCGGACTCTCTCTGGACTGGGAAGAAGTAAGGAGATGTTGAGGGAGTTTCTCTACTGCCTTGCTCTAAATCTTGAATGTAACTCAGTGAAGAAAGAAGCCCTGAAGGTATGATTCCCTTTCAATGACTTGCTTCTTTGAGTCTTACTTTCTGCCTTTGGGTTCACGCTGAGTAGCTCCTTTGTGTAAAATAAGCGAGAATGTAACTGAATATTCATGACAGTGTGATTTAAAATGCACAGTGATAATGATGAGTCCACGCATTTGATAGCCTTCATCCATGGATAGTGCAGCAGATTTCACGAGTCAGGGCATAGATACCTCACCTCTGCTGAACTAATGACACGCATCAGAAAGACAAGGTTGATGTATGACGCTGGGGATGCAAGGTGCGCTTTAGCCGAGAGTTTGTAATTCAAATGTTACAGTTGGTGCAGGAGGCACATAAAAGACATTGTGATATAGGCAAAATATATCAATTCAGCTACATAGGTTGACTTGAAATTTTCAGCAAAGCTTTACCAACAAGATGCAGAAATATCTACTCTTTTATGCAGCTCTTTACCCTAATGTTATTAGAGGTCATCCAGTCACACGTAGTGTAAAGATCTACCCTGTTAAAAAAGCTTGTAAATGGTAGTTACACAGCCTTAGCATTTCCAGTGACCATGAGTTCCTATTTTTACATTTCCTCTGAATCTTTTAAGTTTGTTATGTATTTTGAACAAAAGTGTTTTAAAAAATGCTTTTTTCCTCTTGGCAGTTTTGTAGGTACTGTGTGAGGTGTTTTTCCCAGCCTCAGAATTTAACATCTTCAAAAAAAAAAAAAAGAATTTAACATCTTCCACCCAAAGTATACTGGTGACCATGAGATTAAAGGCTCAGTATCAGAGCCTTGTGAACAGCCAGGGTCCTGTGGAGGAAGGTGGCGGTGCAGGAGGGTCTCAGGTAAGAAGTGCGCGTATTTGTCAACATTATCTCTCTTTTTTTAATTGAGCTGCATGAGGTCTCAGTTGCAGCACACAGGATCTCTCGTTGCAGCACATGGACTCTCCAGTTGTAGCTCTGGGGCTTTGCTTAGTTCCCTGACCAGGAATGGAACCACACCTGCACTGAGAGGTGGCTTCTTAACCACGGAACCACCGGGGAAGTCACTGTCAAAATTATCTCAACTAAGTTTAATATAGTTTTGAACATTTACAAGTTATTCAGATGTTGACACGCATTAGCTAGTACTTCTCAAGACCAGTTCTGGCTTCTCCTCTTGAGAGTTAAAACTTTCCAAAGATGTTGGTGGAAGTACTGAAAATCACTGAAGATTGATGGGACTTCCCTAGTAGTCCAGTGGCTAAGACTCTGTGCCTGCAATGCAGGGAGCCTGGGTTTGATCCCTGGTCAGGGAACTAGTCCCACATGCTGCAACTAAAGATTCCACATGCTGCAACTAAGAGTGGCGCAGCCAAGTAGATAAATAAAATATTAAAAAAAAAGAAAATCACTAAAGATTTTTTCAGAGGCTGACTCCTTACCCCCAAAGAGATGTGAACTCTAACACAGGAGAAAGTCAAGAGCTCTCCGTAAGGAGAAAGTGAAGAGCTCCCCATAGAGGTGTCTGACTTTGACTGTGCCCTCTGTATGAGGTATGGTGACGTAGCATCTACGCCACTGTGAAAAGTCTAGCCTTTCTGAATTTTTGTATCCTAAACGTAATGGGCTTTAAAGAAATTGTTTGTTTTAATTGGAGGATAATTGCAATATTGTGATGGTTTTTGCCACCCATCTGTATGAGTTGGCCATAAGTACACCTGTGTCCCCTCCATCCTGAAACCCCCTCCCAACTCCCTCCCCACCTCATTCCCCCAGGTTGTCCTGCTTCATGCGTCAGACTTCCACTGGTCATCTGTTTTACATCGATAATGTATATGTTTCAATGCTGTTCTCTCAAATCCTCCCACGCTTTCCTTCTCCCCCTGAGTCAGAAAATCTGCTCTTTACCTCTGTCTCCTGTTGTCAGAGAAATTACGTACACCTTAATAACAATTGCTTTATTTTATGAAAATCTGATAAGATAAAAATGGAAAATGGGTGTAAGTGGTTTCTAGAGTTCTTATAAAATGAATAGATTCTTTGAAAGTCTATTGTGGACATGGCTTGCTGAAAACCCAGATGTTTCTGCAGGTTGCTCTTTGAACCTGTGACTACACGCTGTGGACACGTTTCGCCTGAAATGCCTCGAGCACTGCCTGGACCATGCCTTGCATTGTCCCTTGGGCAAAGAAAAACTCAGAATAAGTATTTCTGTGGAAATGACAAATCCGGGCACTTTTAAAATTTGGCCTCCACCTCCTTTCCCTTCACATGCAGCTTTTAATTCCTTGGTCCTTTAGCTCCCGTGCTCAGTCCTGACAAAGTCAGATCTTTTTGCTTTTGTGTGTGTCTGTATAATGAGGTGAAGTCGCTCAGTCGTGTCTGACTCTTTGCAACCCGTGGACTGTAGCCCACCAAGCTCCTCCATCCATGGGATTCTCCAAGCAAGAATACTGGAGTGGGTTGCCATTTCCTTCTCCAGGGGATCTTCCCCGCCCAGGGATCGAACCCAGGTCTCCCATACTGCAGGCAGACGCTTTAACCTCTCCACCACCAGGGAAGCCCTTAAATACAAGAATCCAAGTAGTAAAATGCCTCGAGCACTGCCTGGACCATGCCTTGCATTGTCCCTTGGGCAAAGAAAAACTCAGAATAAGTATTTCTGTGGAAATGACAAATCCGGGCACTTTTAAAATTTGGCCTCCACCTCCTTTCCCTTCACATGCAGCTTTTAATTCCTTGGTCCTTTAGCTCCCGTGCTCAGTCCTGACAAAGTCAGATCTTTTTGCTTTTGTGTGTGTCTGTATAATGAGGTGAAGTCGCTCAGTCGTGTCTGACTCTTTGCAACCCGTGGACTGTAGCCCACCAAGCTCCTCCATCCATGGGATTCTCCAAGCAAGAATACTGGAGTGGGTTGCCATTTCCTTCTCCAGGGGATCTTCCCCGCCCAGGGATCGAACCCAGGTCTCCCATACTGCAGGCAGACGCTTTAACCTCTCCACCACCAGGGAAGCCCTTAAATACAAGAATCCAAGTAGTAACATCAAAGATTTCAAGGGAGGAAAGGAAGCTAGGTTGAAAGAAGAAGAGGGAGGAGGTGGGAGAGGGGGGTGAAAGGGGTGGCCTTACAGACGTCTCCTGCTGCCTACAGATGCCCAGGCGTTATGGGACTTTTCCCTGGGCCTCCAGAGAAGGGAGGACTGGAACTCGGCCCTACCAGAAATCAGACCAGACCAGAACCAGAATTCGAGTTCTCTGCCAAGAGGAGGTGATCAGTCTCCAATCCTCAGCTCAGGCTGAGGGTCCTTCGACCAGATTCTTGCGTCCAGGACCGGGGGACTAGAAAAACAGGGAAGGATAGGAAGGGTTAAGGAGAGGAAAGAGAGAGGGAAGGGGAGAGAGGTCAGTAAAGTCTCTTGTTCCTTACTGGTCGGGGCACTCTGGTCAGTTGTCCGCGTCAGGAGGAGACCAGGGACAAAAGGGTCCCAGTTGTGGCCGCTGGGTCTGGTCCATTGGCAGGCAAGCTGGCCCCTGAGTACCCCGAGTGGTCAGGATGTCAGTCTCGGTGAAGAAGAGTCCCTGCCGAGTCGCCATTTGTTGCAGGAAGGCGGACCCCTTCCAGGGCCCAAAACTGGGTTCTCATCTAACACTCAGAAATGAATTGTCCGAGGAGACACACGTGCTGACAAAGCAAGAGATTTTATTGGGAAAGGGCCCACAAAGTAGGGAAGATTAAAGAAATTCATACTCTTAAATTTGAGACTTGAAACAACATTAGTCATTTTTGCTGTGCTTCTCTGATAGCTTCAGCTTTTCACTCTCCAAGGTGATTCTTTGATATTTCTCTTGTCTTCCACCACCTGCTACTCACTCCCTCTACCCTCCCTGACCTGATTCTCCATGGAGTGTAGACGCCAGCAAGATAGGAATTGCCTCTTCCTTCCTCCAGACAAACCCTGTCTCCTGAGCTGCTTTCCTAAGGGAGGGACAGCCTGCCCTTCCCTCACAGAGCCAACCTTCCATCTCTCTCACCTCAGTCCCTTTTGTCTTCTGAGACCCCAGCTCCCTACGAGAGAGAGCTCTGTTTCCTTAAAAATTGATTCCCATAGGACTTCCTTTGGTGGTGCAGTGGTTAAGACTTAACCTTCCCCTCTAGAGTGCGTGGGTTCCATCCCTGGTTAGGGAGCTAAGATCTGACATGCCCTGCAGACAAAAAACCAAAATACAAAACAGAAACAATATTTTTACAAATTCAATAAAGACTTTAAAAATGATCCACGTCAAAAAAAAAGAAAGAAAAATCTTGTAAAATGGCAGTATTATTTGTTTTGTTACAGTTGTTAGCAAGCAGAAATTTTAATACAACTACTCTGGCTGAAGAATTAATATTTCGGTATTTCTCAGATGAGCTGTCTGACAGAGAATATGATGAAGAAATGACGGAGCTGTCACAGTAAGTCCTCATATTCTAGGTACTTTGTGCTGAGTTGAGGTTACAAGAAGAAAATCCTGGCTAACCTCACAGCTCTATCTCATTTTTCCCCCCCTCTTTGGCAGAAAAATTGGCCTCAAAAAAGAAAAAAATTAATTGCAAAGAGTTTATGGATTTAACTGAAGAAAGTTGTAAGAAATATTCCAAAAGTGTGTTTTGACAAAATCATATGGCTGCTTTTTATATCTAAATAAGCAATACTGAAGTTTTCAGAACTGAAAAGACACAGTTCATTAAAAACAGAAGGTGTTTGAAAACAGGCTTTTTTCCCCTCAAAATAGGCTTGACAGTTCTTTTTTTCTTTTAAAGTGATTAAAGTTTTGTGTTGTAGTGACCTGTATTGAGATCTTACCATTCTTCTAGTCTTTTTTATTTATTAGTAGAACTCATTACTTTTGATGTCTGTAATTTTTGCTTTCATCAGAATTTTTTCTTATTTTTCTTGTGATACAACCGACATTTAACATTATACTAGTTTGAGGTGTACAACAGAGTGAGTTGACATTTGTGTATATGGTGAAATGATCACCATAGTAAATCTAAGTTAACATCTGTCTCCAGACAGAATATTTTTATTGTGATAAGAGCTTTTTAAGATTTGTTCTCTTAGCAACTTTAAAATATGCAATATAGTATTATTAACTGTGGTCACCATGCTATGCATTACCTCTCCAGGACTTGTTTATTTTATAACTGGAACTTGGTGCTTTTTGACCCCCTTCACCCATTGCACACACAGATACATACACAAGCAGACACACACACACACTACTGGTAACCCTGTCTGTCCTCTGTATCTATGAACTTGGTTTTGTTTGTTTTTAGATGCCATAATTAAATGAAGTCATATACTTTCTGTCTTTCTCTGTCTGACTTACGTCATCTAGCACTGTGCCCTCAAGGTCAGGAGAATGTATTCATAGTGATCTTAAGCATGTTCTCTCATCAGATTAAATAAGAGGGCTTGCTGAGCACTTTCTCATGCTGTGACTGTTGACTTTCTTTTCCCACCTAAGGCTTAGGCAAACCCAAGGGTTTTGTCGTTAAGAGAACCGCGGCTGTCATGCCTTCTGTGTCACAGCTCCCACGTCTAGTTAACATTCCTCTTAACCCGCAGTGACCAGAGATGTGCCCATTTTGTGTGCGTCATGGCCTTCCCCACCGTGCCCTGCCCGCTCCACGTCTTCGAGCCCCACTATCGGCGTATGATACGAAGATGCCTGGAAACAGGCACCAGACGGAGTGGCATGTATGTGTCTGCTGAGCACACAGGGTAAGAGTTATCAGTATTCAAAGAGAAGGTTCTGGGGACTTCCCAGTGGTTAAGACCCCACGCTTCCATTGCCGGGGATACGGGTTTGATTCCTGGTTGGGGAAACAAGATCCCACATGCTGAGTGGCAGGGCTTCCCTGGTGGCTCAAATCGTAAATAATCTGCCTGCAGCGTGGAGATCTGGTTTTGATCCCTGGGTTGGCAATATTCCCCTGGAGAAGGCAACAGCTGCTCACTCCCGTATTCTTGCCTGGAAAATCCCATGAACAGAGGAGCCTGGTGGTCCAGTCCATGGGGTCACAAAGAGTTGGGCAGGACTGAGCGACTAACACTGTGTAATTGTGAACATGCTGTGTGGTGCAGCCAAAAGATTAAAAAGAGGAGGGGTCTTATAATTAAATGCATCACTTTTCATTTTTCTTAGAGAACAACTTAAGATGATGTTGGTAATCCCGAGTGGCTCCTATTGCGCAATGAAGTATAAGCCTGGGGGCATCTGTGTTGTGATTCCACCTTTCATTCTAGTCTCGGCTCCCACTCCTTCCTCTTGAACATCACAGCTGCCTATTCTTGGCTGTCTCTCCCCACCTGTCCTGCCAGGATCTCGGAGTACGGCTGCATGCTGGCAATCAAGGACGTCAGGATATTCCCCAACGGCAGCTCCGTCATTGACACCGTGGGGATCAGCTGCTTCCGGGTTTTGAGCCAGCGTCACAGAGATGGCTGCAACAGGCGGCCATTGAATACTCGGAAGATGAAAGGGTGAGTAGTCACACCTGCAGTGCCAGCTCTGTCCCCTCTCCAGCCGCTCTTTCTGCTCACCTGTGGGCACTGGACCTCACGGGCCAGAGGGCAGAGTGCAGCCAGGTGAACGGCAAGGTCCGGGCTCAGGGAACTGGTTTGAGGATGATGACTGAGTGTGGCGGCTCTCGGGGCTCCTCTTCTGTTGTTGTTTCGTCACTAAGTTGTGTCCGACTCTTTGCAACCGCATGGACTGCCGCACGCCAGCCTCCTCTGTCCCTCACCGTCTCCTAGAATTCTTCCAAGTTCATGTCCATTGAATCAGTGATGCCATCCAACCGTCTCATCCTCTGTCATCCCCTTCTCCTCCTGCCTTCAATCTTTTCCAGCATCAGAGGCTTTTTCAGTGAGCTGGCTCCTCACATCTGATGGCCAAAGTATTGGAACTTAAGCTTTAGCATCAGTCCTTCCAAACAGGATTCAGGGTTGATTTGCTTTAGGAGACTTGTTTGATCTTGCTGTCCAGGGAACTCTCAAGAGTCTTCTCCAACTCCACAGTTTGAAAGCATCAGTTCTTTGGCACTCAGCCTTCTTTATGGTCCAACTCACATCTGTACATGACGACTGGAAAAAACCATAACTTTGACTCTACAGATCTTTGTTGGCAAAATGATATCTTTTTAATCAAATTAAGAATGGTTGTGTGTTACAATCTAATTGCAGAGTCTACCCCAATTTTCATAAATGCTATAGTCTTGCAATCAGAAAGAACCTTAGTGGTTTACTCCCGTTTTACAGATGAGGAAGTTCAACCCTAAGGCAACTGGCTAGCATTCCCACATGAGAGGCAGGGATGAAGCCAGAACAAACCGGGCCCCCGGAGCTGTTTTCTGCTCTGTGTTCCTATGTAGGATGGAGCCTTGCTGGGCAGTGAGAGGGGCCCAGGCAGCAGGTTGTGTCCTAAAGCCGTAGGATCTCCCCTGGCATCAGGCTTAGGCTGTGAGTGCGCTGTTGCCGTAGCATATCTTTTAAAGTATAGTTTGGTGGCATGGAATACAGGTTTTAAACTGCTGTAACTCTTTGACTTGAACTTCCCTGGTGGCTCAGTGGTACAGATCCGCCTACCGGTGCAGAAGACAAGGGTTCCATTCCTGGATTGGAAAGATCCCTGGAGAAGGAAATGGCAACCCACTCCAGTATTCTTGCCTGGAAAATAGAGAGAGGAACCTGGTGGGCTATAATCCATGGGCCACAAAGAGTCGGACACGACTAAGCAACTAAACAACAACTCTTTGACTTGGTAATTCTGCTTCTGGGAATCTATCCTGAGGCAATGACAGCCCCTTCTCACACACATGAAAAAAGCCACTTTGCATAATTACTTAATATTATTTGTGTTATCTTATTAATAAAATATGTCTTATGTGAATGGTTGGATAAATTATGGTATATTTCAAATGTAGGATTGCATGTAGCCATTAAAAATGATTCCTAAAATATCAGATGCATTTTTATATTAAGATAGTAAGAGAAACATCTGGGTGTTGCCGAGGGACATGGGATAGATTGGGCACCGCTGTGTAAAAGTGCAGATTTCCATATTGAGCTTGTGTACCTGTGTGTGTGTGCTCCGTCCTGTCCGATCTTTGCACCCTGAGGACTGCAGCCCGCCAGGCTCCTCTGTCCATGAAATTTCCCGGGCAAGAGTAGTGGAATGGGTTGCCATTTCCTTCTCCAGGGGATCTTGCCGACCCAGGGACGGAACCCACATCTCCTACCGTTGGCAGGCAGATTCTTCACCAGTGGTGCCACCTGTCCGTTTATTGAAATGCTAATGAATTACTGAAGTGCTAAATGCCGGGAATCTGCTCAGCACACGTGGCCTTGATCACCGTGTAATGGACACACAAGTGTGATAATGAATCGCTGAAAAGGCTGTCTCTCTTCCCTGACCAGGCGGAAGGCCCAGAGTGCGAGGAGCTCGGCGTGCTGCGCGATTCCGTTTATCAGCAGTCTGCGTCCTGGTTCGCGTCGCTTCAGGATCCCAGGAAAGAGCAGATTTTAAGCCATTGTGGGTCAGTGCCAGACAGAGAACCTGAGCCCCAGGTATGCTGTGCTGATGCTTTATAGTGCTGATACTTCCTGCCGGCGTGTGCTGAGACACATCACACCCCAGCGAAGCTTGGCATGCCTGCTCTGCTGCCGACGCCATTACGGCCTCTTATGAGCCTTTCATTTATCAACACCTGGTAGACTAGCGTGTGCCTTGTGGAGCAAAAATGGTAAATGCTTTCTGATAAATACTACGTGAAGGTAATTCGTTTTCTGTCCGAAATCAGTTTATTCTGGTTGGCTGTCTCTTGTACTTCTCTCACCAACATCAGAAGATTTGGTAATTGTCGTCTATCAGCAGGATAGACTCCGTGTTTTGTACCTCATCCTGCCTTACCCCTAATGAACAGGCGTTGAATAAATGAGAAAATTCTCTGTCATTAACTTAGAAGCTTTCCTAGTCCTCTGTCCCATCTTCATGGGCGTTCTCTGCCCCCAGGAGAGCTTCAGTGATGCTGGTTTTTTTTTTTTTTTCTTTTTCTTATTTATTAATTTTTATTGAATTATTATAGATTTACTGGAGAAGGCAATGGCACCCCACTCCAGTACTCTTGCCTGGAAAATCCCATGGATGGAGGAGCCTGGTGGGCTACAGTCCATGGGGTCGCCAAGAGTTGGACACGACTGAGCGACTTCACTTTCACTTTTCACTTCCATGCATTGGAGAAAGAAACAGCAACCCACTCCAGTGTTCTTGCCTGGAGAATCCCAGGGACGGCGGAGCCTGGTGGGCTGCTGTCTGTGGGTTCGCACAGAGTTGGACACGACTGAAGCGACTTAGCAGCAGCAGCATAGTAGATTTAGTGTTGTTAATTTGTTATACAGCAAAGGGATTCAGTTGTAGCTATGTATGCACTCTTTCATTAGTGTTCTTTTCCATTGTGGCTTATCATAGGGTTTTGTTTTTATTGGAGTGTAGTTGCTTTATAATGTGTTAGTTTCTGCTGTACAGCAGAGGGAATCAGCCACATGTGTGCATACATGTCCTCCCTCTTCAGCCTCCTTCCTCTCCCCCAGCATCCCACCCCTCTAGGTCATCACAGATCACCGAGCTGAGTGCCTATGTTATATAGCAATTCCCACTAGCTACCTGTTTTTCACACAGTAGTGGGTATATTTCAATGCTCCTGTCTCATTTGTCCCTCCCTCCCCTTCCCCCTCTGTGTCCACAATTCTGTTCTCTACATCTGCTCCTCTATTCCTGTCCTGCAAATAGGTCCATCAGCACCATCTTTCTAGACTCCATGTACATGTGTTAGTATACGGTGTTTGTTTTTCTCCATCTGACTTGCTTCACTCTGTATGACAGACTCTAGGTTCATCCATATCACTCCAGAGGACCCAGTTTTGTTCCTCTCATGGATGAGTAATATTCCATTGTATTTCAGTGATGAACAGGCTTCAGGTCTGTGAAGCATTGCTAAGTGCAAATGGCTTGCCTACCCCGCATTTGGATGAGGGAGCCAAGAGGGGATGGTGCGGGCTTGTGACTGAGAGTGTATAGCTCCTCCTGCTCTGCCCGCTCACCTGTCCTGGAGACAGAGGAGGGGACAGGGCCAGGTCTTGGCGGGTTTAGGGTCAGATGAAGTGTCTTTTGTATTGTTTCCGTCAATTTTCCTTTGTTTTTGTGTCTCTTGATGGCTTGTGTCTCATGTGAGTTCTCTTTTCCAAACCCAGGAAAATGCTTTCGGTCAAAAGTCACCCTCAGGCATTCCTTACCCTCTGCTCTATTATAATCTCTGCTGCTCTTCTGTTTCGTAGCTCAGATTCAGAAAGCAAGGTGATTAGGCTACCTTGATGACAGTATGAATTATCCTTTTTTCTAGGTGTTTTTGCTATTAACCCAAATTTTTTTCTAATCGTAACACATTGCATAATTGTCATGGCTTAAAAACAGCAGAAATTTATTATTGTACAGTTTGGGGGTTAGAAATCCCTCACAGGTCTCAGCAGGCTGTGATCAAAGTGATGGCAAGACTTGATTCCTTGCTGGAGGCTCTAAAGGGGAGTCCATTTCCTCCCCTTCTCTGGGCTTGAAAGGCTACTGGTGTTCCTTGGCTCTGGCCCCTTCCTCCATCTTCCAGGCTAACAGAGTTGACCTCTGACCCTTCTTCCATAATCACACCCCACCTCTGACCACAGCCCAGAGCAGCTCTCTGCTGGAAGGACCTTTGTGATGAGGTTGAACCCGCCGGGAACAATTCAGCATCATCTCTGCACCTCTCCAGGTCCCTGACTCACTCATATCTGCAGGGTCCCTGCCGCTATGTAAGCTGCATAGTCATGGGCTTCAGGAACCAAAAGGTGAACACCTTTGGGAGCCCGCTTGTCTTCCCACCGCAGAGGATTTTAGGTCCTAGGTGGGAGGTGTTTTTATGCTGAAAGTGAAAGTGTTAGTCACTCAGTTGTGTCCAGCTCCTTGCATCCCCATGGACTGTAGCCCGCCAGGCTTCTCTGTCCATTGGATTCTCGAAGCAAGAATACTGGAGTGGGTAACCATTCCCTCTCCAGGGGAGTCTTCCCAACCCAGGGATCGAGCCTGGGTCTCTTCCATTGCAGGCGGATTCTTTACCGTCCGAGCAACCAGGGAAGCCCCTTTATACTGAGGCTTTCCAATTGAGCCTGCCGCTCAGTGTCTCCCTGCTCAGTAAAGTGAGGAGGAAAAAGAGAGTATGAACCATACAGAAGGTTGTTTTGTCCAGCACCTGTGCCGTCTTCCCTTGGAGGGGAGGCGGGTGCCTTCTGCACGGTGACGTGGGCTGTGCCATACACTTTGACCTTGATGTCATTCTTCATCTCTCACCCCGAGCTAAGGTGAGCCCGGAGCCACCCTCCCTGGTTCCCAGTTTGGATTCTGCTTGCTTTTGGAGTGGGGATGGAGGAGAAGCAGGGAGACCTGGGTATCTTGGTTTCAGTTCCAGGAATATTGAAAACAACTCTGTGGTTACCTTTTGCTCAGAGCCCAATCCAGAAGTGCCTGTTTGGTTATGAAATAAAGGCTATCGGGTGGCATAATAATTCATATACATATTTAATAGTAACTCATTAAATGGGCTTCCCTGGTGGCTCAGTTGGTAAAAGGATACACCTAAAATGCAGGAGACCTGGGTTTGATCCTTGGGTCAGGAAGATCCCCTGAGAAGAAATGGCTAACCATTCCAGTATTCTTATCTGGAAAAGTCCATGAACAGAGGAGTCTGGTGTGCTACAGTCCATGAGATCACAAGAGTCAGACACGACTTAACAATTAAACCACGATACCACACACATACATATATTTAGCAGTAACTCATACATATAGCTATTTCATATATATGTATATTTGTTTCATTGACTTTATTATAAGATTTATAACAGTCAAAATGTACCTATACTGTTTCTTTATAAACATTTTGCTTTGCAGAGCATGTTTAGAAAACAATAACAGAACATTGGAAAGTAGAGATAAAAATTATGATCACTTCTTCTAATGGGTCACAGACTTTGAACTAGAGCTTTATTATTATTAATTTGGCTGTGCTTGGTCTTGTTAGTTGTGGCATATGGAATCTAGTTCCCTGACCAGGGATTGAACCCAGGCCCCTGTATTGGGAGCTTGGAGTCTTAGTCACTGAACCACCAGGGGAATCGTGAACTAGAGCTTTAAGAGGCTAAGAACAACTAATTCACAAAGAGTTTTCCTGTGGAAGATGCATCTCTTGGCAGGTTCTTCCTTACGTGAATTTCCCCCATTTAAGTAGCTTTGTCGGGACTTCCCTGGTAGCTCTGTGGTGGAGACTGCCTGCTGGTGCAGGAGACATGGGTTCTATCCCCGATCCGGGAAGACCCCACATGCCACAGAGCAGCTAAGCCTGTGCACCATGGCGCTGAGCCTGTGCTATAAAGCCTGGAAACTGCGACTGCTGAAGCCTGTGCACACTAGAGCCCCTGCTCTGCAACAAGAGAAGCCACAGCAACGAGAAACCCGTGCACTGCAGCCAGAGAGTAGCCCCCAGTCTCTGCAGCTGGAGGAAAGCCCACACACCAGCAAAGACCCGGCACGGCCAGAAATAAGTAGATTATAAAAAGCTTTTTAGAAAGTAAGCTTTGTGTTTTAGGGCTGAATGAATGGTGCAGTAGACCTCAAAGAGAAGGCAGCATTTAATTCTTGCTCGTGTCGATGAGCAGAAGACCGCATTGAGAATAGGCGTCTACTTGAGCTGCTGATTTTGTCTTCCTTTCTTTTGCAGAGTAACCCTAGTGGTCCCACGTGGTCCTGGTGGATGCTGGTGGTGGTGTCATTGGCGCAGAAGGCTCAGCTGGCTGGGCATGATCTTGCCGAAGGAGCACCTGCTTGCCGTTCGGCAAATATTAGTCATCATCACGCGTAAGAGGAATAGTCAGCAAGAGCGCGTTAATAGCAAAGAGAGAAACAGTTGATTTCTGTCGAGGTTTCTGGAAGGCCTTGAGTTTTTATGAGGCGTGCCAGGCACGGACGAGTTAACATTCATCCACCCTGCTTTGTAAAATGCTTGTTGATAGGGTTCTGGAACGGAACACTTGACAGATGTTGTCTCCTACTCAGAAATTAAGTCTGTTCTAGATGGAATCTGACTCCGTACAAGATGAGCCTGAAATCTGAATGGATCCCATGGTTGGAAAGCAACCTAAAAAAATCTCTCTGGAACAGTTGCTTCCAGTGCTCAGTACACTAAAGATGATTGATGAGTGGTTTAGGTTTTGCCAGAAAGAAGATCACTTCCCAGTGAAGTGTCTTGCTCCTCCAGACGAGAACAGCTCACTTGGGTGGGTGGATAGTAAGAGGGAAACTGTCTTGTTATCTGGAAGCATATTTCTCAGAGTCCGGGCTAGCTGAAAGCATGCTTTCTGTGTCACTGTGAAATGGAGGAATCAAACCGTTGTCCAGTGTCGGGGGTGAAGTTAGTCCTTAGCCAGGAAGTAGTATAGAACCAAGTAGAGCTGTGCTTTTGTGTCCTGCAGTAGTTTGAATGTGGTAAATTGCATATTTTATCTAAATGAATATCAGAATATAAGAAGGTGTACTTTGGATGTAGAAAAACCTGAAAACAGTGTAGTTGATTTGAGGATATGTATTTGTGCATGCATACACACCGACATGCACACCTACACAATGCAGGATGAATAAAGGGAGCTAAAATTCTACCCATATTGGGATGTTAAGAATAAACCAAAACAGTGCAGAGAACCCCTTGGAGACACAATGTCTTATTAATGATAGTGGGTGTGAAGCATTGAGAAAATGTGTTTCTACGCAGATTGGCATTAGATGTTAGATCCATCAGTAAATTTGAGCTCAAAACCCCTTGGAAACACAATGTCTTATTAATCCAGTGGGTGTGAAGCATTGAGAAAATGTCATGTTTCTATGTAGATTGGCAGTAGGTGTTATATCCATCAGTAAATTTGAGCTCACTGTCCATCCACTGATAGACATTAGAAAGCTATGAATTCAGTATCTATTTATCCCAAGAAAGCATACCAGGACAATGTACAAAGAGAGGGAGGAGGGTATGAGATGTAAATATTTAGCATGTTTTTCCCCCAAACCCAGCCTAAAAATTCTATTTTTTTAAGTTTTACTGTGATCAGACTAGTTGTTATCTATTGAAATACAATGTATAACTTCCAACCCCCTGGTGCATACTGATGATGTTAGTTGGAATAACCATTTGAACACGACGTGCTGACTCGTTCTCACTGGCCTAACAGCTGGTATGTTTAGGTGGCTTCTTGGTCTGTGAGTTGGATGTTTTTAATGACAAGATGATGAAAACCACACTAGAGCGTTATCACAGCTTTGAGTTTTGTTTTATTATTCATTCAAGATATGTGATGTTTGAGTTTTAAAAAATGTGGTTAACGATGACCGATCGTGGTTGGTTCATCAATCCATGAAGCATTTTTATTAGAAAGACTTCATAGTCATATTTGTTTTTAGTTGTAGGAGGTTTCAGTGGCTAAAACTCGGTTTCATTATGGAGTGAGCAAATACTTATCTTAATCACAAAGAGAAAGTTTGAAGGTATTCTCCAATCCCTGTTTCCAGTGCCTTACATACTGTGTATCTCAAATCTCATCTTAAACATGGTTTAAAGGCAGTTTGGCCAAGTGATTTGTAAAATATGCTATTAATTCATGCATTGACAACGTGTGCGCCCAATCTCTCAGTCACGTCCTACTCTTCGCATGCCATGGACTGTATGTAGCCCGCCAGACTCCTCTGTCCAGGGTTGCCGTTTCCTTCTCCAGGGGATCTTGCCACCCCAGGCATCTCTTGCTTGGCAGGTGAATCCTTTGCCACTAGCACCACCTGGGAAGTGCCTGCACTGACAGTAGTGGTCACCATTTTTAGGCGTTATAGCCTAAGCTGATCACCTAACAGAAAGCAAAACTGCAGTATACCAGCAACCTCTGTTAGAAGTGGTTCTTGACCGCCGTGGGTGTACCTTGACCGTGGTCTGTCTTTTCTTGAAAATGTTTTTCTACCTTAAAGCCTTATTATTGCTGTTCTGTGTGGGCGTGTCCAGATAACCACAGTGTGATCCTACTTTCTCCAGGAGATGTCCTGAAGTTAAGTTTCTGTGCTCAGAGTATAAGAGTTTCCTCCTACCAGTTGGATGCTATTGCTTTCTCAACCTCACTCTTGAAACGTCGTAACTCGCACGGTTCTTTAACCAGAATCACTGTTACCTCTTCCTGATTCGGTCTGCCCCTTTCTGAGCCATATTGTCGTTCTGAGTGTTCTCATATAAAAGCCTGGTCAGCAGTGATGATGCAGACCAGAACAGCAGAAATTTTTTCCTTTATTTTTAACTTTGAACTTTTTATTTTGTATTGGGATATAGCAGATTAACAATGTTGTGATAGTTTCAGGTGAAAATTGAAGGGGCTCAGCCATACTTATACATGTATCCATTCTCCCCCAAACCCTGTTCCCATCCAGGCTAGTACATAATATTGAGCACAACTCCCTGTACTATATGATAGGTCTTCGTTGGTTACTCATTTTAAATATAGCAGTGTGTACATGTCCATCCCTAACTCCCTAGTTATCCATTCCCCTGGCAAACATAAGTTCATTTTCTAAGTCAAAAGCTTTTTTTTTATTGTTTTTGTTTTTTGACACCAAAGGGAATGGACTGCAGTCGCTTCATGCTCTGTGGAGCCTCACACCTCCACATCATTCAAAACAGAAGGAGGTGGCTGCTTCTGAGCACTTGGATTACATTATTTATCATGAAGCTAAATGAAAGAAACAATATCCCAAGTCGTATTAGGAAGAAAGCTTCCTTTTACAAACTTCAAGGAATCCCAGCTCTAGTTTGCTACAAGTCTAGTTAAAACAGAGCGGTTCATATGCTGCCCTGTTCCTGCCTTCTTTTTTTTTTTTTTTTTGCTATGGTAGAGATGTCATGTCTAAGGATATCTCAGAAAATAATGTAATTCCTTCTTCAAGGTCAGACCATTCCAGTTTAACTTCACTGAAAACTTTCTGGTCCTAATGCTCTAGTTACATCAGAATAAAAACAGAATCTGCTTAGAGTGATAAAAGTGTAGGGGAGTGATTTTTCTTCCTTAAATTTAACACTGGAAGCACAGTGCACTCTGTTAGATATTTTTCCAGTCACTCTCCCGAGTGACTTGATTCATAATTCCATCCCTGCCTGTGTCTTTGAAATGCAGCTGATACCCTGACACACAGTATTCTGAAAGTCCAGGCAGTTTTGCTGGGATTGGGGGTGGGTATCTTGTTCCTTGTGTATCCCTGTCATCTGAATTGAAAGAATATTTTTTTTTAAGTTCCAAACTTAAAAATTTTTTTAAAGTGTCAGGGTTTATCCATGCAACCGCCATAGGTTCTAACCAATTCACACACCAAATTTTGAAGGGTGATCCCATTTTATATACAAGGATCACATCTTTATAGTCAAAGAGATGTCTTTGCTTAAACTGCTTCTCTCACCCAAACCAAGAAAATGCCAAGAAAACATTTAGTAAGTTGTAACTCAACTCTTAACATATGTCAAGTCTTAGGACAAGGCTTTTCAGTCATCAAAGAACAAATTTATAGATGGTAAAATTGCTGTGAACCATGATATTACCATTTTGTCATAAAATTATTTGAAAGTTGGCCATTGATACAATGAAAATACCCCATTGCCTGACCTAGCTGTATTATATAAAGTCATTCGGATCGATGATCTGCTTTTTAAAAAATATTCATCTGTTTCTCTCCTTCTTGTCTGTCTTTATATTTTCTCCCACCACTTAAATTACTGTTTAAAATTTAGATGCTGTCTTTCAAATAATAAAGAAATCTAAAAAATATGGAGAAGAATGAACATAGCTCATTAGGAGGAAAATCAACGAGGGTGGTTTCTTTTTGTGTAAAGCACAGGTTTCATTTTATGCAGCTGTGCCTGGAATCAGGTAGGGAGGTTTCCCTTCTCCCATTTTAACGTGGGTAGCAGTGGCAGCTTGCAGGAAGAAGCTCTCAGTGTTTAGCATGCCATCCCTCCTGAAAGGCCCTGTTCTGATTCTGTGGTTCATCAGGACCTAATTCCCAAGAAAAGTGTTAGTCGCTCAGTCATGTCCAACTCTTTGGGATCCCATGGATGGTAGCCTTCCAGGCTCCTCTATCCGTGGAATTCTCTAGGCAAGGATACTGGAATGGGCTGCCATTCTCTTATACAGGGGATCTTCCTGACATAGGGATTGGACCCATGTCTTCTGCGTTGGCAGGTGGATTTTTTATCATCTGAGCCAGATTTGAATGGTAGGGACATCTGTACCAGCCACACAGGCAAAATTGAACCCTGAATGTTGCCAGATATCACCTCCTCTCCACTAGGCCTGGATGCCTAATTCTAAGCCATTGACTTCTGTGTCCTAGAAGAAGGTCTTTTCACCTTCACAATTCCTTACCTGGCACCTCTCAATTTAGTGCTAAAAAAACCAACAACAA
This sequence comes from Aepyceros melampus, assembly GCA_006408695.1. NCBI lineage: Eukaryota > Metazoa > Chordata > Mammalia > Artiodactyla > Bovidae > Aepyceros > Aepyceros melampus. Next base: position 9,486 of record SJXQ01010124.1, on the reverse strand, counting down.
AGTGCCAAAATCTGCTGAATCCTATAAAGTAGCTTTTAGTAGTGAATCTTAAGTATGTATCGAAAAGACAATACTTTGGCCACCAGATGCAAAGAGCCAACTCATTAGAAAAGAACCTGATGCTGGGAAAGAGTGAGGGCAGGAGGAAAAGGGGGAGACAGAGGACGAGATGGTTGGATGGCATCACCGACTCAATGGACATGAATTTGAACAAGCTCCAGGAGATGGTAAAAGACAGGGAAGTCTGGCATGCTGCAGCCCATGGGGTTGCAAGCAGTCAGACACAACAAGCAACTGAACAACAAAAATTGAATTAGGATATTTCAGCAGAGTAAAATAATGAAGAAATGAAAGTGCTGCCATTGGACTTGGCCATGTTGGGAGCAGTAGCTCTGATCTGTGCCTGGGTCTTAATTTGTAACAGTGACTGAGTGACAACACAGAGAGGGTCAGTGCCATTGAAAGAAAATTTCATTGTTACTCACAATTTGCTGGAAATGAGAGAGACACTGCTCTGGGGAAGCAGCAGAGTTGAGGAGGCAGATACAGGAGTGAAGGGAAAGCGTGGGGCAGGGCCTTCATTGTACTGATGTTTCTGCAGGCAAAGCCAGGCAGGGCAGGGGAAGCAGCTTGGTGATGTCCATGTGTAGACTCTTCTCTTGTGTTGTTGGAAGAGGGTGTTTGCTGACCAGTGCATTCTCTTGGCAAAACTCTATTAGCCTTTGCCCTGCTTCATTCTGTACTCCCAAGGCCAAATTTGCCTGTTAACTCCAGGTGTTTCTTGACATCCTACTCTTGCATTCCAGTCCCCTATAATGAAAAGGACATCTTGTTTGGGTGTTAGTTCTAAACGGTCTTGTAGGTCTTATAGAACTGTTAAACGTCAGCTTCTTCAGTGTTCCTGGTTGGGGCGTAGGCTTGGATTACTGTGATATTGAATGGTTTGCTTTAGAAATGAACCAAGATCACTGCGTCGTTTTTGAGATTGTATCCAAGTACTGCATTTCGGACTCTTGTTAAGCGTGATGGCTACTCCATTTGTTCTAAGGGATTCCTGCCCTCAGTAGTAGATAAAATGGTCATCTGAGTTAAATTCACCCATTCCAGTCCATTTTAGTTCACTGATTCCTAGAATATCGATGTTCACTCTTACCATCTCCTGTTTGACCACTTCCAATTTGCCTTGATTCATGGACCTGACATTCCAGGTTCCAGTGCAATATTGCTCTTTACAGCATCGGACCTTGCTTCTATCACCAGTCACATCCACAGCCGGGTATTGTTTTTGCTTTGGCTCCGTCTCTTCATTCTTCTGGAGTTAGTTCTCCACTGATCTCCAGTAGCATATGGGGCACCTACCGACCTGGGTACTCATTCTTTCAGTGTGCTATCTTTTTTCCTTTTCATACTGCTCATGGGGTTCTCAAGGCAAGAATACTGAAGTGGTTTGCCATTCCCTTCTCCAGTGGACCACATTTTGTCAGACCTCTCCACATGACCCATCTGACTTGGGTGGCCCTACAGGGTATGACTCTTAGGTTCACTGAGTTAGACAAGGCTGTCATCCATGTGATCAGATTGGCTACTTTCCTGTGATTGTGGTTTCAGTCTGTCTGCCCTCTGATGCCCTCTCTCAGCTCCTCCTGTCTTAATGGGGTTTCTCTTACCTTGGACATGAGGTATGTCTTCACGGCTGCTCCAGCAAAACGTAGCTGCTGCTCCTTAGTTGGACGTGGGGTATCTCCTCTTGGCCACTGCTCCTGACCTTGGACGTGGGGTATTTCCTCTTACCCGCTTGCTGCTCAAATTTGCCTTGATTCATGGACCTACAATCCAGGTTCCTATGCAATATTGCTCTTTACAGCACTGGACTTTCCTTCCATCATCAGTCACATCCACAACCGGGTGTTGTATTTACTTTAGCTCCATCTCTTAATTTTTTCTCAGAGAAGGCAATGGCACCCCACTCCAGTACTCTTGCCTGGAAAATCCCATGGATGGAGGAGCCTGGTGGGCTGCAGTCCATGGGGTCGCTAAGAGTCGGACACGACTGAGCGACTTCACTTTCACTTTCCACTTTCCTGCATTGGAGAAGGCAATGGCAACCCACTCCAGTGTTGTTGCCTGGAGAATCCCAGGGATGGGGGAGCCTGGTGGGCTGCTGTCTGTGGGGTCACACACAGTCGGACACGATTGAAGCGACTTAGCAGCTTCATTCTTTCTAGGGTTAGTTCTCCACTGATCTCCAGTAGCATATTGGGCACCTACGGACCTGGGGAGTTCATCTCTCAGTGTCCTATCTTTTTCCCTTTTCATACTATTCATGGGGTTCCAAGGCAAGAATACAGAAGTGGTTTGTCATTCCCTTCTCCAGTGGACATTTTGTGAGACCTCTCCACCATGACCCATCCGTCTTGGGTGACCCTACACAGCATGGCTTAGTTTCATTGAGTTAGACAAGGCTGTGGTCTTTATGATCAGATTGGCTAATTTGCTGTGATTGTGGTTCCAGTCTGTATGCCCTCTGATGCCCTCTCTCAACTCTTACCATCTTACTTGGGTTTCTCTTACCTTGGACGTGGGGTATCTCCTCTTGGCCACTCTGTGCTCCAATTTGCCTTGATTCGTGGACCTAATGTTTCAGGTCCCTATGCAATATTGCCCATTACAGCATTGGATGTTCCTGTGCATCACCAGTCACATCCACAACCGGGTTAGTTTTTGCTTTCGCTCTGTCTCTTCTTTCTTTCTGGAGTGAGTTCTCCACTGATCTCCAGTAGCATACAGAACACCTACCGACCTGGGAAGTTCAATTTTCAGTGTACTATTTTTTTTCCTTTTCATATTGTTCATGCGGTTCTCAAGGGAAGAATACTTAAGTGGTTTGCCATTCCCTTCTCCAGTGGACCACATTTTGCCAGAACTCTCCACCATGACCTGTCTGACTTGGGTGGCCCTTTACGGCATGGCTTAGTTTCATTGGAACTTCCCTAGTGGCTCAGACAGTAAAGCATCTTTCTACAATGCGGGAGACCTAGGTTCGATCCCTGGGTCGGGAAGATCCGCTGGAGAAGGAAATGGCAATCCACTCCAGAGCTATTGCCTGGAAAATCCTATGGACAGAGAAGCCTGATAGGTTACAGTCCATGGGGTCACAAAGAGTCGGACACGACTGAGCGACTTCACTCACTCACTTAGTTTCATTGAGTTAGACAAGGCTGTGATCCATGTGATCAGATTGGCTACTTTGCTGTGATTGTGGTTTCAGTCTGTCAGCCCTCTGATGCCCTCGCACACCTCCTACCATCTTACTTGGGTTTCTCTTAAGTTGGATGTGGGGTATCTCTTCATGGCGCTCCAGCAAAGCAGAGCCACGGCTCCTTACCTTGAACGTGGGGTATCTTGGCGGCCGATGTTGAACTTGGACATGGGATATCTCCTCTCGGCCGCTCGCTGCTACAATTTGCCTTGATTCGTGGACCTAACAAGCCAGGTTCCTATGCAATATTGCTCTGTACAACATTTGAATTTCCTTCCATCACCAGTCACATCCACACCTGGGGTTGTTTTTACTTGGGCTCTGTCTCTTCATTCTTTGTGGAGTTAGTCCTCTACTGATATCAGTAGCATATTGGGCACCTACCGACCTGGGGAGTACATCTTTTAGTGTCCTATCTTTTTTGCTTTTCATACGGTTCATGGAGTTCTCAAGGCAAGAATACTGAAGTGGTTTGCCAATCACTTCTCCATTGGACACATTTGTGAGACCTCTCCATCATGACCCATCTTGTCTTGGGCAGCCCTATACAGCATGGCTTAGTTTCACTGAATTAGACAAGGCTGTGGTCCATATGATCAGATTGGCTACTTTGCTGTGATAGTGGTTTCAGTCTGTCTGCCTTCTGATGCCCTCTCTCAGCTCCTACCATCTTACTTGGGTTTCTCTTATCTTGGATGTGGGGTGTCTCTTCACGGCTGCTCCAGCAAAGAGCTGCCCCAGCTCCGTACTTTGGACGTGGGATATCTCCTCATGTCCGCCACTCCTGACCTTGATAATGGTGTATCTCCTCTCGGCTGCCACTCCTGACCTTGGACACGGCATATCTCCTCTCGACCACCGCTCCCCTGACCTTGGACATGGCGTATCTCCTTTGGCCTCTGGCTGCTCTTGCCTTGACTCGTGGTCCTAAAATTCCAGGTTCCTAGCAATATTGCTCTTAACAGCATTGGACTTTCGTTCCATCAGCAGTTACATGCAAATTGATGGTTGTTTTTGCTTTGGCTCCGTCTCTCCATTTTTTCTGGAGTTAGTTCTCCACTCTTCTCAGTCGCCTATTGGGCACCTACTGACCTGGGGAGTTCATCTTTCAGTGTCCATCTTTTTTGCTTTTCATACTGTTCATGGGGTTCTCAAAGGAAGAATACTGAAGTGGTTTGCCAATCCCTTCTCCAGTGGACCATGTTTTGTCAGAACTCTCCACCATGACCCGTCTCACTTGGGTGGCCCTATATGGCATGGCTTATTTTGATGAGTTAGACAAAGCTGTGGTCCATGATATCAGATTGGCTACTTTGCTGTGACTGTGGTTTCAGTCCTCTGATGCCCTCTCTGAGCTCTTAGGTCTTACTTGGGTTTCTCTTACGTTGCACATGGGGTATCTGTTCACGGCTTCTCCAGCAAAGCACTGCTGCTGCTCCTTACTTTCGACCTGGCATATCTCTTCACACCTGTTCCAGCAGAGCGCAGCCTCTGCTCCTTACCTTGGACATGTGCTGTCTACTCTTGGCCACTCACTGCTCCAGTTTGCCTTGATTTCTGGACCTAACATTCCAGGTTCCTATGCAATATTGCTCTTTACCACATTGGTACTTCCCTTCCATCAGCAGCACATCCACAACCGGGTGTTGTTTTTGCTTTGGCTTTGTCTCTTCAGTCTTTTTGGAGTTTTTTCTCCACTGATCTCAAGTAGTATATTGGGCACCTACTGAACTGGGGAGTTTGCTGGAGTCCACCCTCAGCAGAGTCCAGGGATACCCTCAGGATGGACAGTGTTGCTGAAAAGAATGAAAGAATGACATGGGGAGACCAAGATTCGGTGAGCAAGGCCTGTCGCTTTATTCTCAGAGGGAGCTTTTATACCCTGAGTTGTACATTGAGCAAAGTGCAAAATGCAGAGTCATGCAGAGTCAGCTCAACATTCCATCCGTATTCACTTTTATCGATACCAGGTTTCTTCCTTCATACTGTATCATAAACAAGGGTCTTATTTTTTGTACATTATCTTCTGGCCTGGAGGCCTGTTGACATTTTATGACCCCTTTTTGATAAAGGTTGGTCAGCTAGAACCCTTACTTTCCCTTGAACTGTTTTTTCTTAAATTCCTTAGCCTGCATCACCTTAAAGTATAGAGTTACATTTTTATGGAGCAAAGGTTCAGTGGGTCACAGCAAAGAAAGAACTTATTAACTCAAAGTCTAACGTTGCTAACGCTGCGGCTACTACTTGTTTCTTCTACATCCTAACTCTGTGCACTCCCAGGATCACAGTGGATAAGGGAAGTGGGAACTTGGCAGGAAGCGTTGGCTCAACAATGTTGCAAGAGTCTGGATAAACCTGCCAAGTAAACTAGAATCCTAACAGAGGGATTGAGTTGAAATACTCCTTTCATGCCTGGGAGATTTATCAACTAAGTTGATTTTCTCCAGAGAAAGGTGGTCGAGGATAGCCCCCTATTAATGTCAGAAGAGTTGGTGAAAGGCATAAAATAGTAAGACAGATTCTGGTTTTGGGGTAGATGCTCAAGCAGGTCCGGAGGTCCCTCAAGTCCTGATCCGCCTTACTCATCAGGTCTCTTCCGCATGACCTTCTCATGGGTGGGATCGGCCCAGGAAGTCCCTCGAGTCCTGAAGCTTGCTTCTCAGGTCTCCTTCGCATGACCTTGTCATGGGTGGGATCTCCCATGCTGGCTCCTGGCATCTCCTCCTTTTTTATTTTTTAAGACAGCCAGATGTAATTCAGTCGCAAGCTTCTGAGTGTTCTGTCGAAGAGTTTTAACAATACAAGGAAGAATAATTATGAGAAGCAGAATTAGAGTGGCCACAGCAGCATAGCTAAAAATAGAAATAAAGTTAGAAAATGTATGGAAAAAGTCATTTGTTGCTCCTGCGGCAGTAAAATCTAATGGGGAATGTTCCATAGTCTTTATCTGATTATGAAGTTTCCCTAAATCTGACTATGTTGGAACTATTCCATACCCCCGAAATGTGGTTTTTAATTTTCTCCCAGTTATAATCCGTCTCGTTCACTTTTAGGGGTGTTACACAAATCCACCGGTAGTCAGCATGACAGGACAGTGCCAACTTCACTTTAATGTCTGTAATTCAGTCCCAGTGTGTGTTGCCACTTCTTCCAGGGCATCTCCTTCATTTCTAGCTTTTTATCTATAACTTCCTGTGTTGCCAATGTTGAAGAAACATTTTTAGACGTAGCATCAACATATTGAGCAGTATGCACTTGTTGAGCCAGTCTTACCGCTGCCACAGTAACAGAAGTAAGGGAAGTTATTAAAGCTGATACTCCCAAGGTAAGTAAGCCTACAAACCCTATCGATCACATTAAATCTTGTAATTGTTGTAACACAGCAAGACCATAGCTATCATAGCAATAAGTAAGGTTACAGTCACAGGCGCCATAAGATAGGGTGGCCGTTGTAACACCACGAAGGAACAAACATATTGAGGGGTCTAACAAGATGAGAGCATACATTGTTCACAAGATACTACCTTAGGTCCACCTGAATAATTCATTTGTGTCTTAAGTGTTCCGGAATCATTCGTGATGAGAAAAGCATAGGAGAGGGTAGATAAGCTAAAATAGAGTAAATAGAATCATTTTCTGGCTGGGTTAAAGTAATAGAGGTAGTAGCAGCAAGGGCTCTCCAAATCTCCGGTTGCCAAAAGGCTTTGTCTTTGGTTCATAGGACAACATAGGAGGAACAAATTGATTATGATGCTATCTATTGGCGGTTAATGGCCAAGGAACTGAACAGACCTTCCAGCTGTCAAGTCTATCGGTAAAATCACAATGGGATGTTGGGTCCTGACCTGGATTTGGGTTGTTCCAGTCCTGAATTGTATGATTTCCTCCTCCTGGTATTCTGTAATCAATTTTGGAATTATGAGTGCAAGATTTCCAAATCGGATACCCTAAACGGTGATCTATAGTTTTCCATATGACATCTGAGGGAGCAACATCATTACAATTTGGATATTTTGATGGAGCTTTGAGGAATAAGGATTTATAGGGGTCAAGGACCCCAGGCATACGAGCTTGTAATATCCAAACTGACCGATTCTCTTTAAATGTAAATTGTGAGGTTGGGGAATCTGTCAGAGTTGCCTTTCTGGAGGCTCCGATATATCCCTCTGTAGTGGGAGTAATAAGTTTCCTGTATGGCTGAAGGGGAAGTTAAGCAAACAGGATGATCGTCTGTCAATCCCCTAAAGGTATGATTGAAATTAATGGGGTAGTGGCCTTTTACATAGGGAGTACAAGAACCTCCCAGAAGACGAGGTTGGTCTGTATTAAGCCTTACAGGGCCACTGCTCCATGTAACTCCTTGAAAAGTTGGAGGATCAGGGAAATATGTCCAATAATTTCCCAGTGTGGAAGGTGAGGCGCTTATCTGGCAAGATAGTAAGGCAAGCATAGCAATAAACACTCTCTCAGGGGAGGTTGAAGATCCCTGTGGAGAAGCTATCCCCTGTGCCTGGTGGCAGAGCATTTTAATCTGCCCCCAGATAGGTATGGAGGCTTGTTGAGTCACCCAAGCAGGGCATCTTGGTGATTATTTGCGGCGTGAGGGAATAGGGGGAACATGATCTCTTATACGGAGCTGTGACAACTATCTAGTGGGTGGGTCCACTCGCTGTTCATCTGGGATCTCCGATGTCGGTTGTCTTGGGTTCTGCTGGACTTTCCAGGTGGGTGGCGGAGGCAGGGGCAGAGGAGTGCCCTTCCTCTTTTGTGGTCGAGGCAGTGGGGGAATTGGGTGCCTGGGCGGTCTGCGACATGACGAATCAGTCTGCCCAGGATCCAGAAAGGAGAATCTGCATCCTGCGGAAAAATACAAGCATATCCTCGACCACTAGTTAACAATGAGTCAGGACCCCTGCATTGTCCGGAGAGGAGGTCCTTCCATTTCACCAACGGCTTTGTATTTTGTTGTTCTAGATACCAATGACAAAGCATTTCAATGGTTTCAGACAAATCAGCATTTAGGTTATTTATCACAAAGAGAGCATGTTGAAGAATCTGATGGAACTATATTTGAACTCTCCTTTTTGCAAGTTTTGGATTTGTATTTTTAATGTGTGATGTGTTCTTTCTACTATAGCTTGTCCTTGCAGATTATAAGGGATGCCTATGTTATGTTTTATTTGAAAATTTATATAAAATTTTTGGAAGACTTGGAAGTGTAAGCAGGAGGGTTGTCAGTTTTTAAAGCCTTCGGTAAGCCTAAGTATGAAACACTTGTAAAGAGATGTTGTACTACATCTTCATATGCTTTCGCTGTGCGGGCAGTTGCAATGATAACATGAGAAAAAGTACCTATGGTTACATGAACAAAAGACAATGTTTTAAATGAGGAAATATGAGTCACATCCATCTGTCAGAGCATATTAGGTTTAAGACCGTGAGGGTTAACTCTCATAGGCAAATTTTTCATAGTAGTAGGACAGTGTGAACAGGAATGAATAATCTCTCAAGCAGATTCTCAAGGAACCTGAAATTGATATCTTAATGCGGTAGCATTTTGATGATGAAGTGAGTGAGAGGCTCGGGCTTCTTCAAAGGCAGGTGTCACTGTGACCTTGGTTAACGAATCTGTCAGATCATTTAGGACATTTAAAGGTCCGGGCAATCCAGAATGGGCTCAAATATGGCCAATGTAAAAGGCTTGGTTCCGTTTCCAAATTTGTTGTAATTTAGTTAATAAGTGAAATATTGTAGTTTTGTTCTCAGGCAGAACCGCAGTCTCAATGTGTGGAAACAGCCTGACCACATACTGAGAGTCAGAATAAAGGTTATTCTGTGCTATTCTTTGACCTTTATTAATTTGTACAGTTTTAGTAGGCGGTGAGAGAAAAACTTGAATTTCCTCAATATAATCAGAATCGACTACACCAGGCACCACTGAAATTCCTTGAAAAGAATGTGAGCTATGCCCTGGCACAAGTCCTATAATGCCCTCAGGCAGGGGGCCAGCCACTCCCGTTGGAATTGAAATAAGCATGTCAGGGGTTAATATTGTTGTGGCGGTGGAACTGAGGTCCAGTCCTGAGCTACCTGGGGTTGATTGGCATGGCTTGTCCCTGCTTGGCAAGACATTGCCGGCACAAGTGCCCCATTTGGCCACAAGAGAAACTTCATTTGTAGAATCTTTTTTATTATGATTATTTTTCTTTCTTTTTTTTTTTTTTTTT
>SJXQ01010122.1:536793-748123 GCA_006408695.1 Aepyceros melampus | reverse complement strand
CTTTCTCCACGACATGTGCATGCCAACTGCTTGGACTTCTCTCATTCATACAGATCCAATGTAACTTCCTCTCTGAACCTTCTCTGGCCATTCCATTCCTCAACAATCACAGGCTTCCTCAATTTCATTAACATGTATTTTCTGTACAGTATATGAGGTATACTGTCTGGCACATAGCAATCTGTCAATTACTGTACTTATTTTAAAAATTTGCCTTACATGTTTAGATGGTATTACATGTTCCAACAAATTTTTGTCATTTTTTCCAACCATATTATAACTCTGAGACCAGAAGCCATCTTCCTATAACTGAATGAAGAATGGATAAATTAATATATAATTAGTCACTGCTAGAACTCTATTTCCTTTATCTGTTTCCTTCTCAAACTGAAGCAGTTATTACCAAGAAGCTTTTACCTTCTGTTTTATATTCTATATTGGACCCTGAATTCAGCTCTTCCCATGTTTTCTAGTTATTTCTTCCAAAGAAGAAACTGAGATTACTGACATTTTCTCACTGCTTCCTGCCAAACTACTATCAACTTTCAGACTGTGTTATATAGGCAAAATAACCATCCTACTGGGGGCTATTTATCCCAGTTTAATTGTCTAAAGAGCACCTGACAGGCCATGAATATTGTGGTTATTATAAGCGTTAGTAACTCAGTTGTGTCCAAATCTTTGTGACCCCCATGGACTGTAGCCCACCAGGCTACTCTGTCCATAGGATTCTCCAGGAAAGAATACTGGTGTGGGTTGTCATTCCCTTCTCCAGGGGATCTCCCTAACCCACAGATTGACCCAGGTCTCCTGCACTTCAGGCAGATTGTTTACCATCTTTACCAGGGAAGCCAAAAACAGGTACAGTTCCTCATGCTCTTATTACAAAATTAACATGCATAAAAAATTGTGTCCATCTAGAAACAAACTGAGAATTTTTGGTCATACCTGAATACATAAGTGATTAATAAAAATACTTGGTTTTGCTTAATGCATTTTCCCCTGTATTATAAGAAGATAAATGCTTAGTAGAAACATGTCTTAAAAAGTATGTGTAGGAAAAGTTTATGATGTAATGGTAATTATAAAAGAATTAAATATTGATGGAGATGTGATTTAAACTATATAAAAATGGGAGAACAATTATTTCTGATTGAAGGTTTTCTTTTTCTGTTCTTTTATGCCTTTCTATATTTTCTAAAGTTTTATTCAATAATGATTTGTTTTGTTATCAGAAAAAAAAATAAGCATATATAACACATTTGAAAAATCATGACTAACAGAAGGTGGAATGAGAATTTTCTTCTGGTCTCAAAAATAGTCTTAAGTCCCCAAATCTAAGGACTGTAAATGCTAAGGACTCCTGTATAAGCAGATTACCAGGCACATTTTTAGGACTTGCTCAGAGTGAGCAAAACAGTTCTGCGAGTGAGCAAACATCACCACCACACAAATCACCACTACCTGAGCCCAGCTTAGGAAAGATGACTAGAGTAGTTGTTCAGTGTTTTGGATATGTCTGCTCAGGGGCTCAGTGCTGTGAATCCCTCCTACCCTTACCTAAATCAAGCAAAATAACGGCTCCCAGAGAACACAGGTGCTGACAAAGAAGAGGGGAATGGGAGTTCAATTTTCAGTCAGATATCCATTTACACATGGATTGCTACTCTCTTTTCTGCACATTTAAGAAAAAACAAGATGCAGGGATGACAAGAAGAATGAAGTGAACAGCTGCTGATTTGCCAGAATTCCTACTCTTTGGCAAAACAAAATAGGCAAGATCCCCACAGTTCAAAGGGATGCTGCAAAAAAACTTAAGCTGTTGCCAGGGGACAACCCCAGTGACAAAACATGTAACAGGTGTGCCTGGATTTCTCACTGAAAGAAGTTGGGGACACATCAGTACACAGTAGACATTCCCATGTGAAGATTTCTGAGGGACTTTTATGTTAATTATCCAAAAGAATTACCCACAGTAGCAGTTAATTACCCACAGCAGCAGTTGGAGAATTTCCCCTTTCCTCATCCATCCCCCGGCCCTAATTCTGTGAGGGAGAAGTGGAGGCCCAGAATGGTCTGCTAAATGCGCCATGTTTAGACGTGTGTGCTCAGTTGCTCAGTCGTGTCCAACTCTTTGCCACCCTTTAGACTGTAGCCCACCAGGCTCCTCTCCCCATGGGATTTTTCAGGCAAGAATACTGGAGTGGGCTGCCATTTCCTCCTCTAGGGGATCTTCCTGATCCAGGGATTGAACCTGTGTCTCCTATGTCTTCTGCATTGCAAGCAGATTATTCACCCAGTAAGTCATTGGGGAAGCTGTTGAAATACACAAGAACTGTTTACATATATAAATTAGTGGTTATTATATGCAGAGAAACAGCATTTTACATAAACTTGGGGGTTTAAAAAGCAGCCATTGTGTTCTCTCTCGCTTTTCTGAATTCTAAAATTCTATATTTTAAATTCTATATATAAACGTCTATATTCTTGAATCCAAAATATCCTAAATTTCAAAATATATCTGGCTTCAAGAGTTGTTGATCAGAAATTATGGACCAGATTCAATGCAATCCCTAACAAACCACTATTGGTATTTTTAACTGAACTAGAAAAAATAATTTCACAGTCTATATGGAAACACAAAAGACCCCAACTTGCCAAAGCAATCTTGAGAAAGAAGAATGGAACTGGAGGACTTCAGACTAAACTTGTAATACAGTATACTTGTGGTACAGTCTGTATATAGCGGTATAGACTGTGGTATAGCTAGACATCAAGACAGTGTGTTACCAGCACAGAATCTGAAATGTAGAAAACTGGATCAAGACAGAAAACCCAGAGATAATCTTCATACCTAGGGGCAACTTCTTTGACAAAGCAGGCAGATATACAGTGGAGAAAAGATAGATAGACTCTTAAATAAGTGATGCTGGGAAAACTGGTCAGTCTCATGTAAAAAAATGAAATTAGAACACTTCCTAATACCATACACAAAAATAAACTAAAACAACGACAACAACAACAACAAAGAAACTTGAAATGGATTAAAGACCTAAATGTAAGACTAGAAAATATAAAACTCTTAGAGGAAAATATAGGCAGAACACTCTTTAATATAAATCACAGCAAGATCCTCTATGACCTTACCTCCTGGACTAATGGAAATAAAAACAAAAATAAGCAAATGGTATCTAAGCATTTGCACAGTGAAGGAAACTACAAGCAAGGTGAAAAGAAAACCCTCAGAATGGCAGAAAGTGCAAATGAAACAACTGACAAAGGATTAATGACCAAAATATACAAGCAGTTCATGCAGCTCAATACCAGAAAAACAAATAACCCAAACAAAAGTGGGCAGAAGACCTAAACAGACATTTATCCAAAGAAGACATAAAGATGGCTAATAAACACATGAAAAGATGCTCAAAATTATTCTTATTGTGTGTGCTTAGTCGTTCAGTCATATCCAGCTCCTTGTGACCCCATGGATGGTAACTTACCAGGTTCCTTTGTCCATGGGGATTTTCCAGGCAAGAATACTGGAGTGGGTTGCCACGCCCTCCTCCAGGGGATCTTCCCAATCTAGGGATTGAACCCAGATCTGCCGCCTGCAGGCAGATTCTTTACCATCTGAGCCACCAGGGAAGCCCCATTCATTAGAGAAATGCAAATTAAAACTACAAAGAGGTAGCCTCTCACACTGACCAGAATGGCCATTATCAAAAACGTCTACAAACAATAAATGCTGAAGAGGGTGTGGAAAAAAGAGAACACTCTTGCACTGTTGGTGGGAATGCAATTTGATACAGCCACTATGGAGAACAGTATGGAGCGTTCTTAAAAAAACTAAACTATATGACCTAGGATCCACCACTGGGCATATACCCTGTGCGTGTATGTGCTAAGTGCTTCAGTCATGTCCTACTCTTTGAGAGGCTATGGACTATAGCCCATTAGGCTCCTCTGTCCTTGGGATTCTCCAGGTGAGATTACTGGAGTGGGTTGCCTTGCCATGTCCTTCTGCAGGGGATGTTCCTGATGAAGGGATCAAACCCACATCTCTTAAGTCTTCTGCATTGGTAGGAGGGTTCTTTACCATTAGCACCACCTGAGAAGCCCATATACCCTGAGGAAACCATAACTGAAAAAGATACACATACCCCAATGTTCATTACAACACTATTTACAATAGCCAGGACACGGAAGCAACCTAGATATCCAAAGACAGATGAATGGATAAAAAAGTTATGATGCATAAACACAATGTAATATTACTCACCTTTAAACAGGACTGTATTTGAATCTGTTCTAAATGAGGTGAATGACCACTAGAGCCTCTGTTATATATACAAAGTAAGTCAGAAAAAGAAATATCAATATTAATGTATATAAATGGAATCTAGAAAGTTGGTACCGATGATCCTATTCACAAGGCTGTACAGGGAGATGCAGACATAAAGAAAGTTCTTTGGACACAGTAGGGAAAGGAGAGGGTAAGATGAATTGAGAGAGTAGCAGTGAAACAAATACATTCAGTTCAGTTCAGTCACTCAGTTGTGTCTGACTCTTTGTGACCCCATGGACTGTAGCACGCCAAACCTCCCTGTTCATCACCAGCTCCTGGAGCTTATTCAAACTCATGTCTATGAGTCGGTGATGCCATCCAACCATCTCATCCTCTGTCGTCGCCTTTACCTCTTGCCTTCAATCTTTCCCAGAATCAGGGTCTTTTCAAATCAGTCACTTCTTTGCATCAGGTGGCCAAAGTATTGGAGTTTCAGCTTTAGCATCAGTCCTTCCAATGAACACAAGTAGGGAAAGGAGAGGGTAAGATGAATTGAGAGAGTAGCAGTGAAACAAATACATTCAGTTCAGTTCAGTCACTCAGTTGTGTCTGACTCTTTGTGACCCCATGGACTGTAGCACGCCAAACCTCCCTGTTCATCACCAGCTCCTGGAGCTTATTCAAACTCATGTCTATGAGTCGGTGATGCCATCCAACCATCTCATCCTCTGTCGTCGCCTTTACCTCTTGCCTTCAATCTTTCCCAGAATCAGGGTCTTTTCAAATCAGTCACTTCTTTGCATCAGGTGGCCAAAGTATTGGAGTTTCAGCTTTAGCATCAGTCCTTCCAATGAACACCCAAGACTGATTTCTTTTAGGATTGACTGATTGGATCTCCTTGTAGTCCAAGGGACTCTCAAGAGTCCTCTCCAACACTACAGTTCAAAAGTATCAATTCTTCAGTGCTCAGCTTTCTTTATAGTCCAACTCTCACATCCATATATGACTACTGGAAAAACCATAGATTTGACTAGACAGACCTTTGTTGACAAAGTAATGTCTCTGCTTTTTAATATTCTGTCCAGGTTGCTCATAACTTTCCTTCTAACAGTAAGGATCTTTAACTTCATGGCTGCAGTCACCATCTGCAGTGATTTTGGAGCCCCCCAAAATAAAGTCTGACACTGTTTCCATTTTTTCCCCATCTATTTGCCATGAAGTGATGGGGCCAGATGTCATGACCTTAGTTTTCTGAATGTTGAGTTTTAACCCAACTTTTTCACTCTCCTGTTTCACTTTCATCAAGAGGCTTTTTAGTTCCTCTTCACTTTCTGCCATAGGGTGATGTCATCTGCATATCTGAGGTTATTAATATTTCTCCCAGCAATCTTGATTCTAGCTTGTGCTTCATCCAGTCCAGCATTTCTCATGATGTACTCTGCATATAAGTTAAATAAGCAGGGTGACAATATACAGCCTTGACATACTCCTTTTCCTATTTGGAACCAGTCTGTTGTTCCATGTCCAGTTCTAACTGTTGCTTCCTGACCTGCATACATGTTCTCAAAAGGCAGGTCAAGTGGTCTGGTATTCCCAGCTCTTTCAGAATTTCCCAGTTTGTTGTGACCCACATTATATGTTAAGATAAGAACATTTCAGAGAAAAGCCTTTCCTTTATCATTCTTTAGGCAGATGCTTTTCAATTAAATTTTTGTAATTGATGTCTTTAAGCACACATTTTGGGCTTCCCTGGTGGCTCAGATGGTAAAAGAATCCACCTGCAATATAGGAGAACTGGGTTTGATCCCTGGGTTGGGAAGAACCCCTGGAGAAGGGCATGGCAACCCACTCCAGCATTCTTGCCTGGAGAACCCCCATGGACAGAGGAGCCTGCCGGGCTACAGCCTATGGGGTCACAAAGAGTCAGACACGACTGAGCAACTAAGCACAGCACAGCACAAACACCCATTTTATATGTTATCAGGCATAAAGACAAATAAGAAATATTCTGTTGTTGGTAACCTCACAGGTCAAGAGCTAAAAAACAAAGCTGGTAGACAAAATATGCCTCCTCAAAAAGCCCTACATAAAAAGAAGCATAGTTTTATTTTTCAATCACAGCAGTCTTCATTATGTGACTCTCTTATGATCTAACAAAATCATGAATATATTGGACATTTGTGGTCTTAGAGAATAAAAATTGTCTCTTTACACTGAAGGTAGAACAATATAAGCTGAATCAGCTGAGCTAGTAAAAAGTAAAATAATAGAGTGACCCAAAAAAATGAATAGTTATGGTTCAAGACTGGCAAAATAGTCAGGGAAGAGTCAACCTTTGTTGTGCTAATTAAAATCCTTATTTTATTGGAGTATTTGTCATCTCTGCACATCAAAGAATAAGTTATATCTCAAAGGAATTGTTCAACAAATATGGTCAAACTTGGCCAGAGGGAAGAAGATATTACTAGAGTTAATCTAGGCCAGCTTTAATTATGAATATATTTTGATTCTTGCAACACTTGTTGACATATCTTTAATCACTCTTAAAGAAGAAAAAGATATGTTAGATATGCATTTATCAATATTTACATATATGGTATGGGTCTGCCTTTTTTTTTGCTTTGTCTGTCCCAAGGATTAATGGAATATTACCCAGTCTCTTACATTAAGACTAAACATACAAAACACATATTTTCAATCAAAGTGATTTTTTATATAACTGAGTCCTACTAAATGAGACCGAACATACTGGAAAGGAAGGCCTTGCTATGCTTATTTATTTATTTTTCTCTTAGTGATAATAATTTAGATTCTGGGATTTTAAAAAGTATTAATATACTAAACATATAATTATCTTAGTAAAGTGGATATTTCAATTGGGGAAAATTAGAGAAAAGAAGAAATGAAGCATGAAGGAAAAGTGGCCAAATAGCAGGGATCTTGTCTATCAATGAAAGACAAGACAGGCTGAAAAAAGAGCAGTCATGACAGATTCTATCTAGAACAGATGGACCATGGGCAATCCACCTGCACCAGCAGCTTCAGTGGAAACTGATACTCCACTGGATTTTGAAGATAATGTGTTTTAAGCTTCCAGTCTTATAAGCACTCAGCAGGAAAAAATTGCTGTCAATTCATTCCAATCGGTATCACATTTTGCCATAGCTGAGAGCTGCCTAACATGCAGGTCCACAATCTGTACATAAATGCTTTCAAGATTGTACAGGAGTAATGGTTGGTGTGAGAAATAGGGATTTTTCAGAAATTCCTTGAACATTACATTAGGCTTGAAAAAGCTAAATGTCATACAGAAGAATCCAAGAAAGTATACATTTCCAATCCTGAAATAGATATTTTTTCCTTCCTGCTTTGTCTCCCATGTCCAAGAAAGAATGTGCATAAAAGTTCTTGGCAAAGTTTCTCCTTTAATGAATGCAGAGTATCTAGGCTTGAAAAGGACTTTCTGGATGTATTTCTGGAAGCCTAGTTTGTCCCTCTGATCACATGAGTGGCAGCCGGAAACTTTGGATTTATTATCCCTTCTGACAAGAACCAATCAATGTGCGTGATGTTTTGCCATCCTAACTTAATGTCTATCAGTGAAATAGTGTCTACTGTAGTAGACACTATTAACACAAAAATTACCATATGCATAATAAATTCATGAAAGGATATCCAAGTAACTAGGAACAACTACTTTTTAGATTGAAAATTTTCCTATCACATCTTGGGGACAAATTACAAATGCAAAGATACGACCTCTCTTGAAACATTTGGCATATCATGCAGAGTATGCTTAGTCTTTCCTCCTTCAGCCTGCTATGGGAACCAAACTACAATCAAGGCAACTCAAGTAAGTGGCACTTACTCACTCACCCAACATGACTGTCTGACAAATGACAGAATCAGTGCTATTCCAACATAGGAAAAATGTGAAAAATGTTTAAAATGATTGACAGGCAATTTATTCTCTGTTTTTCAGTAGTCAATTTCCATATAATATAAACATCAGAATTGGCTGCTCCTAAAATGAATAAATTATTTTATATTTCTTAAAACTGTACATTAAGAAAAAATGTTCTTTATGTAATTTTCTTCTATTACATTCAAATAGTTCTATATTCTTAAACATTGGTAATATTATCATAATCAATCACAAACATAATGTTCTAATAAAATGCTGCTCTATTATTATGTTATTTTAAAATATACTTTATTTCAGATAATACAGAAAACCCATAACAATGGTTTTATTTCAGTGAGTTAAAACAATGTTATCAATAGCAAATAAATACAAGAGAAAAAAAGATACAATAAAGCTCTTTATGTCATCAAGCGGAAATATGATAAAAATCACCTTTTTAGAACTTTCAAGAAGTAGACTACCAAAATTAACCCAGAGGTTTTTTTTTTTTTAAACATATATAGGGTCTCTCTCTCTCTCTCTTTTTTTTAATATTTATTTATTTGGCAACACTAAGGTCTTAGCTGCATATGGGATCTCTTAGTTGCAGCATGAGGGATCTGGTTCCCTGATCAGGGGTGGAACACCGGCCCCCCACATGGGAACATGGACCACCAGAGAAGTCCCTTAAGAAGGAAATTTCTGATTGCCTGGCTCTTGAGGATATGGATGATCCCCAGGTGGGCAATGTTTCCAGTATACCATTAGCAACCTTTCAACAACCCTTCTTCTTTTTGATATAGTAACTCTGAGAGTTGTATTTTATAACTACCACTGATGCCAAATTGTTTAGACTAGAGTAAGCGTTTCCCGGGTGGCAATAGTGGTGAAGAGCTCACGGGTCAGTACAGAAGACATAAGAGACACAGGTTCAGCCCCTGGATCAGGAAGATCCCTTGGAGGAGGGCATGGCAACTCACTCCAGTACTCTTGCCTGGAGAATCCCACGGGCAGAGGAGCCTGGCCGGCAGCAGTCCATGGGTTCACAGAGAGTTAGACACGACTGACGAGACTTAGGATGCATACAGGACAAATGAAATATGTTACCAAATATCCTTACCACTTCATCACCTAAAACAAGCAACACAGAAGACTCATATATTGCTAGCATTTTGGTCCCTGAATGGTGGAAAATACAAATAAGCACCTACTTACAAGAAGCAATGTTCATGAGGAGTGGAGTTCAAATGGAAAGCTTTGTTTAAAGTATTTATAAATACTCTAATTTCATATATGAATATTTGATTGATGAAATTTAGTATTTTTAGATTACAGATAAATAAGAGTATAAAAGAAGTAGATGTTCATTTTCTATAAAAATCAGTTGGTATAAATCCACCTTTCTTCATGTGAATGTTTCCAGGCTACATGAATTAGGGTTTATAATCTTTTCAAAATGTTTCACAATCTATATACTTTTCTGAAAGTGAAATTCATCAAAAAATATTGAGTGGACAAATTCTAGAGTCATTGAGCTTTGACACTCAAGTCCTAGCATTCGGTTTCATTCTGATTGCAAGCATCAAGGTCCTGGCAGAAAACATCTGACACACTTATATAGGTTAATTGTGAAAAGTTTGAGAGGGAGAATTTTATATCTGTGGGCAGGTTTCAGGCAAATGGACAGGTAGGGGTGTGCCATATCTGCTGCTGTAGAGGTCCCCACACTTAAGTGCCTTGTGTCAGCGTAATGTTCTCTTGCTGCCATCTTGAAATTCTTTAAATTTTTTTTAACAAGGCCCCCCACATTTTTATCTGTACTGGGCCCCAGGAATTATGTAGTCATTCCTGCCAATAGGAAATAGTGGAGGATCTAAAGGATTCTGTTCCAGGCTTCCTTCAGACTCAAAACAACAATACTAACTCCTCCCTGGGTCTCTTCCCTCTGACCTGTCTTGTGAGTTTTGGACTTGCCAGTTTTCACAATCACGAGAGAAATACCTTTAATAAAAATTTAGGTAAACAGATGTAGGAATATATATGGATGAATAGACAGATAGGTGTAGACAGAAAAATATATATAGATTTATCTGGTAAAAACATCTCTATCATCTATCTCCATGACAGTTTACTTTCTCTAGTTTCCTACTCCTTCTTCTTGTTCCTTTAGGTTTAGAAATGAAACAGTTTCTTTTTTATATAGTAAGAGAGAGAGAGAGAGACCAGGGAAATCAATACACCATGCCTAAATGTCCTCCACTCTGAAATTTCCCTCTTAGAGTCTCTATTTGCCCTAAGCTGATTGAAAAATCAAAGGATAAGAGAATTTGATGTGGTTCACAGATGTCAGCCTGTTGAAACATAAAGTAAGATGGAGAAAAAGTGGGAATGAATCTAGAGGGCAAAATAATAACACTCATCATCCTAATATAGCTATATGATAAATCTAAATGTAGCTTCCAGTTGATGTAATAGGTAGCTTCAGTACAATGGTAGACTTATCCTATTGACCTTCTTTTAACTTCATGAGATACAGTTGCATTCCCTCTTCACATATAAGAAAACAGAGACTTAGAAAATATAAGTAATGTGTCCAAAATCAGACGGCTAGTAAATGACAGAACTGGAATTCAAATATTAGTCTGTCTGATCCCAGAGACAGTGGTCTTGGTGACTTTCCAAACATGTGGGAATTTTTCTTTGATGAATTTCTGTCTTTAATACACTCCACACAAAATATTCAAATTATTCCCAATAGCTCCCTTGGTCTTATAATCAGCATATATCCTACCCTTATAATCTTATTTTCCTAGCTTATTCTTTTAGTAAGAAATGATCTCTGCTAAGATGTTACCTAACAACATTCCCTGGAAAGCATGGGGATGTTTTCTCAAATACCAGACATTTATAGAATCTGCAGCTGACTGTGTGAAAGGTATATTTCATACTTGTGTTTTTGTGAATATTCAATTTGTTTACTCTACCATCTCTTTTGAGTATTCTTTAGAAGGGAAGAAGAATTATAGGATTGTTTTCTCCTGTTTCTAACACCTTCCACACATCTCTACTCTAACAGAAATAGCTGATGATCAACATCTAGTGAATAATTAGTTTAAGAAGGTGGGTAGTGTGTTTGATCACTCCCAGCAGGAGATCTGAGTATGGAGAGTCTTGACCAGGTATTACCTACCCCCCAGGGCAGGTAAACGAACCGGGCACTGACTCGGAAACAAACTCTGACAGGTTAAGTAGGACAGGGAAGCAGAGTCTAGTCTCTGTCCTTGGTATATGCAAATCTCCAGCAAACGGGGCTTCAATCAAAGAAGATCCAAGATAAAATCAGAATGTGAAGGTTTTACATCACAGAGGTTACTGAAGGTACAGTCAGTATCAAAGGCATCTAACAGGCGTGGTGTAATCACACCCAAAGGTGAGGATTCAGATTCAGAATTCTTCAATCAAGAGGGAAAATGACAAGAGCAAGTCAGGGTCCATAAAGAGAAATCACCCTGCATGCTAAGCAGACTATGAAAGAGAAGTGTAACAGCTAGGTCACAGGAGCAAGGAACATGGTAGCGGCCAATTTATCCAACTTGAACCTCATACCAAATCCTCAAAGCTAGTGTTGACAGTACACTCAGGACTGCCTGCCATTCCGGGGCCAGGCCTGACTCAAGATGAGTCAGACTAGAGCAACTGATGGGGACAGAGACTGTGGATCAGACTGAGTACCATCAATGCAGACAGCCTTCATTTCCAACCTCAGACTATTTATAAACTTAGGTGCAAGCACAATCCAATCTGAAGCAGTTGAATGCCTATGGTATAAACTCATTGACTCATTTGGAGCATATATTATTATCTGATTTTGAGCTCTAAAGCCTCAATGAATTAAAATCTTTGTAGTTAAACTAAAAAGAAGTTTGAGAGAAAACAGATGTTAATTTTGAAACTGGGAGATCCTATCAACTTTTTAAATTTCTCTGATTATTTATGAGCTTCATTTAATTACTATGGGGGTGGGAGGCTGTATATATATACAGTCAATCCCTCAGAAATGAATATCTCATTTACTTTCTCAGACAAGTAATAATTTGATAATTGCCATGCTACACTTATACAAAAGTACCTACATATCAAGACTTCTCAAGTTGTAATTGGCTAAGCTATTGCTCATTTATTTATGCAGGGGATTAGACTGCTAAAAGCTGACCTTAATGGAAGAGACCGAAGAAAAACGTACAAATAAAAATACAGGGGTTCGGGAGAAGAATTGTGACCTCCAGACTTTCTCCAAGGATAAACTAAAATTTTACTCTTGGAAATTAATGAATTTACCAAAAGAAAAGAGCAGACTAATAAAAAAAAAACAAAAAGCAGCTATTTGCAGAGAAATTACATGCTAGGTAAATCATTACGTAACTCCTTAAAAAATAAAAATGAAAGCTCAAGCAAAATACATAAAAATGAGAATGTGGAACTAACCAAGAGCAAAGGGAATTAAAATAATTTTAGCATTTGTTTATATGTATACAAAAACTTAAAAATCAGAGTAAAATTGCTTTTCTCTGTGAAAATATAAATATGCTCATTGCCTTAATAAAAATTATAATGAATCATTATTTCCAAACATACAGCAGGCAGTTGTATAGATTAAATGTTTCAAATGTATGTGGAAAGAAATAAGGATATCTCTGTTTTTTGTTTCACCTGTGAACTGCCTGCATTCAAAACCTATCTTCAACTAGTTTTTCTGGAGTTTAACTTCTTTGTGCTGCCATTTCATAATCTGCAAAATGAGGAAGCTAATGTATTTCCTTCATTCATCTGTCAATCATGAGGATATTTGTAAAGCATGTAGAACAGTACCTGGTAAATATATACCTGGTATATATAATTTTTTGTTAAATAAACTATCTAGCAAATACAATGATTTTCTTAAAACCATTATCTATTAATATTAATGTAAGCACCATGAATAAACATTAGCAAAACTATTTCATCAATGCAATAAATATACAATGAAAAACAGATTATATATCAGGAATACAGTGATAATAGTCTAGTAATACAATTTACTAAATGTAATTATTAAACCATAACCATTTCCATGGATGTTGAAAAAGCATTTGTTAAGAGTTTATTTATTCCAGTTGAAAATTTCTAATAAATATGAATAGACACAATTTTATATATGAATGCATAAATAAATTTAACATCATTTTTAAGGGTCAAATAATAAAAGCAAAATTAGGAACAAAAGAAAGATATTGTCTTATTGGATGTTATTCTAGAGATGTGAGCTGATGGAATTAGAATTGAGAAAAAAATCAATATGTATAAAACTGTAAAATCAATATGCAAAATGATAATTTAGAAATGATATAATAGTATAAAAATATCCTAGAGTTAGTTGGAAAACCGTTACCAAAAAAAAAAGAAGATAGGCTGTGAACACAAAGAAGAAAAAGACATGTAATTGTCTTAATTTTGCAAACTACTGATTAAAAGATAGCTGGGGCAAGGAACTTAGATAACTGTAGCAAAGTGACTCCAACAATGTCTCTGCTATTTATTTCCAAAGCCATATTCTGCTGGAGAATTTTTCTAAATCTCCTAACCAAATAAAATAGGAAGCAAAAAATAACAGAGCCGGAAATCTAGACTCTCCTTCCAATTTTGCAAACCAGTTACTTGATCATAGAAAAGTTAGAAACTGAACCTCCCTAGGATTCAATATTATCGTCTACAGATACGGAAGTGAAGGCATACTATCGGTTTTCATATTCCATTTCATATAGACATAGGATAGAGAAATTTCATGTTTTTTAGATTCCAAAGCTCAGCAAAACGTTTGGGTCAACAATAGATGTCTATTGTAAGAATGTCTTCATTGAGTAGGGAAGGTATGAGATCAAAAATAAGTTTAGCTAATTATCGAACAGAGAATGCAATGGCACCCCACTCCAGTACTCTTGCCTGGAAAATCCCATGGATGGAGGAGCCTGGTAGGCTTCAGTCCATGGGGTCGCTAAGTCGGACCTGACTGAGCGACTTCACTTTCAGCTTTCGCTTTCATGCATTGGAAAAGGAAATGGCAAACCACTCCAGTGTTCTTGCCTGGAGAATCCCAGGGACGGGGGAGCCTGGTGGGCTGCCGTCTATGGGGTGGCACAGAGTCGGACACGACTGAAGTGACTTAGCAATAGCAAATAGCAATAAATATCAAAAATGGTTGAAGCTGAGTGATAGGTAAATGGAGGTTTAGTGTATTTATCTTGTCATTTCCTTTTTACATTTCAAATGTTTCATTAGCTCTTATAATAAGGGTTCATATCACAAATAAGAATAAGATAACAATAATAAAAAAGAGAAGGAAACTTTTAGAAGTGATGGCTATGTTTACGGCATGGATTGTGGCGATGATTTCACAAATGCATACTTATCTCCAAACTCATGTAGTTGGAACACATTGAATATGTATGGCTTTTTCTATGTTAATCATGCCTCAAAAAGTGGCTTTAAACATGTTTCATTATAAAAAGTTTTTAAAAACCAAAATTATGTCAAAATAATATTCCTCTCTCTAATTACCATTCACATAGAAAGACTTAAACAATTTTAAGAACAAGATATAAAATGCAGCATTTAGTTGATTTTTTTTCTAGAAAAATAATACTACAGGCAGCTAATACTTTTCAAAATGTTCTCAAAAAGATTACAGAGAAATAGACATTTTTCACAGAACTCCCTTTGAACTAAGAAACTAATCTACATAGAATTAGTTTTTTAAAAATCAAATTGTCTACATTTTAAAGTGCCGAGAGCAAACAGAAGTAATAATATATTTCTTAATTTCCTTTATACTAATAATCATATTTTTTAGAAAAGTGAGGCTGAAATGCTATTTTGGTATAATCATAATCAATATAAATTCTCATATTGTAAATTTCATGCTTGCAAATAGAATTTTTTGCTATCATGATATATTTTCCAATTTTAAATTAAGTCTGGAGTTATGAGATAACCTTTGGCTGGACATCATAGGTTCCTATGTTAAGTAAAGGAAAAAAGAAAGAATACATATACAGAAGAAAAAGGTAGGGTTTTTTTCTTTTATACTTGCTTTTATATTTTTAGATATCTTTACATAAACTATATTAAAACATTCTTCAATCTCATATACAAGAGAAATATAAGAAATATATCTCAAATATTTGTTGAGAAACTCCTCTATTTCCCAAATTCTGTAAGGGTCTATGAGAACTAAAGAGGATAAAATATGGTACTTTTCTCTGAGAAATGTAAGAACTGGTTGGAGGAAAGAAAACCATTGCTGAAACAATTAGAGAAGAGTTGTGTGCTAGAATATGTAGAAGTCATGGTAATAGTAGTATTGTCTCAGAAAAATGGGAGTGAGGTCAATGAGAGAATGGAAAGTGAAGTCTTAGGATACAGCACCTGAGCTAGGTCTGGAAAAGCAGGAGGCTTTGAGTGGATAAAAGAGGAAGAAGGGAGGGGAATAATAAGATAGAAGGCAAAGAGTCTGACTTCGGCAGTGTCCTGTGGAAATTGTCCAGTCTGTAAGTCTAGAATGTTGGAATGTGAAATAAGATTTAATAACAAGATTCAGCTCATATTATGAGCTTTATAATTTAAAAGGAGCTTATAGGCAACATTAGAAATCAGATAGTCGAGTCAACTTGAGGAAGGCGCCTTCATCAGTGAAGTAATATGAAAAAAAAAATCTGATTACTCCTTGCCAACTAAATTTAAAGTAAGAAAATCTTAGAGTCAGAGAGATCTTCTGAGGTCTGTAGTACTCCCGATATTAGAGAGTATGGTGGTTTTAACACATGCCCACAAATTTTTAAATAAATTCTATTCTAACCAATAAAAGACAGTAGAAGTGACGGCACATCACTTCTGAGACTGGATCATTGCTTATTAGTTCATCCTTTCTCTTTCAGAGTATTCAGCTGTCTGGTCACGAGCAGCCCTTTGGAGGTGAGTTAGATAATGAAGCCTCTATTCAACAGCCATGTGGAAGATCCTTCTTGAAGCATATTTTCTAACCTTAATCAAACGCCTTCAGGTGACTACAGCTCCTGCCAATATTCTAACTACTACTCATGAGTGACTTGGAACCAGACCAGCCATCTAAGCCACACCCAGGTTCCTGACACTTGGAAATCATACAAGATAAAAAGTATTGATCATTTTTAAACAACTAAGTTTTGGGCTGATTTGCTATGCCATAATAGAAGCCAATAACAGAATGAGTTGACAGTAAATTGGTTGGTTTTCTGTCACTGTTTGGTTCATTTTTTAATTAAGGGAGAAAGAAAATATGTATAGTATATAACAGTTTGACCATTTCAAGGCAAAAGAAAAAAATTCAAATGACTGCTGTAATACAGTAGCTTTGGCAAAATTACAAGACACCCTCATTTTGACCTAAAGCATCATATTGTTAAGATCATCATTTTCTGGCATATGGTCATTGTTTTGACATTTTAGTTCAAAGAGAGACCAGATCCTGAAAAACCAAATCAGGAGACCAATATAAGATCCAGAAAAAGAAAAGCAAAACTCAGCTACATGGGAGAAACATTCTGAAGAAAGAAGGTAATCTGTCCTTGCTCTGGTACTCAGGTACAAAATCCAAAAACATACATAGGAAGTAAATTAGCTATCAGATGCTAATTTGGCAAGGATGGAAGTAAGGCAGACATGTCTAACTGAAGTGGTGATAGAAACTAAAACTTTAAAATAGAGAAGCTGGCTGCTTTGTGTGACCTCTACTTTGTATTTATTAGTTCAGTTCTCTTTGCTCTAGGCAGTATTGAATGAATACTTATAATCATGCATAAACTTCTCCTTGACATACTCAGTGGTTATAGCTTATTTATATTATCTTTCACGTTGGTTGCTTCTTGATGATATGTATGCCCTAATCTTATAGATAAGTAGTTTCAAAAACTAAAGGTAGGTAATTTCACTCAGAATTAGCATCATGCCAGGGTGTGATATTTTTTATTCTGCTTCTATCAGAAGAAAACTAATGTTTTTTATGACTTTTGTATGTGTGTATTCTGCAAAATGGACTCAGCAGAATTGAAAAATATAGTCAAAGGACAGAGTTTGATTTTAAGGTCTAGTCTTTCTGAGTTAATGTCTTCAGTAGCATAAAAGATTTGTACCTTCAGGAAATAGAAGAATGATGGTATTACTGATAAATAATGTTGTTGATATTACAGCCAATTTTAAATGGAAGAAGAGTTGGGTAAAATTTGATTTCCCTGAAGAGTGTTTCTCAGTAGTCAGTTAATAGAAGTTGTTCATAAATAGACTCTGAAGTCAAAATATTTGGGTTACAAAACCCTGGCAAACACATTTTGGTATGTGATATACTTGATGATTTTCATGCTAATTTTCATTCCCTTGAAGCCTATGGAAAACATATAGATGGAAATAATAAGAGCACAATTTGAATCATGAATCTCTAATAAGTTTAAATAATACAACAGTGCTCTAAAAAGTTGTAATTATCTTTACTGCACTGATTTTAAAATGAATGAAAACCAAGACACTTTGTGAAATAGATCCATATGTTTCTTCCTACATTTCACTAAAAAAAATTGAATCCCCAAATGAAAATGTTTGAAAGGCATTGTCTTGTTATTAATCCAGTAATGTGCAAGCAGATTCCTTGTGCCTAGACAAACACAAGTTGTCTGGATGGTGATTTTTTTTTAATGATCCAATAAGTAGGATAAATTAGGGAATTAATAGAGTCAGTACAGAAATGTGAATCCTGCTATAACAGATAGTTCCCAATATTCCCAAGATATAAAAGGAAAGACAATTTTCATATCTTCCATGGTAAATAATCCTACTAATTAGAAAAGCAATATCCACATTGCATGCAATAAACTAAAAGATGAGACATTTGCAATTATAGCAAATGATTAGAAAAAGGCCTCGGGATGAGAAGTATGATCCAATGTGCCCTGGTGATGTATATAATGTAATAATGTGGCTATAAAATGTTCCACTCATTAAATGTTCAACCATCTGTACTCTATTCAAAATAGGTTCAAAATAGTATACAAAAAGCACTCTGAGAGACGTGAAGGTAGGGTTGAAGGATGCTTTCTATCGTTGGGCCACATAAGAGTGAAGAATGGGTTTTATTTAAAACTTTTTTCTGTTCCCATGATAGTTTTGTGAGTTTCAGTCATGGTAGAAATAATCATTTAAAAATTCACAGTATGGTATGGCTCTCCCTTTGTGAAGTTGAAAGCTCTATAAACATCTAAAATTTCTGCTGCTGCTACTGCTAAGTCACTTCAGTCATGTCCAACTCTGTGCGACCCCATAGATAGCCCACCAGGCTCCTCCATCCCTGGGATTCTCCAGGCAAGAACACTGGAGTGGGTTGCCATTTCCTTCTCCAAAACATGAAAGTGAAAAGTGAAAGTGAGGTCACTCAGTCGTGTCTGACTCTTCGCGACCCCATGAACTGTAGCCTACCAGGCTTTTCCGTCCATGAGATTTTCCAGGCAAGAGTATTGGAGTGGGATGCCATCACCTTCTCCGACTAAAATTTCTACCTTTTTCAAATAATTATAGTAAGAAAGACCTCTGCAAATCACTTGAAGAGCAACAATTCAGCATGTCCCATACCAATATACCACTTTTTACAACTGGTTTTCAAGTTTATTTTTTATCCTTATATAAACAATTGGTAAGGTTTTGAGATAAAATATATGACTCTCAAATAAATTTGAACTTCAGGTAAACAACAAATACTTTTTTTTGTTATAAGTATTCCTCAATATTGCATAGAACATACTTACATAAGTATTTTTGTTTTCTTAAATTTGAATTTAACAGTATCATATATTTTTACTTGATAAATATGGTTGGGCTTTCCAGGGGCACTCATGGTAAAGAACCTGCCTACCAATGCAGGAGACATAAGAAATGAAGGTTTGATCCTTGGTTTGGGAGGATCCCCTGGAGGAAGGCATGGTAACTCACTCCAGTATTCTTGACTGGAGAATCCCATGACAGAGGAGTCTGGTGGACTACAGTCCCTGGGGTCACAATGAATCAGACAGGACTGAAGTGACTTAACACAAAAAAATGTATCATGCATTTTCACTTGAAAAATATGGTAACACTGATAGCAAGCAATGACATTTACAAATTAATTGAAAGTTTAAGGGTAGCACAGATGGTAAAGCATCTGCCTGCAATGTGGGAGACCTAGGTTCAATCCCCAGGTAGGGAAGATGCCCTGGAGAAGGAAATGGCAATCCACTCCAGTACTCTTGCCTGGAAAATTCCATGGATGGAGGAGCCTGGTAGCCTACAGTTCATGGGATTGCAAAGAGTCCGACACAATTGAACAACTTCACGCAACTTCACTAAGGAGTGTGAATAGAAATCATAACATTAAATTAAGTGAAGACATGAATAACAGTATTTAAAAAAACTTTTCGCTGAATCCTAATAAACAATAAAAAAAAAAAAGCTTTCCTCCCAAAATGGAATTTACTTGATTGTGAAGTAAACCTTAAAGTTTGTTGTATAGTTGCCAATTGTTGTTTGCTGTTTTAGTTGCTAAGTTGTGCTCACCTCTTTTGCGACCCCATGGACTATAGCCCACCTGGTTCCTCTGTCCATGAGATTTCCCAGGCAAGATACTTGAGTGGGTTGTCATTTCCTTCTTCAGGGGATCGTCCCAATCCAGGAATCAAACATGCATGTCCTGCATTGCAGGCAGATTCTTTATCACTTAGTCACCTGATAGATAAACTCATTTTCTATGTGGTACATATTTCAAATATGCAGGTCAGTTACTTTTTTATAATTCCTTTATTGAGTATAATTAATAAACCATAAAATTCACCATATTAAGGTGTGCAAATTAGTGGTTTTAGTGTATTTACAAAGTGTGCATCCATTACAACAATAAATTTTAGCAAATCTTCACCATCCCTAAGATAAAAATGCTGCCTGCCAGCAGTCATTCTCCATTGTTTATACCTGCCTCTAAGCCCAAGGCAACTAACAATGTTTCTATCTCTATAGATTTGCCTATTATGGAAAATGTATGTTAATGGAATCATATGATATGTGGACCTCTGTGGCTTGATTCTTTTATTATCATATTTTCAAGGATCATCCATATTGTAGAATGCACCATTTCTTTTTTCTTTTGATTGTAGAACAGTATTTTACTGTATGTATATACCATGTTTCATTTATCCTTTAACTAGTTAATGAATATTTGGTTGCTTCAAGTTTTTAGCAATTGTTAATAATGCTGCCATAAAATTTGCATCCATGTCTTACAATTAATTTTGATGGAAAAGCTCTAAGTTTTTCATCATTAAGTACAATGTTAGTTGTTTTTCATAGATATTCTTTCATTAAGGTGAGGAAATTACCCTGTTTTCTTAGTTTGTGGAGAGTTTCTATAATGAATTGGTGTTGGATTTTGTCAAAAGCTTTTTTGTATCTAGCAATAAAAAACATCTATTTCTGTTTTATTGACTATGCCAAAGCCTTTGACTGTGTGGATGCCAATAAACTGTGGAAAATTCTGAAAGAGATGGGAATACCAGACCACCTGACCTGCCTCTTGAGAAACCTGTGTGCAGGTCAGGAAGCAACAGTTAGAACTGGACATGGAACAACAGACTAGTTCCAAATAGGAAAAGGAGTCCATCAAGGCTGTATATTGTCACCCTGCTTATTTAACTTCTGTGCAGAGTACATCATGAGAAATGCTGGACTGGAAGAAACAAAAGCTGGAATCAAGATTGCTGGGAGAAATATCAATAACCTCAGATATGCAGATGACACCACCCTTATGGCAGAAAGTGAAGAGGAACTAAAAAGCCTCTTGATGAAAGTGAAAGAGGAGAGTGAAAAAGTTG
This sequence comes from Aepyceros melampus, assembly GCA_006408695.1. Classification (NCBI taxonomy): domain Eukaryota; kingdom Metazoa; phylum Chordata; class Mammalia; order Artiodactyla; family Bovidae; genus Aepyceros; species Aepyceros melampus. The sequence continues at coordinate 726,981 of SJXQ01010122.1, read as the reverse complement.
GCTTCAAGCTCAACATTCAGAAAATGAAGATCATGGCATCTGGTCCCATCGCTTCATGGGAAATAGATGGGGAAACAGTGGAAACAGTGTCAGACTTTATTTTCTTGGGCTCCAAAATCACTGCAGATGGTGACTGCAGCCATGAAATTAAAAGACGCTTACTAAAAGAGGAGAGTGAAAAAGTTGGCTTCAAGCTCAACATTCAGAAAATGAAGATCATGGCATGTAGTCCCATCACTTCATGGCAAATAGATGTGGAAACAGTGTCAGACTTTATTTTTTGGGGCTCTCAAATCACTGCAGATGGTGATTGCAGCCATGAAATTAAAAGATGCTTACTTTTAAGGAAAGTTACGACCAACCTAGATAGCATATTCAAAAGCAGAGACATTATTTTTCCAACAAAGGTCCATCTAGTTAAGGCTATGATTTTTCCTGTGGTCATGTATGGATGTGAGAGTTGGACTGTGAAGAAAGCTGAGCCCCAAAGAATTGATGCTTTTGAACTGTGGTGTTGGAGAAGACTCTTGAGAATCCCTTGGACTGCAATGAGATCCAGCCAATCCATCTTAAAGAAGATCAGTCCTAGGTGTTCATTGGAAGGACTAATGCTGAAGCTGAAACTCTAGTACCCTGGCTCCCTGATGTGAAGAGTTGACTCACTGGAAAAGACCCTGATCCTGGGAGGAGTTGTGAGCAAGAGAATGGGTTGACAGAGAATGAGATGTCTGGATGGCATCACTGACTCGATGCACATGAGTTTGGGTAAACTCTGGAAGTTGGTGATGGACAGAGAGGCCTGGAGTGCTGCAATTCATGGGCTCACAGAGAGTTGGACATGACTGAGCGACTGAACTGAACTGAATTGACCCCATGAAAATGATGTGGTCTCCTGTTTACAATGTATCTGATGGCACAAGTTATTTTAACCCATTTCTGGTGAGTTTTACTCTGATCATTTAAAGTGAAATAAAAATATTGACTACACATATATATTGAGAAAAATAAGATAATGCTTTAAGGATATGTGGGCCAGGTTTCTCATTTTCAGAGAAGCAAGATACAAATATGGAATGGAGGAAATCTATAAAGAACTCTTTTATTTTGAATTGAATTAGATGTATTGCTGTGAAGTCTTAATTTATATTTCAAGTTATCTAACTGAAAACTAAGATGTACATATGTGTGTGCATGTGTGTATGTGTATGTATTTATACAGCATAAATATATTCTTTTCTCTGTGACACTTCAAGTAGTAAGCAAAATTTGCTTTCTGAATACCACTGTCCCCTAAAAGTAACCAGGCTGATAGGATAAAGAAATGGCTGGTTTTAGAGCAGGGCAGGGAATGAAGACGGAGAAGGCAATGGCAACCCACTCCAGTCCTCTTGCCTGGAAAATCCCATGGATGGAGGAACCTGATGGGCTGCAGTCCATGGGGTTGCTAAGAGTTGGATATGACTGAGTGGCTTAACTTTCACTTTTTACTTTCATGCACCTGCAAATAAAACAACATATCCAGTTAAGACACTACCATGACCCAACCCGGAGAAGGTGATGGCACCCCACTCCAGTACTCTTACCTGGAAACTCCCATGGAGGAGGAGCCTGGTAGGCTGCAATCCATGGGGTTGCTAAGAGTTGGACATGACTGAGCGACTTCATTTTCACTTTTCACTTTCATGCATTGGAGAAGGACATGGCAACCCACTTCACTGTTCTTGCCTGGAGAATCCCAAGGATGGTGGAGCCTGGTGGGCTGCCGTCTATGGGGTCGCACAGAGTCGGATACGACTGAAGCGACTTAGCAGCAGCAGCAGCAGCAGGGAATGAAGATGATGAGCTAAAATAACTCAACTAGAAAACACGGAGGTTCTCAAAACGTGGGGAAGATATTTTAAAGAGATATCAGAAAAAGCTTGAAGAATTTCCTGCTGGCCAAATATGAGATATTTTGTGTATGAAAATAGATAATTATAGAAAGAGATGGCCACACATGTAAAATTCAATAAATGAATAACAAAGAGGAGAAAAGAAAGCTCTTTCTTAGAGTAGACTGTGAACTAGTATATGTGGAAGACATAGAATGAGAAAGTCACCATTTGTCAACCATCGAATTTATAATTAGTACAGACAGAAACAGCAGTATGTGCTCAAAACATTGGGAGCCAGTGTAACGAGGAATCAGATTTTACCTGGTTTCAAAGTACCTATCTGACCTTGGATGTAGGGTATCTCCATGCTTTGTGGCTGAACGAGTTGTTTTTGACCGTGCCAAAGCCTTTGACTGTGTGGATTGCAATAAATTGTGGAAAATTTTGAAAGAGATGGGAATACCAGACTACTTGACCTGCCTCTTGAGAAATCTGTATGCAGGTCAGGAAACAACAGTTAGAACTGGACATGGAACAACAGGCTGGTTCCAAATAGGAAAAAGGAGTACGTCAAGGCTGTATATTGTTGCCCTACTTATTTAACTTATATGCAGAATACATCATGAGAAACCCTGGGCTGGAAGAAGCACAAGCTGGAATCAAGATTGTGGGGAGAAATATCAATAACCTCACATATGCAGATGACACCACCCTTGTGGCAAAAAGTGAAGAAGAGCTAAAGAGCCTCTTGATGAAAGTGAAAGAGGAGAGTGAAAAAGTTGGCCTAAAGATCAACGTTCAGAAAACTAAGATCATGGTATCTGGTCCCATCACTTCATGGCAGATAGACGGGGAAACAGTGGAAACAGTGGCTGACTTGATTTTGGGGAGCTCCGAAATCACTGCAGATGGTGACTGCAGCCATGAAATTAAAAGATGCTTACTCCTTGAAAGAAAAGTTATGACCAACCTAGACAGCATATTCAAAAGCAGAGACATTACTTTTCCAACACAGGCCCATCTAGTCAAGGCTATGGTTTTTCCAGTGGTCATGTATGGATGTGAGAGTTGGACTGTGAAGAAAGCTCAGCGCTGAAGAATTGATGCTTTTGAAGTGTGGTGTTGGAGAAGACTCTTGAGAGTCCTTTGGACTGCAAGGAGATCCAACCAGTCCATCCTAAAATCAGTATTGAGTGTTCATTGGAAGGACTGATGGTGAAGCTGAAATTCCAATAGTTTGGCCACCTGATGTGAAGAGCTGACTCATTTGAAGAAACCCTGACTTGGGAAAGATTGAAGGTGGGAAGAGAAAGGGACGGCAGAGGATGAGATGGTTGGATGGCATCACCCACTCAATGGACATGAGTTTGGGTAAACTCTGGGAGTTGGTGATGGACAGGTTGGCCTGGCATGCTGTGGTCCATGGGATCGCAAAGAGTTGGACACGGCTGAGTGACTGAACTGAACTAAACTGAAAATACCTATCTGCAAAATACTTATTACAAAAGGGAAGTTTCTTTAAGATACAGAAACCTGGCTCTTATTATCCTCAAAATATTCTTTTTTTTTTTTTTTTTTACTTTTCAATTGGTTTTGCCATACATCAACATGAATGCGCCACGAGTGTACACGTGTTCCCAATCCTGAACCCTTCTCCCATGAATGTGACTAATCTGATTCAAAGAAGCTGCTATGTAAGAATTCCTCCTCAGAGCTTGGACCCCCCTGGGGTTACACATTGTGTCCCCCTGGGAGTCTCATCCCATTCAGACTGTCTTATGTGGGTGTTGACCACCCTTGAACTGCCCTGTATGTCCTTGATGCCTTCTTTTTATATTTATAAATACATTAAAGGCCACCATTTATTAAGGTGGTTCTGGTTTCCTCTTTCTTGGCTCAAAAGACACTGGGATCATAGGCTGAAGCCAAGATATTAACAAAGAAAGGGGAAAATATTTCTTAGCACATTCCATACTTAAAGGCCATTGATCTACCCATATTATGTGAGCAAATCAGTGAGTTCTGGGTCTGCAAAGCATTTTTTTCCTAAAATATTATGTTATGTTAGTCACTTAGTTGTGTTTGACTCTTTGTGATCCTATGGACTGTAACCCGCCAGGCTCCTCTGTCTGTGGGATTCTCCTGGCAAGAGTACTGGAGTGGGCTGCCTTTTCCTTCTCCAGAGGAGCTTCCTGACCCAGGGAACGAACTTGGGTCTCTTGCATTGCAGGCAGAAACTTTACTGTCTAAGTCACCATAACTGAAAAACAAAATCTAGTTGTTTAGCACACAATCATAACAACATCAGTTTAATTACTTTTTGACCATTTTGCTTTATACTATATAAGAACTTTGACTCATTCTTGAAATTATAAAAATATGTGACAATCTATTTTAAACTTTGAACCTAAAGAGTCAAACAATACTTGCCAAGGCTTACATGATCATTTATTTTCAAATGTTTCAGAATTGATGGCTTTTTTTTTTGAATCTTTATCAAAAATATGGATAAAGAAACTGAGATACATCCATAAAATATCTTTGGAAATAAGTAGATCCTGTAAATCTAAAGGCAAATGAGACTGTACCTAGGTACTCTAGTTGATAACGGTGTTTCCCATAGGGTTATGGGTTAGCAATTCTGATATTGCTCTGCACGCATACTGGAATGAACTATTAAGCAAAAGATGGCAGATGGTGCAAACCTGTTCCTTACTGTTGGAATGAGAATTGCAGATAAGTAAGAGGAGGCTAGAATAACCCATGTGGTGATGGATTAGAGTTGAAGATATGAGTATGAACTCATATTTAATTTAATATAGAGATAGATAGTTAGATACTGAAATATTTAAAGCTTTGCTTATGTATACAGGTTAATATTGATACCTATATTGTTTGCTCCATCAGCTGAGAAAGCTTGTAAGAGCTACCATCTCAGTAGCGATGAGTAAGCCTACTGCCCAGATCGTGTTTTCTAATATCATTTTTCAATTAAAAAGGAACTAAGGATCCTTGGAGAAATGTCTGATTCTAGCACCAAAGTAGGAAATATATCTGAGATGATAATCCTGAAGCATTTTGTAGTGCCAGAAAGTGAGGAATTACTCAAGACAAAAATAAAAAAACAACATTGGTGAGGGTACCTCAAATAAACACAGGAGTGTAGTATGGAAAGGGGGAGAAATGAATAATGTCACAGTGGAAAAATCTGACAGAAACTACCTCAGCCAGGTGATCAAGGCTAGCATCAACAATCAAAAATCATGTTGATAGTATATATTTTTGATATGATATGGTGAAAATGGCACTTACCCCCTCTCAATACTCAACTCCCTGTCTTAATTATGAAAAAAATCATCAAACATATTTCAATATTTAGGCAAATGATTGTTAAAAAAAATTAAATGTATCAACCTGCCTAAGCCTATTCTGGATGTTTCTGTGAAAGTGTTTTTGGATGAGGTATACATTTAAATTAATGGACTTTAAGGAAAACAAATTGTTCTCCATAATGTAGTGGGCCTCATCCAATCACCCGAAGGCCTGAATTGGACAAAAGGCTGACCTTCAAGCAAGAGGAAATTTCCTAGCAGACCACCTTCAAACTTCGAGTGCAACACTAGCTTTTCAGCTTGAGCCTCAGTGTTGGCTCCATTCAGGGGTCTTCAGCCTGCCAGCTCACCTTGCAGATTTTGGACTTACCAAGTCTTCATAATGATGAAAGCCAATTTCTTAAACCTCTTTCTATACATGTGTACAACCTATTAGTTCTGTTTCTCTGAAGTACCCTGATTAATTCAGCATGCCAAAAGAATACATGAGTAGTACTTCTCAAAATTGTTAAGGTCATCAAAAATGAAATCTGAGAAACTGCCATAGCCAAAAGGAGCCCAAGAGACCAGACCTGACAACTAAGTGTCGATCCTGGAGTGGGATCCTAGAAGAGGAAAGGAGGTATTAGGGGTTCACACGTGCACTGATGTTTTTCAATAAATGTGTAGTGTAGTACTACCCAATTTGCTATTGGTTGAATATGCAGATTTGGAACTGCAAATGTGGAGGGCTGACTAAACAGTTATACTTGGATTTTCTACTGTGTGGGGTTCAGAGCCCCTTACTCTCATGCTGTTGGGTCAGGAAGATCCCCTGGAGTAGGTAATGGCAGCCCACTCTAGTATTCTTGCCTGGATAATGCCATGGACTGAGGAGCCTGGTGGGCTATAGTCCATGGGGTCTCAAAGAGTTGCACACAACTGAGCATGCTCACACGCATGTGTCTGTATGTAAGTGCTTGTATCTAAAGGGATATGAAAGAAAAAACACTAGAACTTCAGAAGTGGTTATCTCTGACATTGAAGTTACAGATAAATCCTTTCTCCTCTCTCCTTCCTTTCCTCTCTTCCTGCCTCCTTTTATCACTCTCTCTTCCTTCCTTCTTCCATGCATTGTTGAATTTTGAACAAAGAAATTATTTTCTGTATAATGAAAAAAGAATATAATTACAAGGACTTCCCTGATGGGCCATTGGTTAAGAATATGCCTCCCAGTGTAGGGGACTCAGATTCAATCCCTCATATGGGAACTAAGGTTGTACATGCTGTGGGCAACTAAGTCCACGTGCCAGCACAGCCAAAAAAAAAAAAAAAAGAGTTGCAAGTAATAGTGATTCCAAGTGAGATGCCCTAGGTTATACTTTGAGATTTCAGATTTACCATTTCTTTGTCTAGATCTCTAAAGGTTTTGGTTTCACCTTCAACAAGTTGTAGAGAACTACACATTGTAGGTCTTCATTGGAAAATAAAATATGAAATTATTAGTATTCCAATCCAGGTCACAATGAGGTAAATAACATTTACAGAACACTATATGAGACAGACAGACCATTCATGGCTCTAGTTAGAGATGACAAATACATGGCATTTGTTCTACTTTCCCCTCTATATGATTATGGCAGACATGACTAATTGCATACAGTTCTTTTTGTGGGATGACAGAGTGGTCAGAGTGGTCTCTGCAGATGAAATCTCATTACCAGTGCTCCTTTAGGAACTCCAAGTTATTTCCTTGGGTCAAGCCAGGCCATCAGAGTAACCATATAAATAGTTATTTGCTTAGTCTTTCATAGAATCACATTCACTAATTTCTTTTTTAAAGTGAATCCTAAACTTCTTATCAGAATCCAATTTAAGATTCATATTACATTATTGCATTTGTAATAAAGACATTGTTAAAGATCTTTTCTACTTAGTGGCCCTGTATATGAATAAGTGATACTTATTATTGTTATGTCTTTTAGAATACACTGTTAAGAAAAGCTTTGTTTTCCATGCAGTTAGGATCTGCCATTCTTTTAATGAGGATTATAATTGGTATGTTTTTCTTTTAACCTTGAATTCTGTATGCTCTGAGACAATTTTGAACATCAACTCTTGCAGTTGTGGTCTCCTTTCTTGTTTTTTGTTTGTTCCTTTCTTTAGCTTCATTGCCTTGTTACATAAAAGGTTTGAGACAATAGTTTGAATTTCATGTTGCTATTTTCCCTTGTTTTATACTTATATTTCCTTGATTTTTCATTTTTTTATTTCATTGCTATTATATTTGAGAAGTCCAATAGCATTGAATAGTTTTGCAGAGTATTTTAAAGTTGCTTTTTAAGAATTTCAGAGTCTCATAACTTGGATTTGACTTTAAAATGTGATATCTTGTTTGTCTGATATCTCTTAGATACACATTCTGATATGAATGATGTAGTTGGAAGAGCATTTGACTAAGATTTGGAAGACCTAATTATACTTGTGATTAATGATTTAGTGTCTCTAGAACTCATTCTCAGAGTGGGGAAAAAAAAAGTTTAACTCCTGTGTTGTAAACACTAGTTGGTCGTACATATTATTATTTTTTGGCAAATTGCCTTTAATTTAGTGAATTTCAAAACACACGCAAAATTATCAATCAATGGGGAAAGATACAGTATCTACAAGTTCAAAATACAGCTTGTAATTTTCTGGGAAAGAAAGTTCTTAGAGAAAGTCTTGTAAGAAAAAGAGCATTAAATTCCATTTGGGCATTTGGCTAACATTTTAGTACTTTTTAGGGGGAATGTATCATAATAGCTGAAAATCTCAGGACCTCATGTTCATTAAATAGTTGTCATTACAGTTGTTAGAAGCTTGAGTTCATGAATATTTCTGTCAGAACATTTTTTACTAGAACGGCAATCAGACTGAAAGCTTACCTTGGAGGGCAGTAATGTATATAGTCATACTCTTAGAGGACTCTTATCTGGGATTTTTTTTGTCTCCTCTTCTTCACTTGGACCTCCCAGTGACCTCCAATTGAAGGTTGAGTGTACAGTATAAACAGATCTGTTACAATTTGTGAAAGTGTTTATGCTAGTGAATAATAGCAGTCTACCTCTAAATTTTCAGTGTAGTCCTTGAAGAAACTGAATGTCACTTACTGGTAAATTTTATTGCTTATTTGTTGCTGTATAATAAGTTACAAATAACTTTCCTATTCTGGCCATTCTTTAACCTTTGCAAACAATCAGAAACATGACAATAAAAACTAGAAATCTTCAATGTTTTAAATTACTCTCCTCAGACATATCTAAATAGATACTGGACCACACAAGTAAACCATAGGTAATACTGATTAGAGAAGATAGGCATATAAGTGGGAGTTATGATGGCTGAAATTTAAGGTCTCTCAAGTTTTAGGAGTCTTTATTAATCAAAAATTTATTCCAGATTTTATATTCTTTGCAAATGGCGTGATTTCAGTGAGAGTGCATATAGCATTCATTGTATGAATGAACGCATCATGAAGATAGTTATTGATACTCTTTTCTTATTCCTTGTGATGACTTCCTCAGATTTTCAAGACTAAATTTCTTTTTCACATGAAACAAATTAGAATCATTTATTTAGGGCTGATTATTACCTAATGTTTCATGAACTATTCTGAACACTGAGGAAGAATATTTTTTATATAATGTGAAATTTTTCTCAAGGCATCTGCTGAGCAAGAGATCATTTTGATTAATAATTGGGGAATTTAAAATTCCAGGGACTTCCCTGGTGGTCCAGTGGTTGAGAATCTGCCTTCCAACTCAGGGGATGCTAGTTCCATCCCTGGTCAGGGAGCTAAGATTCCACATGCTGCAGGGCAGCTAAGCCCAAGCACTGCACTAGAGAACTTGTGTGCCACGACCTTTGAACCTGCAAGCTCTAGAGCTCATACTCCACAACAAGCCCATACACTGCAATGAAGACCTGGTGCAGCCAAAAATAAAGAAACAAAAATTTAAAAATTAAATTCTAAATGGAACTTTAAAGTTTTGGGTTTTTCTAAATGAGTTAATCCTTAACTCAATGTAGCCAATTTCCTATGATGACGATGATTCTTATTGTTATTTTCTAGGGAATATAAACTCTCACATGTCTATTTGAACTCCAAATATATCCTTATCTTTCAAAGTATAGGTCATTCAAAGTAACATTTGATAAATTGCATTCAAATAAACTGCAGCTATATGGAACACATTACTAGAATTATTTCTACATGTAGGTAGAAAAGGTCAGTTTTCATTCCAATCCCAAAGAAAGGTAATACCAAAGAATGTTCAAACAAATGCACAATTGCACTCATTTTACATGCTAGCAAGATCATGCTCAAAATCCTCCATGCTAGGCTCCAAGAGTATATAAACCAAGACTTTCAGTTGTACATACTGGATTAGAAAAGGCAGAGGAACCAGAGATCAAATTGCCAACATCCACTGGATCATAGAAAAAGCAAGAGAATTCCAGAAAAACATCTGCTTTGTTGACAACGCTAAAACCTTTGACAGTGTGGATCACAACAAACTATGGAAAATTCTTAAAGAGCTAGAAATACCCAACCACCTTACTCGCTTCCTTAGAAACCTGTATGCAGGTCAAGAAGCAACAGTTAGAACTGGACATAGAACCATAGACTGGTTCCAAATTGGGAGAGGTTTACACCAAGGCTGTATATTGTCACCTGCTTATTTAACTTATATGCAGAGTATATCATGCAAAATTCTCAGCTGGATGAAGCACAAGCTGGAATCAACATTGCAGGGAGAAATATCAATAACCTCAGATATGCCACGGAGAAGGCAATGGCACCCCACTCCAGTACTCTTGCCTGGAAAATCCCATGGACGGAGGAGCCTGGAAGGCTGCAGTCCATGGGGTCTCTGAGGGTCGGAAACGACTGAGCAACTTCACTTTCACTTTTCACTTTGATGCATTGGAAAAGGAAATGGCAACCCATTCCAGTGTTCTTGCCTGGAGAATCCCAGGGATGGGGTAGCTTGGTGGGCTGCCGTCCATGGGGTTGCACAGAGTCGGACACGACTGAAGTGACTTAGTAGTAGCAGATATGCCAATGACACCACCCTTATGGCAGAAGTGAAGAGGAACTTGATGAAGGTGAGACAGGAAAGTGAAAAAACTGACTTGAAACTCAACATTCAAAAAACAAAGATGGCATCTGGTCCCATCACTTCATGGCAAATAGATGGGGAAACAATGGAAACAGTGACAGACTTTATTTTCTTGGGCTCCAAAATCACTGCCGATGGTGACTGCAGGCATGAAATGAAAGGATACATGCTCCTTGAAAGAAAAGCTATGACAAACCTAGACAACATATTAAAAAGCAGAGACCTTATTTTGTCGACAAAGGTATTTAGTCAAAGCTATGGTTTTTCCGGTAGTCGTGTATGGATATGAGAGTTGGACCATAAAGAAAGCTGAGTGCCAAAGAATTGATGCTTTCAAATTGTGATAATGGAGAAGACTCTTGAGAATCCCTTGGACTGAAAGGAGGTAAAACCAGTCAATCCTAAAGGAAATCAGTCTTTAATATTTTATTGGAAGGACTGATGCTAAAGCTGAAGCTCCAATACTTTGGCAATCTGATATGAAGAGCCAACTTATTGGAAAAGTCCCTGATGCTGGGAAAGATGGAAGGCAGAAGGAGAAGGGAACGACAGAAGGCAAGATGGTTGGATGGCATCAGTGACTCAGTGGACATGCATTTGATCAAACCAACAATCCATGTAAAATCTGACAGACTTCCTCTAAGAACTCCAAAGAAGTTTCCTTGGCTGATTTCCAGATGACCTGAAAACTTTGTGTTACTTTTCAAATATTATTTTTCCAAGGTACCATTCCTATGTGATGCTCTATTTTTGAAATCTGTAGTTATTCCTCAATCAGGAGCTGTTTTATCTATTCATGTCCCCTAAAAGAGTTGTTGTTGTTCATTTGCCCAGTCACATATGACTCTTTGTGACACTTTTTCTTTGGGATGGTTTTGTTCTAGACCTCCTGTACAATATTAAGGACCTCTACCCTTCAGTCACATTGTTAGCTAAATCTAGTCCCTAGGATCTATTCATTACCTCTACTGCATTGGAAGGATTGATTTGAAACTGAAACTCCAATACTTTGGCCACCTGATGTGAAGAGCTGACTCATTTGAAAAGACCCTGATGCTGGGAAAGATTGAGGGCAGGAGGAGAAGGGGATGACAGAGGATGAGATGGCTGTATGGCATCACTGACTCAATGGACATGGGTTTGGGTAGACTCCAGGAGTTGGTGATGGACAAGGAGGCCTGGCATGCTGTGGTTCATGGGGTCACAAAGAGTCAGACATGACTGAGTGACTGAACTGAACTGAACTGAACTGCCTAAAAGAGTACTCATTCCTTTATTTGCTTTCTAAGGTCTAAAAAGTGTACTACTTATAAAACTAAAGATTTCAAGAACAGTTTAGAGAATATTTAATTTATATTGATTACTGTAGATTAGTAAAAGCAATGAGATAATTTCTTAGCAATATCTTAGAGATGACAAAGAATCTAAAAATATTCAGTTTAACAGTGGAGTCCTCAGTGTTAGTGGGTCTCCTGTGATCTCTAGCTGAAGAGTCAGTATGTCCTGAAAGATCATATCTGACTGTTGTTCAGTTGCTAAGTTGTGTCTGTCTTTGACGATATGGACTGCAGCACACCAGGATCCCCCGTTCTTTACTGTCTCCTGGAGTTTGTTCAAATTCATGTCCATTGCATTGATGATGATATCTAACCATCTCATCCTCTGCCATCCCCTTTTCCTTTGCCTTCGATCTTTCCCAGCATCCAAGTCTTTTCCAATGTGTTGACTCTTTGCATCAGGTGGCCAAAGTATTGGAACTTCAACCATCAGTCCTTCCAGTTAATATTTCAGGGTTGATTTCCTTTAAGATTGACTGGTTTGATCTCTTTGCAGTCCAAGTGACTCTCAAGAGTCTTCTCCAGCATCATGATTTGAAAGCATTAGTCCTTTGATTCTCAGTCTTCTTTATGGTTTAACCCTCATATCCGTACATGACTACTGGGAAAACGCATCATGTTACAGGAGGAAGAGTCTATATTTCGGAGCATCAGTATCAGGACTTAGTTTCACAGACTGGTGATAGGAACAATTCCTTCCAGTCAAAGGAACAATGTTCTTTCTGTAACACTGAAATTCAGGAAAGCATTTTCTAACTTTATTGCCTCCTAGGCAAATGAATTATTAAGATTAAGCCAACTAATAACATCCAGAAAAATAATAAACAAGCATTGGGAGTGCTGAAAGAGATGGAAATTTTGAGGGGGTGCATATATGTTTGGAGCAGAAGGCTACAGAAATTCTATTTAAATTCATCAAATGTTTCCATTTTAATTTACTTTCGAGAATTTTTTTCCCTTGGAAATCAGATGAACTTGGGCAAGAGATGTAGCCAGTTCAGAGTTTCAGATCTAACTTATCCAAAGAATAACAGACTGAAGGTTGGGGAATTTGGGAACTCTGGCTTCCATCTGCTTTACTGACAGTTCAGTGGGCTTTTCCATAGAACGTTAATTTCAGTATCTCCCGGGAAGGCTGACAAACATAGTTGCCTATTTAGAGTTATGTCCATGGCTATTCATCTAGTGTAGCTGAGCCTTTTGGCTGCCCGTCCTCTGGGACTCTGCTCAACACTGATCTACTCTCACCCATAAGTTTATGTTGCTTGCCTACTCAGCTGGTGCCAACCTGAGCAAGACCTAGTGTTTCTCAGTGACCTTGCTAGCCCAAAATGAACAGTCACACCAAGCATCTAATTTTGTTCTATACTCCCACAAATATAAGAGTTACCTCTCTTTTTGCTTGTGTTGAGATTTCCAATGATCCCTGGGAACACTTGAGCTGCAAGGGACTAAGGAGAACAAGGGGAGTGATGGGTGATTTGTGAGTAAAGGCACATATGAAAAAATAGTGCCCAGCTAGAAGTTTTTATTTTTAGCATCTTCCTCTTCTCCACCAAAGACTAGTAAGAATATGTACACATGTGTGATAGAACATTTAAAAGGGACATATCTTTTTGCCCCTTCATATTTTTTGAAGAAGTCATTCAGAAGGAGAATAACTAGAAACTGGTATTTAATTTTTGCAGGAACACTGACGTGATAATATTTATGATGCTAGAGATGTCCTAGTAAGGACATGGTTGATGATTTTGGAGTTGACTATTAAGGATGAGTTTAGAAAATGAATTAGTAGTGGTGGACCACAAGAAGCAATTATGAGTGTTGTGGCATGACTGTGAACTGACCATGAGTCACATAGAGCATCTCAGTTCTGGGTAAAACAAGTGCTTCCCTTCTCAGTGCTTATCTTGGAGGATCTCTTTCTCTAACATGTGATTATATTTATTACCCTCTTTGCAAAACTCCTGCTACTCTCCTAGTTTGTTTCTTCTCTAGTAAATCTTCTTAAATTCCTTCATTCTCTACAAATTTCTGGTATGTAAAAATATAGTTACACACTTATCTCTCTTTGCTTTTGGCAGTTTTATAAGAAATTTTAGATTCAGCTCACCTTCATGATTAATATCAATCTTAACCAATCTCATTAGCTTACATCTAAAGACATTACTTTGCTGAGTAAGGTCCATCTAGTCAAGGCTATGGGTTTTCCTGTGGTCATGTATGGATGTGAAAGTTGGACTGTGAAGAAGGCTGAGCACCGAAGAATTGATGCATTTGAATTGTGGTGTTGGAGAAGACTCTTGAGAGTCCCTTGGACTGCAAGGAGATCCAACCAGTCCATTCTGAAGGAGATCAACCCTGGGATTTCTTTGGAAGAAATGATGCTAAAACTGAAGCTCCAGTACTTTGGCCACCTCATGTGAAGAGTTGACTCATTGGAAAAGACTCTGATGCTGGGCAGGATTGGGAGCAGGAGGAGAAGGGGACGACCGAGGATGAGATGGCTGGATGGCATCACTGACTCGATGGGCATGAGTCTGAGTGAACTCCGGGAGTTGGTGATGGACAGGGAGGCCTGGCGTGCAATTCATGGGGTCGCAAAGAGTCGGACACGACTGAGCGACTGAACTGAACTGATCTGAATGTTTCACTGTATTTTCACTGTATTTTTCTTTCTTTTCTCTCCTAATGACTTACTCTAGACCTTATTAATTTGACCTAGATTCTCAGACTACTTCTTATATACATGTTTCGTATAATCCTTTTTATGACCATCTCCTCTTGGAGATAAGCAAAGGAAAGCAGGGACTAAAATTGGAAAGATAACTTTTTTTTTGAAGAATATCATTGATTATTTCTCCATTTCAGTGGATGAAGAGGTAAAGATTAGTGATTTGATTTAAAATCAAATAAGACTTATCTATGTTATTTGTTAAACTTTGCCTTCCAGAGTTGGATAAAGCAGTTGAGCAAATAAAGATTAGGTAACCAGTTTTTCCAAATGGATCTTGAGGAGAAGGAGGGACTCAGAGACTCCTTTTTGATATTAGCTGTCTTAGGAGAGATGAATAGATGATGTGTGTGCCTCAGAGTGAAAGAGTCTCTAACATTATATTTATTACCAGTGTATACATCTTTGTTGAGAGCTATATACTGCTATATTACCTTTCTGAAATAAAAGTCATTCTCCTTAAAAACCTCCTTAAAAACCAAAGGTTTTTTATATACTCTTCCTCAGTATATAAATAATAGAAATGATTTAATCAATGCTTTCTACAACTGTCCTTTCTCATATTTCTATCATCACTTTCTAGGCCATCTTCTTTCTCCACACTCAAGCCACATACCCTAAATAGCAGCTATTTTGGTCTGTTTGTTGTTTCTTGGTTACTCCACATACTCACCAATCTTTGGGCTTTTGCTCTAGTTTTAACCTTCCTTAGAATGTCCTTCTGCCCTTCAGAAACATAGCTCTAGATCTGCCTTTTCTGAGAAATTTTCTTGAATCAAAAATTGTCACTCCTTTCTCTGAATTTCCATAGTATGTTGTTTTAATCTTTTTATACTGTAAGTCAGCTTTGGGCTTCCCTAGTGGCTCAGTGATAAAGAATCTGCCTGCCAAGGCAAGAGGCACGAGTTTGATCCCTGGCTTGGGAAGATCCCCTGGAGAAGGAAATGGCAACCCACTCCAGTATTCTTGCCCAGGAAATCCCATGGACAGAGGAGGCTGGCAAATATAGTCCATGGGGTCTTAAAAGTGTTGTACATGATTTCGAGACCAAACAACAATGAGAAATTCAACTTTGCCCTTAGGTTAACAAGTTCAATTCTGTTCTGTTAGGTCTCGGTGAGTGTGTCAGGACCAAAATTGCAAATTTCTATTAACTATTCTAGACAAAAAGTTCACAATTTTAAAATGAATGTCCAGACCAGTTTCCTTGTTGTTGTTCAGGGGCTTCTGTAATGAATTACTTTGTTCATTCATTTTATTCATCCAGGGACTGTGATAGGGATGTTAGCACTCTGCTAGTTGAACGAGAAATGATCTATAACTTCAAGGAGCTCAGAATTTGTTAAAGGAAACATATCCTTAAGTAATTCATTCAAATCAAAGATGATATAGTGAATATAGATAATTTCAAAGGACATAGACTGACCAGCTGTGCTTGCAGAAATCAGGAAAGAGTTCACAGTGGTTTTGAAAGAGAAGTAGAGGCTGTCCAGTTTGAGAACGATATCAGAGTATTCATGATGACCTCAAACTGCAATGTAGAATTTGTCTAATTATAGAACAATATTAATCATTCTAGGAATTTAATTTTATGTGTGTGTGTGCTAAGCTCAAAAAAAAAAAACCAAAAAAAAAACAAACAAAAAAACACCTCTTTAGCACTGTGAGAGGGTGCTGAGTACAGTAATGAGGGAGAATAGGGAAGAATGTCTCATCTTAGGCCTCTCCCTTTAATATCTGCAAAGGGAGGAGTTAATAACCTGAACCTAAAGGTATAGTGTTCAGAGACAAGTTTTGAGATTCTAGGAATAAACCCGCTAATTCAGAGATGAAATAACATGGTATATCACAGAATAGAAAGAATCATTCCCTCTCAAGCCCCAGTCCTCTAATTCTCTTCACACTAAAGTTTATTTCTGGCATCACAGCAACATTGATTGACTACTAACTGAGAGTGGAGCCTGACCACGCCTAACAGGCCAGCATGCTGATGTAGGACACAGCACAACACAGGTGGACGTGGGGCTGAATGTCCATCTGAGCACTTGTGAACATGAGAAAACCCAAAAGGTTTAGGTTTCTCTTTAAGGGGACTGGAAAGTACAATAAGCCACTGATTCCTAAGCACTTCTGTAAATGTGACATCATTTGTACTTCAAACTTGGGGAGGTCTAGGGTGATTCAGATGCTCAGCAAAGGTGCTTTACTGCTGGGAAAGAGTAATAGGAGCAGGTTATAGAAATTTACTTCTGAAGCATCACCGACTCGATGGACATGAGTTTGAGTGAAATCCAGGAGATGGTGATGGACAGGGAGGCCAGGCGTGCTGCGATTCATGAGGTCGTAAAGAGTTGGACATGACTGAGCGACTGAACTGAACTGAATCTTTTACTTCCTCAGAATGTGGATGTTGAACCTAAGTTCTGCAGCTGGAAATATTGCAGGCCATCAGTTTAGACACACCTTGCTAGGAACCTAAGATTTTTTTTTCCATGAGTTCTCAATAATAGTAGAAGCTTTTGGGAGACTGAGCTTTTGAAAGTAGAAGCATAATGATTGAGAAGCTAATCACTGATTTTGTGGCTTTGGACAAATCACTTAAATTCAGAGGCTCATTTTTTTCATTTGTAAAATGGAGACAATACTGAACTTCCCTAAGTTACTGTGAAGATTTGGGAATCCGAAGAACCTGACAGAATAGCCACTGATATGTAGTATTCACTTAATACGTAATTGTGCTCTTACTATTGATATTTTATTTTTTAATCTTACATGTTCATGATCTAAGTGAATGCTACAGTTATATTCCATAGGGAAGATTTAAGCTATAGAAAATTTTATCTTTTTAATAAATTGCATTTAAATAAATTCTTCTTTGCTGATTTATATAAGTGATTACTAGCATTTAATAATTTTGTGCTTTACATATGCTTTACATGCTTTAGCTTAATATGGAATACTGAATATTTGATAAGGGGTGTTTTACCTTTATCAAATATTTACTATGACTCCCAAAACATACCTTGCTGAGAAATTCTAGGCATTTCTATTACTCCTGCTCTCTGTACTTTTGCTGTCTTACATGAACTTCTTTGTATAAAGGATTTGAATACAATTTGATCATTGCCGCTGTATTGGTTATTAGAGTATCAGAGATTCATTGCTACTAACAAATTCTGATTTATGTCTAACTCAGAGCATGCCAACAACAAAAAAAGGGGGGGGGGCAAAAAAACCAACAGTGGTGCTATTTCCATAATGAAAGAATGAAAGAAGGGAAATGAAAGTAGATACTTGTCTACTTGCCAGTATTTATGTGCAGCCATTGATTCCAAATGGAAAAAACTTGTGAAATGCTTGTAAAATTCAGAAGACATAGCCTGTTTTGGATATCCTGATAAACTCAAAAAATCACATTTTCTTTAAAAATCTATAGGTGAATAGATGGTAGAGACCTTAAACTCTTAATTATGTCCATCCCCAAATCCTTCTAGCTGGTAAGATACTATTCCTTGGTTTCTATCTAGTGAGAAGACAGAAATTGGTAAAATAGTCATAAAGCTGCATGTTTTACAGGGACCATCAAATTAAATTTCATATAGAGTTTGAGCCAAGGGGGAAAATGCACTTATGATGCAAGTATAAAACTTGGTTAAAAACTAAGGAAAAATGTCTTGCCCTTAAAACTTTTGTGAAAAATATATGCTTCCAAATAATAAATGGAGCTGTTGAGTTCACATGTCTTTTGTATGTCTTCTTCAGTGTTCTATTTTACAGAGCCCACAGCTGTTATCTTGAAAAAAAAAAAAAAAACTTACTTAAAAGATCAAGTACGGGAAAGAACTGAATCGACAAAATATAGCAACTGTATTGTTCCCCATATCTTGGCAAAGAAATAAACTCTGCAATGACTGAGTGTGAGAATATATTGATTAAAAAAACTGCAGCTGGTCTTATCATGTTTAAAGAAATGTTAGTAGCACTGACTTTTATAAACAAATTTATTGCTGAGACTATCCATCCATCTGGATAAATACTATTTTATCTTTAAATAGTTGATATTTTCTTCATTAAAATCAAAGTAAATGAACATATTATTGGGTTTGATTTCAGAGCTGTAATTCATTCCTGTCTTTCATATCCAGAAGAGCAGCTAGACTAAGTTAATACTATTCCCATGGCCAAGTAGCATTAGGACATTTTTGTATGTGTCAGAGTGAAATCTTAGCATTTACTGTTCTTGTTTCTCAGTTGCTAAGTCATGTCTGACTCTTTGCGACCCCCTGAACTGTAGCCCGCCAGGCTCCTTTGTCCATGGGGTTTTCCAGGCAAAAATACTAGAGTGGGTTGTTCTTTCCTCCTTCAGTGTATTTTCCCTGACCAGGGATAGAATCCACATCTCCTACATTGGCAGGCAGATTCTTTAACATTTAGCTACCAGGGATGCCCAGCGTTTGCTAGAAATACCCAAATAAAATTGCCAAAGATCATTAGTGTCAGGTAGTACAAGAATGAGACAACATTATCCTTTAAAATTCATTTCTCCCTAGTGTGTGTCATATAAACAAAATAATTGGTCAACAGTTGGAAGTGATGTTCAGCCCCTGCTTGATTGACAGGATGATGTGCTTCCTGAGTACTCAAAGTAATTTTTAAAGTTTTTAGTTGAAGTAAGTTTCAGTTCAGTCGCTCAGTTGTGTCCGACTCTTTGTGATGCCATGAACTGCAGCACACCAGGCCTCCCTGTCCATCAGCAACTCCTGGAGTTCACTCAGACTCACGTCCATTGAGTCAGTGATGCCATCCAGCCATCTCATCCTCTGTCGTCCCCTTCTCCTGCCCCCAATCCCTCCCAGCATCAGGGTCTTTTCCAGTGAGTCAACTCTTCGCATGAGGTGGCCAAAGTACTGAAGTTTCAGCTTCAGCATCATTCCTTCCAAAGAACATTCAGTGTTGATCTCCTTTAGAATGGACTGGTTGGATCTCCTTGCAGTCCAAGGGGCTCTCAAGAGTCTTCTCCACCACCACAGTTTAGACTTATAGAAAAGTCAGCTATTCCAAATGTTAATGTCTCATGAAAACTAAGAGATTACATTGGTGTAATCCTATTGAATAAACTGCAGACTATTCACATTTCATTATTTTGTTTTAATTAAAATTATTTTTCATTTGTTTTTCCAAGGATCCAGTTCAGGATCCCATAGCACAGGTAGTGTAATGTCCTCTGCATGTGCTCAATCACTCAGTCGTGTATGACTCTTTGCAATCCCATGGTCTGTAGCCTGCCCAGCTCCTCTGACCAAGGGATTATTCTAGGCAAGAGTATTGGAGAAGGCTGTGAGTTCCTTCTCCAAGGGATTTTCCTGACCCAGGAATGGAACCCTTGTCTCCTCCATCTCCTGGCAGGCAGGCATTCTCTCCCAGTGAGCCACTGGGAAAACCCCTGCAAGATCTTAGTCTCCTGTAATATGTGACAGTTCCATAGTCTTTCCCTGGAGAAGGAAATGGCAACCCACTCCAGTATCTTGCCTGGAAAATCCCATGGACGGAGGAGTCTGGTAGGCTATAGTCCATGGGGTCGCAAAGAGTCGGACCTGACGGAGTGACTTCACGTTCCTTTTTCCTTTATGGGGTCTTTAATTTAGTTTTTCAAAGCACATTTACTGCCATTAACTTAACCAGTCATTATGAATGACTCCTGAGAGGTAGATAGGGTAATGAATAGTAATTGTTTTTCCATATAAGGAAGATGAATCCTAAAGTAGTCAGGAAACATGCAGTGTATTTCAGTGACTGCAGAACTAACAGTAACCATTTGCTTCTAGGGCATGTGATGTTGCAACTTACAATATGAAATATGCATTTGGTCTTCATCTACTTTCTGGCAGAGAGCTTCTAAAACTCTTGAAATTTCTTAAGTAATGAGAAGGATAAATGTATGTTTTGTTACATTACTGAGGCGGCTTTTGGAATGTGCCTAGATCACCTAAGAATGGGGGCTGGTCACCAAAGGAATCCACTCTGTGATTTGTTTTTAATTAGTTATTTTATTTATTTGACTCTCTGGGTCTTAGTTGTGGCATGTGGGATATAGTTCCCTGACCAGGGATTCAGCCCCCTACACTGGGAGCTTGAAGTCTTAGCCACTGAACTGCCAAGGAAGTCCCCAGTTTTGTGATTTTAGTCTCATGTCTCCTGACTGTTGGAAAGGGGAGAGGGGCTGGATCAATGTCAGTGGCCAATGACTTAAGCAATTGTGCCAATGTAATGAAGCCTCTGCAAAAACCCCAAAGGACAGATTTTGAAGAGCTTCTAGGTTGGCGAACACTTGGGAGATTTGGGGACAATGACAAATTTGAAGAAGACAAGGAAGCTCTTGGAAGGTAGTGTCAGAAATGAATTCTCATATCCCCAGAGGAGTGTTGCTTGTTGGTGTGGAGAAGCACCCCTTAAACACACATGCGCACACACACAGCACCCTTACACACACACACAGACACACATACACACACGAATTGGTTACCAGAACACCAATTCTCAACACACACAGGAATTGGTTACCAGAACACCAATACTCAACACAAAATATTCTGGCTTTTTGTACACAAAGTCAGAATATGATAGACTCCTCTTCTTTTTCTCAGAACAAATAACAATCTTCCTTTCTGAAGGGCAGAAAAATCCATAAGGTTATTATCCCTACAATATTAATAAAAGGGTGTGTGTGTGTGTATGGTTGGGAAAATATAAGAGTTAAAGATAATCTAAGAATCTTTTGTGAACCTGCATACTCCCTCTTCCTCCAGAAACTTTAGACAAAACTGGAAGAAGTTCAAATGGTTTGGACTGCCTTCCCCCACCTCTTTTTTTTTTTTTAATTTGCCTTTTTTTTCTGGGATACTCTGGCCAAAGACTAACAAGCAGTGAAATGGCAAAAGGCAGGCAGCAGGCAGGAAGAGTAGAAGCAAATGGCTGGGATAAAACACAAACTGTGATTAGGCTCTGAATAATCAGGAGTTGCATTGTAGCTTGTTATACATATTCCATGGTCATAATTTGATATTTGCAACAAAAAGGAAAAGAAGAATCCTCTTTAAAAAAAACAAGTTCATGTTGACTGAGTAAGTCTGCCTGGCTTTTCACTCAAAATAATACCTGTTTACCTTTCTGATCCTCTCCGTGGGGTCTGGTTATTTGCACTTAGCATATTTGAGGGAATTGAGGAGTGATTCACATTATCATTTTAATGGTACATGGATTCTTTCATTATGTAGTTGGTTCACATACATCAACATTTTAAATTTTGGACATTCTAAAATACATTTGGCAAACTGCTAAGGAGAAAACCGTCTGTGAGCCTGTAGGAACTAAAACCTGGTACATGTCTGAACAAATGCAAAAGTCCCATTTGTGCTGTTCAGCTTTATAAGTTATGTAGCTTTATGTGACCCTTTAAATTTTTTTTCAAGTGGTTTTGAAATATCATTAAAAGGTGATCAGTGATAATTGTCTTAATGATAGTGCTCACATGGAAAAAAAAATATTGCTCAGCAGAACCCTTTTCTAACCTATGATATGATTTTTTTTTCCACAAAAAGCAAGACATTTGAAAGTTACTTATTAAAGGCCAAATGATAACACAACTTGCAAAGGGACTTTTAATTTCATAATGATTCAGATTTTTGATCATAAAATAAAACCCAAGACCAGCTCTTAATTATTTATAGATTTATTCTGCCATTTGTGTTATCCAGTTTCCTTACTTTGGCTAAGAAGGCAGAAATAGGTGGAGAAGCTGAAATAAATCAGCTCCTTTATATTTTATCATCAGTCGTAAAAAGTCTGGTGTGATATAAAGTTTTAGAATTATCTATGCCATTTGACCCATTATTATGGATAAGTGAAAGCATGCCATAATTGAGAAGAGGAAAAAAAAACACTTATTGAATAATTGCTCCAGACACAATGCTAGGCTTTTTGAATATATCACCTAGTGTTCATAGCAATCCTGTATAGTATTTATGAGCATCATCTTTTACAGAGGTAGAAATTAAGGCTCAGATAGCTGAAATCACTTACCAACTCAAATGGATCGAAAGTGGCAAGGCTGGGCTTAAAATGGCCCTGGCTTTCCCTTACAATTCATGTGCTTTTCTACGAATGGGTCACTTGTACTATGACTGTTCCTTGATGCAAGCTATATAAATTAAAATGTTTTTCTGCCCATGGATGCAAACTGGGAATATGGGCTAATTTTAATATCACACAATGAAGAATAATGGCTACCCTTTCCTACGATCCCTATGTAAAGGTATTTAGAAAATGCATTCCACTCCATGAATGTCACTGTTTTGTAACCTCTGTGGAAAAACTATTGAAAGTCTGTGGGACTGGAAAGCAAGACATATTTTCTGTACAACAATATGGGAAAAAATGCTCATGCCCCTGAGGCCCAGGAAATGTATATTTTTGTGGTTATCAGAAATTAACATATAAAGATACTCATCGCAATGATATTTGTAACTGTAAAACTGTAAATTATGCAGATGCTCAGTAGCTTGAAAAAAGAGTAAATATTCTATAAAATCATACATATTTTGATATATTTTGCAGTCATTAAAAATACATTTCAGAGAATATTTAGTAACAAGGAGGAAAGTCTAACTGTGATTTCCAGGTGCTGTATAAATATGCATCAAATGAATAAATGGAATAGTAAGTTCAAAATAGTGCACATCATGAGAATTAACATTTTCTGAATTAGATATCATAAAGGCGTATTATTTTTCTTTTTGCTTAAGGTAAATGTTCTTTGCAGTAGAACATACACACTGTACAAATCATTAATGGCTCATTGAATTCTTACAACTCAATTAATTCTTACGAAAGGAAACATTCATATGAGCACAACACAGTCAAGAAATACGGTAATAGCAGTGGCCCCATGAAGCCTCCTACATGCCCCACCATATCATTGCCCCCCAAGCCCAAATGTAGCCCCTGCATTCTAGATATAATTACATATTTCTAAACCTCCAAAGTGAAAGTGAAAGTCGTGTCCGGCTCTTTATGAACCCATATACTATACAGTCCATGGAATTCTCCAGGCCAGAATACTGGAGTGAGTAAGTAGCCTTTCCCTTCTCCAGAGGATCTTCCCAACCCAGGAATCGAACTCAGTCTCCCACATTGTTGGCAGATTCTTTACCAGCTGAGCCACAAGGGAAGCTCTTTAAACCTCCAAACCTGCCTATATTTGAATTTTGTATAAGAGACATCTATTGGGTATTCTTCTGTCTAGGAAACTTTCTCAGCATTATGCTTATGAAATTGACCAATGTGGTTGTATATAGCAATATTTTATTCATTATCAAAGCTGTTTATTATTATCCTGTGTATTTGAATATCTGTGTATCTGGTTACTCTAGTCCATGCCTTTGGGGGTACATGTATATGCATTTCTGATATACCTGAAAATGAGCCTATGGGGCCATGTGGTGTGTGTATTCAGCTAGACACCACCAGTTAGTTTTCCAAAGTAGCTATACCAATGGGCAGATGCCATCAGCAGAGGGTGAGAGCTCCAGTTTTGCAAAGCTCATCATTACTTTGAATTATCAGTGGTTTCTAATTGTAGCTATTCTGAAGGATATGCAGTAGAAATTCACTGTGGTATTAATTTATATTTCTCGGATGAATAATGAAGGTTTTTTTGGATGATTATTGGTCATCTTGAAGTTTACATTTGTGAGGTGTCCATTCAAGCTACTTGCCCATTTTTCTGTTTTTTCCTATTTTTTTTTTTTAATGAATACAGGGATTACTTTGATGAACTGAATTCAGGATATATGTTAGATATGTGTATTTCAGATATATTCTTCTATCATATTGCTTATAATTTTGCTCTCTTGATGGTGGCTTTACATACAATGAACTTGTTATTTTTAACACAGTCCAATTTATTCATCTTTTCCTTTACAGTTGGGCTTTTTGTCTCCTATGGAGAAAAGCTGAGCAATACAGTATCCTATGTTAAGTTGTAGAGGCTTTATTGTTTTATTTTTCACAATATGTATATGAATCAGGCTTCATATTTTAATATTTTTACTTTGATTTAGCACCAATAATTGAAAAGATTATTTTTTTCAACTGCATGGTTGTATATGGGCTCTATTACCTGTTTTATAAATCAAGATACTGTGATATGTGGATATGTTTATGAATGTTTTGTGGCCTCTGTATTTTGTCCTATAGCCTGTGTGTCTGTCTTTGGAATAATACCACAACTTCTACTACTGAAGGTGTATAGTCTTCTTGCTCATGTGAAGTTCAAGGATTTCATAATTATTCTAGATTATCTTATTATCTCTGGCTCTTTATGTTTCTGTTGAGTATAAATATGAGTTTTAAATTTTCATGCTATTAATTAGGTGAATTTCACTGAAAGACATAAGCATCTGAATGCAGAGTTCCAAAGAATAGCAAGAAGAGATAAGAAAGCCTTCCTCAGTGATCAATGCAAAGAAATAGAGGCAAACAACAGAATTGGAAAGACTGGCGATCTCTTCAAGAAAATTAGACATACCAAGGGAATATTTCATGCAAAGATGGCCTCAATAAAGGACAGAAATGGTATGGACCTAACAGAAGCAGAAGATATTAAGAGATGGCAAGAATACACAGAAGAACTGTACAAAAAAGATCTTCAGGACCCAGATAATCATGACAGTGTGACCATTCACCTAGAGCCAGACATCCTGGAATGTGAAGTCAAGTGGGCCTTAGGAAGCATCACTACGAACAAAGCTAGTGGAGGTGATGGAATTCCAGTTGAGCTGTTTCAAATCCTGAAAGATGATGCTATAAAAGTGCTACACTCAATATGCCAGCAAATTTGGAAAACTCAACAGTGGCCACAGGACTGGAAAAGGTCAGTTTTCATTCCAATCCCAAATAAAGGCAATGCCAAAGAATGCTCAAACTATGGCACAGTTGCACTCATCTCACATGCTAGTAAAGTAATGCTCAAAATTCTTCAAGCCAGGCTTCAGCAGTACGTGAACTGTGAACTTCCTGATGTTCAAGCTGGTTTTAGAAAAGGCAGAGGAACCAGAGATCAAATTGCCAACATCTGCTGGATCATCAAAAAAGCAAGAGAGTTCCAGAAAAACATCTACATCTGCTTTATTGACTATGCCAAAGCCTTTGACTGTGTAGATCACAAAAACCGTGGAAAATTCTGAAAGAGATGGGAATACCAGACCACCTGACCTGCCTCTTAGAAATCCGTATGCAGGTCAGGAAGCAACAGTTAGAACTGGACATGGAATAACAGACTTGTTTCAAATAGGAAAAGGAGTACGTCAAGGCTGTATATTGTCACCCTGCTTATTTAACTTCTATGCAGAGTACATCATGAGAAACGCTGGACTGGAAGAAACACAAGCTGGAATCAAGATTGCTGGGAGAAATATCAATAACTTCACATATGCAGATGACACCACCCTTATGGCAGAAAGTGAAGAAGAACTAAAAAGCCCCTTGATGAAAGTAAAAGAGGAGAGTGAAAAAGTTGACTTAAAGCTTAAGATTCAGAAAACAAGAATCATGGCATGCGGTCCCATCTCTTCATGGGAAATAGATGGGGAAACAGTGGAAATAGTGGCAGACTTTTTTGGGGGGGCTCCAAAATCACTGAATGGTGACTGAAGCCATGAAATTAAAAGACACTTACTCCTTGGAAGGGAACTTATGACCAACCTAGACAGCATATTCAAAAGCAGAGACATTACTCTGCCAACACAGGTCTGTCTAGGCAAGGCTATGGTTTTTCCAGTGGTCATGTATGGATGTGAGAGTTGGACTGTAAAGAAAGATGAGTGCCGAAGAATTGATGCTTTTGAACTGTGGTGTTGGAGAAGGCTCTTGAGAGTCCCTTGGACTGCAAGGAGATCCAACCAGTCCATTCTAAAGGAGATCAGTCCTGGGATTTGTTTGCAAGGACTGATGCTAAAGCTGAAACTCCAGTACTTTGGCCACCTTATGGAAGAGTTGACTTATTGGAAAAGACTCTGATGCTGGGAGGGATTGGGGGCAGGAGCGCAAGGGGATGACAGAGGATGAGATGGCTGGGTGGCATCACTGACTCGATGGACAAGAGTCTGAGTGAACTCCAGGAGTTGGTGATGGACAGGGAGGCTGAAGTGCTGCAATTCATGGGGTTGCACAGAGTTGGAGACGACTGAGGACTGATCTGAACTGAACTGAACCGTGCATTCCTAGGGGAAAAAGCAGCCTGTTTGTGATATGCTTTTCTTTTTAATATATTGCTAGATTTCATCTGCTGGTATATTTTTTAGTATTATTGTATTAATATTCATGATAATTAGACTTACTTCCCCCTTCATTAAATAGCTTCATTGGGTTATGGCATCATGATTAAACTGGTTTCAAAAACTGTTCTCTTTTCTTTTTTTTCTGAGAAGATTGGTATAAGATTGGTACTATTTCTTAAAAGTTTAAAAGACTAGCACTGAAGCTGTCTGTGCTGAAGATTTGTCTGTGGAAAGAGTTTTAAAATTTTATTCAATTTATTTAATAGATTTAGTAATAGCATATTAGAAAGCAGAGACATTACTTTGCCAACAAAGGTCCATCTAGTCAAGGCTGTGGTTTTTCCAGTGGTCATGTATGGATGTGAGAGTTGGACTGTGAAGAAACCTGAGTGCCAAAGAATTGATGTTTTTGAACTGTGGTGTTGGAGAAGACTCTTGAGAGTCCCTTGGACTGCAAGGAGATCCAACCAGTCCATCCTAAAGGAGATCAGTCCTGGGTGTTCTTTGCAAGGACTGATGCTAAAGCTGAAACTCCAATACTTTGGCCACCTCATGCAAAGAGTTGACTCATTGGAAAAGATTCTGATGCTGGGAGGGATCGAGGGCAGGAAGAGAAGGGGATGACAGAGGATGAGAGGCTGGATGGCATCACCGACGTGGTGGACATGAGTTTGAGTGAACTCCGGGAGTTGGTGATGGACAGGGAGGCCTGGCTGCGATTCATGGGGGTCACAAAGTCAGACATGACTGAGTGTCTGAACTGAACTGAATATTGAAATATGCTATTTCTTCTTGTGTTCATTTTTTAAGTTGTCCTTTTCAAGCAATTTTCCATTTCACCTAAAATTTCAAATTTATTGGCAAATTTCATAAGCTCTTGATTATGTTTTTAGTATCTATAAAGTTATACCAATATTCTTTTTTTACTCTCAAATTTTTTAAAATGTCTTGTTCAAGGTTAAACAATTATATTATTTTTCCCCAGAAGCCAAACTTTGACTTTTGTATTGGTTTCCTATTGCCATGTAACAAAATACTACAAACTTAGTGGCTTAAGACCCCATAACAGTATTCTCTTTCAGTTCTGGAAGCCACAAATCCAAAGTCAGTTTCACTGGGCCAGAATTAATGGTTTCAGTTAGTCTGCACTCACTCTGGCGGTTGTCGGGGATAATCCATTACCTTGCCTTTTCCAGTTTCTAGAGTTGTGGTAGTGCCTTCCTTGGTTTGTGGCCTCTCTATCTTCATAGCCCAAGTATATCATCTTGGTTTCAGTTGTCTCATTACCTTCTCTCCCTCTAGACAGATATTTCTTTGCCTTCCTCTTATGAAACACTTGTGATTACATACAAGGTTTACCCAAATAATTGAGAATAATCTGCCATTCTTAAGATCCTTAATTTTGTCACCTCTATAGTCCCTTTTGTTACATGAAGTAACATCCAAAGGTTGCAGGGATTAAGACCCAGATATTTTATCTTTAGAGGCCATTATTCAGCCCACCAGAGATTGTTGATTGTTTTTCTGTTGCAGTTGTTACATATGTTATTAATTCTGCCCTTATTTTTTGTTATTTTTCTATTCTTCTGGTTTCACTTGCTTTCTGTTGCAGTTGTTACATGTTACTAATTCTGCCCTTATTTTTTGTTATTTTTCTATTCTTCTGGTTTCACTTGCTTTTTCCCCTCCTAACCTCTTTTGATAGATACTTAGATAATAGATTTTGAAATTTTATTAATTTTCTAGTATGTGCATGCACGAAAGGTTTTAATGTCCATCTAGTATTACTTTAACTTTATCCCACAAAATTCAGTATGTAATATATTTATTGTGCCAGTAAAACATATTTAAGTTTCAATTTGTTGATCATTATTTAAGGTGAAGGTGAAAGTGAAGTCACTCAGTCGTGTCCGACTCTTTGCGACCCCATGGACTGTAGCCCACCAGGCTCCTCATCCATGGAATTTTCCAGGCAAGAGTACTGGAGTGGGTTGCCATTTCCTTCTCCAGAGGATCTTCCCAACCCAGGGATCGAACCTGGGTCTCCCGCACTGCAGGCAGACGCTTTAACCTCTGAGCCACCAGGGAAGCCCGATCATTATTTAGAATAGTTTCATTAGTTTCTGAATGTTTGGAAATATTTTATCTTTTTGTTTTTGATTTTAGTTTAACTCTCCTAAAGTTAAAGTATAATTTTAATCCTTGATAAACCAGCCTTTAAAATCAGCTGAGTGGGTCATCTGTTTTGATAAATGCATTATGGTGCTTGTATTTTGGGTACCTTTTTCTGTGAATGTCCATTTCTGTGACAGTCCATTCCTCAGTCAGGGTAATCATCATTTGATAATGATTCCAAATTCCTGCTGATTTGGAATCATGTAATGATTCATCATAAAAATATTTCCATATTCCTACTGAGTCTTTTTCTGATAGTTCTGTCAGTTACTGCAGGAAGTGTGCTTAAAGTCTCCAGCATAACAATAGGTTTTTCTATTTCTTATTTAAGTCCTGTGCATTTTTGGCTTCCTTACTATATTTGGGAGCTATGTTATTTTCCAGATACACATTTAGAATTATTTTTAAAAAGTAATTGTGGATTGACTTTTGTTGTAAAATATCTTTTATCTCTATAAATGCTTTATATCTTAAAATCTACTTAGATATTATAGCTATGCCAGCTTTATTTTAATTAATATTCACAAGCATGTCTTTTTGTTTCTTATCTTGCAGCTATATCATTACCTTCAGCTTTTTTTATTTAAAAGAATCTACGGTGTGTCTCTTATAAATGTCATAAAATTTTAAAACTCCTTTGTGAAAATCATTGCCATTTTCCCCCTTTTCTTGAAATAATTTGTGTTGTCTTAGTGTTATTCTGTATATATGGTTAGTTAAACTCTGAGGTAAAAATATCTGGGCTTAGAATTTTTTGATGGATAGTTATTTAATTATGGATTTAATTTCTCTAAGAGTCTTGGACTTCTAAAGTTTTCTCTTCTTAGTAAAGTTTTACTAAATACAGTTTGATAGTTTTTATAGACATAAACCTATAGGATGTGGATCTATGGGACCTAAAGTTATGGATTATGTACAGTACTGTTGCTTAACATTTAAACATTTAGATATTAGATTCTAACTTAATTCTAAGGTGAGCAGGGATTATATAATTTGTAACTTTAATCTCTGAAGTGTGTTGAGACTTGCTTTAAGGTCCAGAATATGTTCTGTGTGTTAATTCTTGTTCACTTAAATAAAATTGCATATTCTGTAGTATTAGATGTAATTTTCTATCTTTGCATATTAGAACAGTTTCATTAATCTTGTTTTTCAAATTTTCTACATCTCTTTTTCCATTTGGGATCATCTTTCTTAAGTCTGAAGAAATTCCTTTTGTTTTTCTTGTCGTATGTGTGTACTGATAATACATTTCTCTGAGAATGTCTGTTTTCTTTTGTTTTGGAAGAAATTTTGCCAAGTATAGAATTTTAGGTTAGCATTTTATTTTTGGAAACTGTAACAACGCCATTTTATTGTCTTCTTCTTCTTTTTTTTTAATGGCCAATGTTGAGAAGTAGGCTCTCATTTTTATTGTTATTCTCTGCACAACAATACCACTCCACTCCGTGCCCAGTCCTCACACTCTGAGTGCTTTTGAGATTCTTTTTGGTTTTGGCTTTCAGCAACTTAACTATAATATGCCTAGATATGATTTTCCTTTTGCTTATCGTACTGTGGTTTATTGAACTTCTTGAATATGTGGGTTGATGTCTTTCATCATATCAGGAAATTCTGATTTTTAACCATTATTTCTTCAAATATTGCCCTTCTTGTCCTCTCCTGTTTATCTGGGATCGACAAAGGATATATATGTGTATTGTGTCCCAAATTCCTCTTACACTCCTATTCTGGTTTCTTTTCTTCTTTATATATTCAATTTAGAGGTTTTCTCTTGGGCAGCCTTCTAGCTCACTGGCGTTGTCTTATGCTGTGTATAGTTTGTGTTAAACTCATTCAGTGAGTTCTTAAACTCTCGTATTTTGTATTTCTAGGGTGCACAGTTCTTTTTTATAGATTGTAATTCTCTGTTAAAATATATTTTCACCTAATTTTATTTTTTAAATTATTATTTTTTTAATTTACTGTTCTGCATGTCATGTGGGATTTTAGTTCCTTGACCAGGTATTGAACCCATGCCCCTTCTGGTAGAAGTGAGGCATCTTAACCACTGGTCTGCAATGGAAGTCTTGTTTTCTTCTATTTTTAAATATTCTTTTCTCAATTTATCATATTTGTCACAGCCATTTTAAAGTACTAGTCTATTAACTTTAGTATGTGAATCTCCTCTGGATAAGCTTCTAATAATAATTATAATTTTTTGATTGGCAACCATTTTTTCATGCTTCCTTGCTCATGTAGCAATTTTTAATTGTATTTTTGGCATCATGAATGATATTATAGAATTGTAATAATTTGACCTTCCACTGATAGGGATTGTCTTTTGTTCTGAGAAGCAAGTACATTTCTGACTGGCAATATAGAAAGATCATGTGGACATTTGATTTTAAGCTTTAATAGGGTGTGTCTGTTTGGTGTTGCCCTTAATCTTATAGTACAGGACTGACTTCTAGTGCATTGTGTTTTTGACATCTCCAAAAATCTCCTGGATATTCACCAAGGGTTTTTCTCTTTGGCTGGGCTGGAATGCCAGCATCTCTCCCATTTGTACAATATCTGAAATAAAATCTCTGTTCAGATCTCAGACCCTCCATCACAGTTCTCTGCTAGAATTCTTAGAATCTTGCCCTGTGAATGTGAAGCCTCAGATCTTCCAAGAGCCTAACTTTCTTTTTTTTTTTTAAACTCCTGTTCTATTGCTTTTTTCTCTCTAGTTCCCTACTTTCAAAATTTCAGCCAGTTTAGTAGTTCTGTTTCCTCTGCCCTGTGACTGATTGCACTTCACTTTCATAAGTGGCAGATTAGAAATTATGCCAGGAAGACAACTAGGGTAAATATGGGGCTTATTGGGTCCATCTTTTCACTCAAGGATTAAATCATGTGTTCTTTTCTTCCAGTATCTGAAAACTTTTTTTCTTTTAATTAAACTCATAATTGCCTATGGCAAAGCTTGTTATTTTTTTAATGTCTTTTGGATCTTTTGTTAAATTCCTCTCTTCATTCCGGATATCACTTTATTATACTTTATCTATTTTTCCTTGATCATTTGTGCCAGAGGATTATCCAATTCTTATTCTTTTCAAAGAAACACATTTGCTTTTGTAGATTTTCTCAATATTTTTTTGCCATTTCTTTCCTTCAACTTTCTTTCAATTTGTTTTTTTTTCTTTATCTTCTTGAGATTGATCTAATCTTAATAATTTTCAGCATTTTAATTTTACTAATAGGTGGCGCTCATGGTAAAGAACCCTCCTGCCAATGCAGGAGACCTAAGAGACACAGGTTCGAGTCCTGGTTTGATCCCTGGATCAGGAAGATCCCCCTGGAGAAGGGCATGGCAACCCACTCCAGTATTCTTGCCTGCAGAGTCTCATGGACTGAGAAACCTGGTGGACTACAGACCATAGGGTCGCAAAGAGTTGGATACAACTGAAATGATTTAGCACAATACAAGCATTCAAGATTATAAATATTCCTCTAGATATTGCTTTGGCTATATCCTTCAGATTTTTCTGTCATGTTTTATTCAGTTTAAAATGTTTAGTCTTCTTTGTGTTTGATTATTTGAATCATTAATTATTTAGAACTATATTTCTTAACTTACAAATGTATGTGATGTTCTAGTTATTTTGTTGTTGATTTCCAGTATAATTATGTTTTATTTAGAAAAGATATATACTCTCTGGTTTCAAATATTTGAAATTTTTTGTGAGTTGCTAGTACATACTTAGTACATAGTCAATTTTTATGAATCTTAGTCTTCAAACACCAGATGTATTCTCTAGTTCCTCTATATATGTCCAAAGGATCAAATTTGCTAATTGTGTCTCTTTAAATCTTCTTATATCCTTAGTATTTGGTGCCTGTTGTTCTCTTGTATAGTGAGAGACGTGTTTTTAAAATCCCCCACTATAATTGTTATTCAGCTATATCTTCTGTTAGTTTTTTTTTTTTTTTAACATATTAGGAAGCAATGTTAGATACATAGTGGACTTCCCTGGTGGCTCAGATGGTAAAGTGTCTGCCTGCAATGCAGGAGACCCAGGTTTGATCCCTGAGTCTGGAAGAGCCCCTGGAGAAGGAAATGGCAGCCCACTCTAGTACTCTTGCCTGGAAAATTCCATGGACAGAGGAGCCTGGTGGGCTACAGTGACCCCCTCAGGGGGTCACAAAGAGTGGGACACAACTAAGTGACTTGATTTTCTTTCTTTCTTAAAATACATATTTAGACTTTCATTTTTAATTTAATCTGCCTTTTATTTATGATGTTCCTTGTCCTATAGAAATACTTTTTATGTTAAAGTTTATATTTCATTAATATTATCTACCAAGGCTTTTTTCCATGCTGTATTTTTCACATCCTTTTATAATATTTCTGTATTTTTATATGTATTTAATGTAATAAATTAGTACTAATCTATGTATTTGGCTGTCAATCCAGTTTGATTTTTTGTTTTTTTTTAAATGAATTATGCAGTATATTAGTATCTATTGAATAACTATGTTTTTGTTTAAATTATGTGATTTTCATTTGTTTGTATGTGTTTATTTTGTTTTTTTCTTTTGTCTTTTATTTGACTGACAGATGTTTTCTTACCATTCTATTTTCCCCTCTATTGTTTTAGAAGATATGAAGCTTTAAACAGTTATTTTTGTAGCTATCCTACCATTATAGCATGTATTACTTTATATTAATATTTTACCTTTCTGTCCTTAAATGCATGGCTTTTAAAATACTTCATTTTCATGTGCCTGCTTCCCAAATGACTTATTAGTGTTGTAACCTAAAAAAAAACACATGCACACACATAATAATATAATAGTTATTATCTCTCTTTTTAAAAAACTAAGCTCAGTGTTCATAATTTTTATTTAGGTTTATTCTTATATTGCCATTTTCTTTTTTCTTTACTATTTGCATCTCTGATTTTCTGAGATTATCTTCCTAGTGACTGAAAAACAATGTTCAGAATTTTAAAAATTCAGTTTTTGATGCAGTTGTCCATTGACAGACCATTAGGCTATTTTTATATCTTGGCTGTTGGGAATAATGCTGCAATGAACATGAGAATGCAGTTATCTTTGATAATCAGATGAGGATTCCTTAATTGTATGATAATTCTGATTTTAGTTTTTACAAAGAACTTTCATACCATTTTCCATAGTGTCTATACTAGTTTACATTGCCATCAACAGTACACAGGTGTTCTCTTTTCTTTCCATTTTTGATAATGCTTTTTATCCCTTATCATTTTGATGATAGCCATCCTAATAGGGGTGAGATGATGTCTCATTGTAGTTTTGATTTGTATTTCCCCGATGATTAGTGATATTGATTACCTTTTCATATTACTGTTGTTCATTTGTATGTCTTCTTTGGAAAAATGTCTACTCAGTTTCTAAATTTTTAAATTGAATTTCTTGTTTGTATTACTGAAATAAATCTACATGTAGTCAACTGATATTTGACAAAGGCTCTCTATTCTGTTCCATTGGTCTGTATGCCTATTGTTTTTTGCCAGTACTTTACTTTTTGATTATTATAGCTTTGTAATATAATTTAAAATCAGGATGTGTGATGACTGTAGCTTTGTTCTTCTTTCTTAGGGTTGCTCCAACTATTTGGGGTGCTTTGTGGTTCCATACACATTTTCTGATTTCTCTATTTCTGTGAAAAATGTTATTTGAATTTTGATAAGGATTGTATTGAATTAATAGCACTGTATTATATACTTGAAAGTTGCTAAGACTTGATCTTAAATGTTCTCACCACAAAAAGAATTGATAACTATATGATGTGATAGAAATATTGATCTTAAACTTTGCTTTGATTGTTATTAATATAGTTACACTAGATTTCCTTAGTGTTTGTTTATATGGGATCTCTTTTCCATTCTTTTGTTTTTGGATTTATATCCTATATTGTTGGTTTTACTTTTCCTATTTAATATGACAGGATATCAGTTTTTATTCAATATAATATTGGATATGTTTGAGTTATATTTACCAGTTTTCTGCTTTATTTTAATTTTTCTATTTCTATATTCTTATTATCTCTCTGCCTTCCTTTTGGTTTGTTTTTATTATCATTAAAAAAAATTTCCCACATATTAATTTCTTGAAAGTGAAAGTTTTAGTCACTGAGTCATGTCTGACTCTTTGTGACCACATGGACTATAGCCCACCAGGCTCTTCTGGCCATGGAATTCTCCAGACAAGAATACTGGAGTGGGTTGCCATTCCCTTCTCCAGGGGATATTCCTGACCCAGGGATCAAACTCTGGTCTTCTGCATTGCAGGCAGACTCTTTACCATCTGAGACACCAGGGAAGTCCATTAATTTGTTAGCTCTGTCTTTTATTGATTGCACTCAACTACAACATATAATTTTTCTTCTGACACCCACTATTATAATGTATTTAATTGTATAAATAGTTTTTGCCTCTCCAAATAGCCTTGTTACTCATCTAGACAATGCTCTACTGGATTTGTTCAACTATTTGCACTATTGATTGCTCCAGATACCTTCTTGCTTCTCTGAGTCACATCTGACATCTTTTATTTTATTTTCTGATCACAGAACTGTCTAAAATTTAAGTATGAGTTTACTATTAATAAATTGTTTCTGTTTTTCTGAAAATTTTGCTTATATGTTCATTTGCTTATATTTTCACTGGATATAGAATTCTACATTGGTGGGTTTTTTTTTTTTTTTTCCTTTTATTCTGTTAGCACTCTCAAGACACTGTTGTTCTCTTTTACTTTACTTTTTCTGGCTTACATAATTTTTATTGAAAAAATAACCGTCAGTTTTTTTCTCTTGAACATAATATGCCTTTTCCTGCAGTTGCTTTTAGACTTAATTGTTTTGTTTTGGCTTTTATATTATATGTTACTATATCATATTATATTGATGTGTTAAGATGCTGTTTTACTGTATTAATCCTTGTTAGAATTTACAGTTCAACTTGTATCCACTCCTTGTAATATTTTATAAATTCTTAAAACATTTCTGCCATTATCTCTTTAATCCACCCCCTTCTCTTTCTGAAAGTCTAAGATTTTCAGCGTCTCATTTGACTTTTGTGCTCTGTTTGAATCTCCTATCTTCTTCTTTCAAAATTTAATCTTAATATTTTCTTCTAACTTATTTTCCAGTTTACAATCCTCTCTTTTAGCTTTATCTAAACTTTTGTTGAGTCTATTAATTGAGTTCTTATTTGCAAGCTATTGTATCTTTTATTTCTAGAATTTCTAGTTGCCTCTTTTTTACAACACTTTACCGGTTTTCCACTCACATTCTCAATATTGTCATTTAATACAGAGGACATAGTCAGTTCAGTTCAGTTCAGTAGCTCAGTCATGTCCGACTCTTTGTGATCCCATACATCGCAGCATGCCAGGCCTCCCTGTCCATCACCAACTCCTGGAGTTCACTCAGACTCACGTCCATTGAGTCAGTGATGCCATCTAGCTATCTCATCCTCTGTCATCCCCTTCTCCTCCTGCCCCAGGTCCCTCCCAGCATCAGAGTCTTTTCCAATGAGTCAAGTCTTTGACATATCAATTACAACTATTATAAATTCTGTGTCTATTAGGCCCACTGCCTAAATTTTCCATAGATCCTTTCTATAGGCCTTTTTTTTTTTTTTTACTAAGTTTTCAGTTACACCTTAATTTTTTTCCATGTCTGGTTATTAATTGTCAAATATTGTAAATGACTGTATTATCATATCTAGAGTCTCTAGGTGGTGTTTTCATCCTCCAGATACATTTAGGGTAGAGAGGTTAGCAGTACAGAATCTAATTATTTAATCAGAAATTAAAGTGGATCTGGGCTTCAGTACATATGAGGACTGCTTTATTTCCAGTTTTTACTTAACTTTTAGGTTGTAATAACTTTTGAAATCCATACTGAAAGCCTCGATTCATACTAGGGAAAATCCTCTTGAACTCAAATTTTGTCTTTTCAAACTTGTACATCTGTTAATATATCTCTCATACTGCATGTAATCTGCTATTGCTTTGATGTAAGCAGTTCCAGATACAGGACTCACCTTGATGAACTTTACTTTTCTCCTTAGAACCTTTGAATCTCTCCAGTGACTTCAAACAAATATTTTAAAAATATGTATGTCCAAATTATGTAGTTGTTTTCAGTGAGATAATTGGTCTGAAAGCCATGTGCTATTAGTGGATGAACTCTTAATTTGTGCTCTGCATTTTTTAGTTTTAGTTTTATAGTTATTTTCAAGTATGTCTTGTGTTTCTTTAAGCATAGTAAGTGTAGTTGCTTCATAAATTGTGTCCGATAATTTCTGTATCTGATGTGCTCCTGTTTCTACTGTCTGCTCTTTGTATTGTTCCTGGCTCAGTGTACCTCCATTTCTTTGCGTGCCTTGTTGGTTACTTTGACGTGTGTATTGCATTAAGGTGCATTCTACCCCAGAATATTTACATTTGTTTCTGACTAACACATGTGACTGTGATCAGTGGAAGACACTTAATCCTGCATAAAATGTGAAGGTCTTAAAAACCTCTAGAGAGCAAATCTACAGGGGGACTGGTCAGGGACAACACTTATTCAAAGAATATTTTTTACCTTTTCTTTCTGTTCTCACAATTTTTCTTTGAGGACCTACAAGTCACTGCTTATGAGTCACATTACATCATGTACTCAACACTCTGTCCCAAATTAATTTGGGGGAGAGTCTTTTCTCAGATTCCCTGCTGTGGGCAGGCCCTAGGTCTTAACTTTCTTTTCTGTTCTACACAAACCATGTGTTGGCAAACTTGGCACATATCTTCAAGGTAAAAGCAGCTTGTTGTTCATGTATGCAATTTATATCTCTGTGTTTCCTTCTTACCGACCCTTAAGTTTGTGCTTGCAGTTTCTGATCAATGCATTATCCCTTAAATGGCTTTAAAGGGATTTTGAATATATTTAACATTTTAATTTTTATCATTGGAAGTTTTGGCTAAATAAAATTATTCATCATTATTGGAAATAAAAGTTGCCTATCTTTTTTGCTTTTAATGTACTGAGAAAATAAAATATGTCCTTTTGAAATGTACTTTTGGAAATTTATTGAATTTTTTAATGTATATCATTTTAGTTATTTATGTATCTATTACATTAAATCAAAAACATTAGCTTTTCTATGTTTATAGCATTTAATATTATTGTCTCTTGAATGTTGCATATATATATTTATTTCTTCTTTGCTGTGTTCTTTATGTAAACATTTCCAATACATGTATGTTAACATATTTTATATAGTGATTAGTCTTTTGAGTATTTAAAAAAAATTAACATTTTTAATTTATCTCTGCCCAAGGATAGATGAGCAGGTTGATAATGAAAAGAGAAAATAGATGAATAGTTGTGAGGCTAAAGACAGAATCAGCAGTGGGATAGCATGTTGCTAGGATATAATGAAAAAGATGTTAGGTTAAGAACACCAAGATATTTGTTTTTTTTTTGTGTATTTAGGTCATGCAAAAATTTAAGCAGTAAGCTAGGTACTATGTCCTACTATACTAGGACACAGTATACTTTAATTAAGTACTTTAATTTTGTTTCTTTCATGTGTTTTCCTTGATAAAAAAACTCACCAAATTCAGTTTTGCTGTGGGTAAAACTTTAAAAAGATATATAGCTGTGATTTAAAAAAAAATGATTTCATGAGGAAATGTATTGTTGTATGCATATTTCCAGTGGAAACCTGCAGATGCTCACATAAGAAACATTCTTCTCACTCTTTTGAATAAACATGTTGCAAGCCCAGTACATTTGCATACCCAAGAGAATAATTGTTTCAAAGATATGAGCTGTGAACACATGTGGTTGTCTACCAGATTATGAACACCAGACTTGAGACATATATTTTTCAGGTGTACAGCTTGAGGAAATTATCGAATACTCAGCACAAATGCTATGTCTTGGGGAATATTTGGAGAAATGTAGGTGCTACTGTATTTTGAATAATCATTCCCTCTACTTTCATTGTGACTGATGGAAAATTTATTTTATTTTCCCTTGACAAAGGGAAAGCAAAATTGTAGCTATCTTACTGCATAGTTTGTTAAGCAATTTCCATTTTTACTTACATTTCACAGATGTTCTGAAATGGTTAAGCAAAAAATGTTTCAACTCATGAGAAACTTATAACAAAATACATCCATCAGTTGTTTAAAAAAATATATGTGTGTGTGTGTGTGTGTGTGTGTGTGTGTTATTGGTAACACTGACACACATACACCAAAGCAGCATTTTAGACCAGTGCAGTAATTTCATGCTTTGTGAGAAATTATAAAGTCACATACTAAATCTGAATGTTTGGTTTTTCATTTATTTTTAATAATTTATTACAAGGTTGCTGATAGGTGATGAAAGATGTTTAGGTACACATGAAGCCTAGCAGCTCCTGTAGATCTGAAGTTCAAGTCCTCAACCTATTACCTTACAAATCTGTTACCAGTTCAGTTCAGTTGCTCAGTCGTGTCTGACTCTTTGCGACCCCAGGGACTACACCACACTAGGCTTCCATGTCCATCACCAATTCCCGGAGCTTGCTCAAACTCATGTCCATCGAGCAGGTGCTTATGCGTATTAAATTGGCTCAATATTTTATTTTTCAGAGAAATCCCCAAATACCTAATTTTCAAAGATATGGTCAGTGTTAGCTGTATCTTTTCTTAAATAACAGAATGTGGCAACCATGTAACCTGCTTTGTCCAGACCAGAGGTAATTACTACTGTTGTCCTCTTATGATTTCAAAAGGTACAACTTCAAGTGATAGATTATGGCTACTCTACAAAAAGGCAAAGATTCATAAAGTTTGGAACGAGGAAAATTGGTCTAATATTATATATGTAGTGTATACCACCCCCCTCCAAGTAGGGCATTCCGTCTGTTATCAAACATTTTCTCCCTATTCTTTGGTTTGAAGTATATCATTTATATTTTGGTTAGAAGTATGTTCTGAGTATTTTAGCTTGGAAGTTATATTTTAAAAATTCTATCTTTTATAATTGAATTAATGAATCCTACACAAATTTGTCTCAGGATTTTCCTATGATAGAGTAAGGAAAGCTCTTTAGGTTAATGCATTTTAATGGTTTATCCTGCAACAATTTCCATTATTTTTTCACTGTTATTGGCCTATAAATATCTGTAAATATAAAGAACTTTCAGAAAATATTCTGATATGCTAACTAAATGTATTTATGTGAGGATGTTATTCCTGTGGAATGCTGTCAAAAGTTTTACAGTAACAAGCCAATGATCTTTGAATTAATTTTTCATGTATCATCAGTCATTGATTTCTTAGTTTATAGAAAGGTATGCTATCCTTAGGTCAGATCTACAGATAACTAAGTCTATTTTGGGCTTTATTTTATCTTTTATATTAAAATTTTTGACCTTTAGTTTCTCTGTTCTGGAAATTGGATGATTAGAAAGCTGATTAGACATCAAACCAGATGGCATGTAGGAGGTATATTACAAAGTTCTTACAGTCTTTCTCAGTGTATGTCTTGTATACACTTGACCAATTGAGAACTCTCAAATATCATGAATGCTTTTGAATTTGAGATTAAAAAAGTAACAAGAAGCACAAAGATTCATGAAAAAATTAGGTTTTATGGAGCCAGATACATTAAGACTAGTCTTCTATTCGTCTATATGTGGAGTACTCTTGTATACTTATATTTATGATCTTAAGAAACTAAAAGAGCCTCAATTAACTGTTAAGAAACTCTTTAGGTAATAGTAACAGTCACATTTTAAAAAATATTTTAAGCAGAGACTCTGAGCCTTCAAAATTTACTGACTAACCTTTAAGTTAGTTTTTAAAAACGTAAATCATCCAAGTCTGAAATCATTCCAGATAATTGTAGTTTTTAAATTTTATACTGTTATTATAAAATATAGAAAAAATGTCATATTTATTCTTTTGGAGTAAAAGTCAATAGCCATCTTTAGTATATGTATCTTCTATCATCTGATATTAAGCAAGATCAGAATTCAAAATGAAACCACGTATTACCTTTTTAAATTTCTGTACTGTGATTATATCCTTTATCAATGTTAGGGTGTATGAGAAGGGGACTACCATCTTTTAATAAGGTTATTAATTCTGTTTCTCATATTCATTGTTTAGGTTTGGAATATGTGTCAGGTGATATTCAGACTTAGAATAAAGTAATTGTATCATAATATAACACTTGAAACTTCTTCTAAATCAAGAAGTTAGAAATGAAGAGGCTACACTCACTTTTTCTTTGTTTTTTCATTGGAAGAAGACCCTTGATTGTTAACTTTCTCACTGCAAAGTAACAAACTGCCCAGGTATCTATTTCTTGCAGCGGTGAACAACATTACTTTCTTTACTCATGATTGTGGGCAACTTTAAGATAATTCATCAGTTATTGACTTCTATGATGCATAGCCTTAAATATTTAATATAGATGCTTATATTTGATGAAGTTATTCCCTAGTTTTTCATGAACTTAGCAGATGTGTAGTCAGCAAGTCTTTGTAGTTCCATGGGAAGTATATGCCATTACTAGTGAGTGATTTCACAGTCTGTAATACCACACACGGTTTTGAGATCTTAATATGTAAGCTTTCTCCTTTTGAGTCTCTGCTTACCCATCACATTCAGCTGAGTTTTCTGGTAGCCCAAATGCTTGCCCATTTATCCTGCTCTAAATGCCCATGAAAACCTCAGCTTGTTCTATGTTGTTTTTGATGAATCACATTCGCAAGGTTTTTGATTTTGTTTTGGTTGTATCTAAAATGAGAGAAGGAAATCAGGGACCTGTCTGTCAGCCACATTAGAAAAGAGAGACATTTCTAAGACAGGAAGTACATAAAACAGTGAAGAGACTGTTGAGTAGGGAGGCAAATTCAGATAAAATTCAGATGCTTTTTATTCCTGATGTGGAAGCTCGGCTAGATGTGATTATTATGGGTTTGAAATTGAGCTCTATCGCACACCTTCCCCACATATATATGGTTTGCCTTTAGTTGTTGACATAGTATCTCTAATATTAAAACTTACTTAAATCCTCATATTTTATAATATATTTTTAAACTACAGCATGTAAGAAAACAGTGCAGCTTATGGAAGCATAACCCCCAAACAAGCAGGTATACTGCAGAGAAACAATAATAAAGCATACATCATGCCAGGTAATAATTTAAATGAAATAGATTATGTTTTCATAATAGCTAATACAATAAAATCCACATATGTTAAATTCTTGATTAATTGAGCTTTCTCCACATTCTTGGTTTGTATTTATTCTAAGATAGAAATAACTGTACTTCAAAGGTTAAATGTTTTCAGCAACCATTTCAGTTCTACATAGATTTAAAGTTTCTAAATATTTAGAAATTACACCAATGTAAACCATCGTTTCCTTTCACAATTTGTTCCATTGGAGCAGATAATAGATTCCCACTTTCAACTGCACAGTTAGGTGTTTTCTTTTATTTTTGAGTGTACCCTCTCTTCAGTATTTCTTTGCACAGAATTTTGGAATTTTGTTCCTCTCATGTTTTATTGAAAAGGCTCTCTGCCATTATATCATTCCGTTTTCCGGTTTTATCCTTTTGTCTGAAGGCACGTTGCAGCATGCCTGGTTTAAGGACTCTAGACAGCGAGAGAAATGGACAGCCAGGAGAGTATCTCTAGGCAAGGTTGAAAGAGAGCACGGAGCTTTCTAAACGGAACGCCCTGAATGGGGGACATTTAGGTTATTGCCATGACAATTCTAATTGTTGGAACTTTATTCTTATTATGGTCTTTATTCAGTTGGAGTCACCCTAACAGCACACACAGACGAGTCACTTTAATTTCTGGGCTGGTTTTGGAGAACATGTAGCCAAGAATCATCATCTTTTTGTTGCGATAACAAAACACACGGTCAAGGGGGGTCTAAATGGAATTGCATTTTATAGGCCTGCAGAGATCGGTATGAAGTAAGACACGCTCTCTTTGACCCCTGGAGGCTCTCTCTAACAAATGATGGGGCTACATTTTTAAATTACAGGAGATTCCAATTACTGTGAAATTACGGGCTCTGTGAGCTCCCTCTACGGGCTAATTTAACGTCTGCAAATTATATTTTGTCTTCTTCTTCTTTTTTTCCCACTCTTCTTCCCATTTTTCCCCCAACAAAGCCTCTGTGTGGCCTCTGGGATGGGGTGGCCACCTAAGGGCCCTGAGGTTGTGCTCCTTGGAGCGTGTGCAAGATGGCTGCCCCAAGGCTGTTTGAAGCTGGCGCGTTTGAAGCAGCCGCGCGTGTTTGAAGCTGCGGCATTTGAAGCTGTCGGGCTTGAAGCTGGCGCGTGTGTTTGAAGCTGCGGCATTTGATGTTGCTGAGGACGTTTGTAAATTTGAGACAGACTTTAATATTGTTAGACGGTAGGGGAGTCCTTTTCAACCCCCTTTTCATTTTTTTTTTTTACTTGAACTTTTAAAAAAGTTTTATTTAACTTTTTTTTCCCCCTCGACTATTTTAACTACTTATGTCAGCGGAGGAATGCTGTGATTCACAGCCATTATTGTAAGGAGGCTGTTATGTATTTTTAGTGCTGCTGGGACCATAGGAATTCTTGAGTGGCTTTGACTGGATGCAACAATGTGGAGAATAATCCCAACTGTGAAAAGTGCTACTGTGGCCACAGGACAGTACAGAATAATTTTGAAAAAGGACAGTCTCCTTGTTGCTTTTAGAAGAAGGCCGTGTGTGCCCGCTGTTGCATTTGCAAGATTGATGAGTGTAGAGGTAGAACAAATGTATGGTGAGTAGAAGTAGCTGGGGATGCTTAGGTATAGCAATTAAACTTGCAGCTTCCCAGGAGCAGAGCATTTTCTGCTTTCTTCCTATGCTTTACCCCGCCCTCCAATTTCTTTAAGAGCTAGAGAGAAAGGTGGATGTCATCATGAAACAATAGCGTCGACTCTGTGGACTCTACTGAAGAGATATATGGTGCTTTGTATGGAGAGTGTCTCCTTTGTGAGAGAAGGGAATGAGTGTTTCTGGTGTTGGAAAAGGAAAGAACACAGATGGTTATCTTATAGTTGTAGATCGTGGTTGAGA
Source organism: Aepyceros melampus (assembly GCA_006408695.1). Lineage (NCBI taxonomy): Eukaryota > Metazoa > Chordata > Mammalia > Artiodactyla > Bovidae > Aepyceros > Aepyceros melampus. The sequence goes on along the minus strand of SJXQ01010122.1, from coordinate 682,938 downwards.
AACACTTTGATTGGAAGAACCTTAGATGTGGCAGTGAAAAAAGTGGAGAAAAATGTGGAAGGAGTCATGAGTTAACAAACCCAAAATTGATTGGATGAGAAACACTTTGGTTTGGGTACAAATGATTTTTGATGTAATCCCCAGCCTGGAGGAACTTCATGAACTTGCATGCAGAGTTGATGAAGTAAGACATGTTCTACTGTTGTCTGTGATTCTCCTCTGAGAGTTGGTGTGGGTTAGGAATCCACTTTAATGAGCTTGGCATCCGTTTTTTCCTTTGGAAGTAGAACATTGCCTTCTGCTATTGATCTTTCTCTTGAAAATTAAGTAAGGGTTTCTTGATTCTGGCTGTTTGTCAGAACTTGAACCTATTTATTTACATCTCCACCACCGTTTTCCCCCCTTTGGGTAGAATGCAAATTCTATAAAATATACATCTGCTTTTCAGTGGTATTTGGACTGTATATCTACCCAGGATTGAGGTGTTCTGTTTAGTATTTCATTCATTTTGACAAACATCTACAATTCTTTTAAGTTCACAGAAAAAGCTGTATGTTAAATATGTATCATTAAAATTGAGTTATTGCCTCTAATCTATATAGAATTGAATTTTACTCTAATAAATAATATAAATGTGTTCTTTACCTATTTAAGAGTAAGATGTGCCTTGTACACTTTTTGAATGATGAAACATTTCACATTCCTTCATAGAAAAGATGACCTTGGACTGTTTTCTTATAAATAATTGTTTTTAAGAATTTCTCTTCAGTAGCTCAACATTCCTAATTTTGTAGAAATGTAAATTTGCCAAGTATTTTCCTTTGTATTGTATAGATGGATTTTCTACTCCAGCTTTTTATTGTTAGCTTCTTCAGTTGTATTCCTTTGAATTCATTTGTCTTTTCCATTCTATTAGCTAATCATTTATTTTACAGTATTACTGTTTTACCAAATTTTATTTCAAACTTCATATATGTTATTGATATCATTCATTGAGAACTAAGGTCTTGCAGGTTTAAGTCTAATATTCTAAAAATCTATTATGACAAATCATTTTGTAAGTTACAAGACATTAGAAACTAAGCAACATGAAAAGTACTATATAAAATTAGTGGCTCAGGATAATTGACTGTTTTCAGATATAGCATTTTTATAACTTTGTTAAAAAGTTCATAAACTAAAGGAGCAAGGACAATGCACACACATGGCACACACACCAGTGCCCGGGAGCTCATGCTGTGTGTGTGTGTCTATACTTGTTATTTTTTATTATAAACCTGCCTGATCAGTTCTGACTTTTTCTCATTCCTCAACTTCTGTAATATTCATTAATCCATATTATTGTTTTTGTAAGCTTAGAAGTTTTAAAGAGAATCTCCCTTTATGAAATCTCTTCTTCACATAGTTTATACAGTCCAGTGATCTACATTTTTGTGAGAAAAGAATTGCTAGAGAATAAGTGAGCACTATGTGCATTTTTATTGTATCTTTGTATAGGCATCTTCAAAGAAAAGGGATAAATGTTGAAAGCTAATAATATCTTACACAGTAAGGAACTTCTGGGAAAGTTTAATCAGTTTGGCTATATGTTCCACATCACTCATGTTCCTTCCTGGTTCATGCTTAGAAGTTGCTTCTTATTTTTAAAATCTTTATTGTGAGTTTTTCACATACTTTTTAGTTTTGCTCATTTTATTAAATTAAAATTAGTTTCATATAACTTTTCTTTTTAATGGATTTCCACTCATATGTGCTTGTTTCAAGAAGTTCCACAAAATGTAGGCTGTTAACCTAAATAATGATATTTCTTTGTTGTCTGTGTATGGTTCTCTAACTTGATTTTTCCATCTATATCAATTTCTCTGCCACTATCAGTGTTCTCTTCCATCCTACCATGACAAAGTTTATAATTGGCTTCCTATGGTAGGTAAATAATAAATAACTTCCTGAGTGGGATCCAAATCAAAAATATCTTTATCCATGACACAGCAACATGACCCCGTTTTTTGCAGCTCTTAATAATATCTCTACTATAGAGCAGATCCTTGTTGTTTAGCCATTTACCTTCTAAATGACTAAATATCATATAAGTTTGTTGATTTTACTTGTTATATAGATATTAAATTTATTATGACATCACATTGTTGCTTTTTCTCTTCTCTTTTATTAATTATCCTCTTAAGGCAAATACAGATAAAAATTATATACATAAAATTTAAATATTTAGTTCCTTTTGTGTTACTTTAAAATCATCTACAAGACTTCCCTGGTGGCTCAGATGGTAAAGCGTCTGCCTATGATACAGGAGACCCAGGTTTGATCCCTGGGTTGGGAAAATCATCTATAATTGAGGTTTAATTTACATGTAATGAAATTCACTAATTTTGAATACATAATTCAGTGAGTTTTGATAGATATATATAGATACACATATACATCTGTGTACCAGTCGTGCTGTCGAGCATATTCATCACCCCCAGAGTGTCTCTCCTACCATTTTGAAGTCAGTTTCCTGCATTCATCCTCTGGCCCTGGCTCCCAGCAGCCACTGATCTTTCTCTCACTAGAATTTTGCCTTTTTTAAGACTTGTGTATCAGTGAAATCAAAGAGTGTGCTCTTTTGTGTCTGTCTTCTTTCAGTTAGCACAGTGTTTTTAAATTTCATTCATGTTGTTGTGGGAATCATTAGATTTTTCATGTATTGCTGAGTAGTATTCTGCTGTATAGATATACCATAATTTTGTTTATGCATTTACCTCTTGCTGATCTCTTTTGTTCTTTCTAGTTCTCTGATTATAAACAAAGTTGCTGAGAATATTTGCATATAGGTTTTTCTGTGTGAACCTAAATTTTAATTTCTCTCTAGTAGGATTGCCTAATTACATGGTACACATATGTTCAGGTTTCTAAAAAACTATCAGACTGTTTTCCAGAGTGGCTATGGTATTTTACATTCCCATCAGCAATATATAAAGTTCCAACTATGTGTCATCCTCACCAGCACTTGGGGTTGTTAGTTTTAGTCATTGTAGTGAACAAGTGAGTATATATTTATTTTCAGATTTTTTATTGTAATAATCAGTTTTACCAAGATTATTATTATTATTACATCTATAGAATTGTATTATCTTTTTAATTTTTCATATATTCTTTGTTACTTTGTTCTTTTGAATGCAATTAACATGTTTTCATTTCTTGCTTTCTTTTAGTGCTTGATAAAATAAAGAAAGGCTTCACTCGTGGCTCTGCTGGTAAAGAATGCGCCTGCAATGTGGGAGACCTGGGTTTCTATCCCTGGTTTGGGAATATCCCCTGGAGAAGGGAATGGCAACCCACTCCAGTATTCTGACCTGGAGAATTCCATGGATTGTATAGTCCATGGGGTTGCAAAGAGTCAGACATGATTGAAGGACTTTCACTTTTCAAAGTAAGGAAACTAAAATTCAAGTGTGAATATATAAGTAGATCAGAGTCTTGAGTGAGCATGTTAAATTGATTTTGCCTTTATTTCTTAAGAACTAGAAATATTTGAAGGTTACATCTGACTTAATTTTATTAATGTCCATTTACTATTGTAGAAATTACTAATAGAATTGCTTAGTTCAAAAATAATGGCAACCTAATTTTTAGCAACTAGATTTTTAAATAAATTTTCACACACCTTCAACAACTGAAGGATCACAATAAAAATCAAACATGTCATTTCCTAAAATGGCTCTGTTTTTATTCTTGGCCTCATTAGGTAGCTTAGAGAACAGCGTACCATTGTCCATTTTAAAAGTCACTTTTATTTAACCCAGTACCTACTTACATTTGTCAGAATTGGTGATTTTTTAACCTTTTTTTTGTAGCACTAACTGTTCTCAGATCTCTGGCTTTGTTCCCTGGATGTTAAAAAGACACGTTGTCACTTTGTTAAAGTCTTTCTTTAAAAATCCAGTGTAAATGAGAATTGTCATCATCTCTATTGCCCTATTCTTTTCTGTCTGAGTGTGTTTCATTTCAATATATGCTGGGTCTCTAATTTTTCTCACTAAGGCTCCGTTACTACTTCAGAATAATTACTTGGCTGAGTAAAATTTTTTCACCAAAGAGTTTATATAACAGTCAAAACTGAATGCTAATGAGTTGCATAGCATTCCCTTTTAACAAAGAACCATACCTTATGAGTCAACCCTTATTTCAGAAAATGATTATAACATGTGCTTTAAACTTTGGTTAATGTGTATTCATTTTCTCATGAGTTATTTTGTTGAATTCTGTGCTTGGAGACAAATCAGATTTCTATACAAACTTTTAGTTTTGTCAGGTCATAGATAAACAATGTGATACTGCAAAGTGGAATATAGTTGACTTTGAAATCATGGATTAATTTAACTTCTTGGGAAATTCACTTTTAGTTCACGGAAGGATTTTCTGTTGAATTGGGGTTATTTTTTCATGTCATGTCTTCTCATAAAAACATGTGTTGGGCACCTTTGATTTTCAATTTGGTATTATTTTAGTGTGCAAAGACTTTGAGGTTATTTGTGATAATACTTTGGAAACGCTGTCAAATTTTACCTAAGAAATACTGTCGGAGTATGCATGGGTGCTCAGTGGTGTCTGACCCCATGGACTGTAGTAGCTCGCCAGGCTCTTCAGTGTCAAAGTATAGATGCTAGAATATTTTTGATATTTAGAAGAAAAAAGTTGAATGATATAGTAAACTAATATCAGAAACAATTCAAAGTTACTTTTACAAAGTTCACTCTAGTAGCAATAGAATTATGCTTGGTATTGTGCAGTTATTAAGATCAAAGGTAAAGTGACACACTTTACAAAGATGTTTTTTACTGTTAATATGAAAATTCAGTGGTTGTTTCTTAATATTCTGAATTCTACAAGCATCTGGATTTTGAGGGGAAATTGGTTGTCTTAAATACCGACTTAAACCAAACTGAAGATTATTCATAATGCCTAGCCTAGTATATCTAACAGATGACCAATTGTGTGTATCTTTAACTAGATTTATTTTTAGTTTTCCAGAAAGTGACACTATGTTTTCTAAGGAACATGAACTGTGGCTTTTTCTGGTGTCAAAATCTCAGCAACTAGGGAGTAATCTGAGTATCTAAGTGCACTCAAATCCCCAAAGAATTGTTGTATCTTACTCTTCTATAATAGATATCTTCTTATTCCAGCCTAAATCCTCCCTGGCAATTTGCATCACAGGAACCCCTACATCTGTTGTAAAGTAGGGTTGAATCCAAGGGAATTAAGCTCTCCCCTTAGGAGCTGTTGCTCTCATTCATGCTACACAGAGGGAGGGCATTCTTGGCTTCTCCCCAGCCCCAACCCCATTGCCTGGCCTGGAGAGCTCTTATTAATAGTGTGTGATCCAGAAAATTGATTAACTATTTTAATACACAGTGCTTTTTAAATGTGATTCTTATAAACTAGAACATTAGGGTATCATCCAATTTTAAATGTAAATCTTTCTGTGGGAATTTTAATATATGCTCTGTCTGATGACTTTTGAACTTTATTTTGAGATTATCTTTTATTTTCAGGAAAGGAAATCAATGAGAGAATCTTAATTTACCTCTTTTACTGAATGCAGATAAGCAGATACTGCTTATTTGCCATGTTCTACTTTGGAATACTTCATCATTGTCCTTATGAAAAGTTATAGCCTATTTATTGCTTCTAAATTATGTGTGTCAAAATTGATTTTAAAGTGCATTTGTAGAATAATTTCTTTTAGTTAACTGCTTTCATGCTTTCTCAGAAGTTAGAAAAATTTATAGGAAAAAGTCCCATTTAAGTTATAAGGAAAATGCATAGTGTCTTGATGTAGCATTAGCAAGGGAAAAGAAAAAAAGAAACAAACCTGTGAGAACTATATAGTGAAAATAGTGAACATTTGCTGAGACGTAAGAGATAATTTTATTAAATGAAGATGAAATATATTAAAATAAATTTATTTTTCCTATATGAATTATAGAATTGGTATCATCTAACCAATAACCACAGTTTTTTTTTTTTTTTAATTTGCCACAGTAAACCTAGTGTTCGTTTCTCAGGATGAATAGGGGCAAATAGCCAGTGCAATTGTCTTATAAGTTATAAAGCTACAATACTCAAGTAGTGTCATTTTGACAAAAATAATGGAGAAAAAGAAAATCAAGACAAATTCAATAAATAAGACTTTACTGAGTTGGTATCATAAATCAATGGAAGGATGGACTATTAAGATGTAGTCCAGGGACAATTATTTAATATGTTTGGAGAAAAATCAGTATCTAGTCTCACCTCATATCATATACCAATATAAATTCTAGATGAAGTAAAATGAAAGGTAAAGTAAAAAATGATATCTCTGGATACTGTAAAAAATAGAGTTGACTGATTTAGTAGTGATGAATAGTTTTAGCATATGAAATAATGGAAAAAATCATAAAGGGAAAACTATAGATTTGACTACATAAAAAATTAATAATTTCTGAATGACAACAGCAACAAAAATCTGAAAAAAACTAATAGCAGCAGTTATTTTGAAAATTTTGTATCTTTATGGTCAAAGAGCTCATAGAAGTCAATATATAAAATGCTTCAAAAATATGGACCAAGTATAGGTTTTAGATGAGCCACAAAAGATTTTTTAACATATTAAAAAATGTTCAGCTTAATTTGAAATCAAAGCTGCTGCTGCTGCTGCTGCTAAGTCACTTCAGTCGTGTCCGACTCTGTGTGACCCCATAGACGGCAGCCCACCAGGCTCCCCTGTCCCTGGGATTCTCCAGGCAAGAACATTGGAGTGGGTTGCCATTTCCTTCTCCAATGCATGAAGGTGAAAAGTGAAAGTGAAGTTGCTCAGTTGTGTCCTACTCCTAACGACCCCATGGACTGCAGCCTACCAGGCTCCTCTGTCCATGGGATTTTCCAGGCAAGAATACTGGAGTGGGTTGCCATTGCCTTCTCCAGAAATCAAAGCTACATACCTATAAACTCACCACTCAGAATTAACCAAATTTGTTAGGATTTTGGTAACTATTTGGTGAATATTTTGGCAATCTTTGTGAGCTATTATACCTCTATGTATTTGCTAACTGATCTCTTCATTTATTCATCCATTTTCTTACCTTTATATCTAACTCTCTATACATTAGCCCTCCATTCACTTATACATGGAGCTTTCTTGGTGTCTCAGATGATAGAGTCTGCCTGCAGTGTGGGAGACCCAGGTTCAATCCCTGGGTCAGGAACATCCCCTGCAGAAGTAAACAGCGACCCACTTCAGTATTCTTGCCTGGAAAATCCCATGGATGGAAGAGCCTGGCAAGCTACAGTCCACAGGGTCGCAAAGAGTTGGACACAACTGAGCAACTTCACTTTCACTTTTACTTATACATAAATGTGATATGTGGTGATTATACTTTTTTCCTAAGGGACCATAACACAATATTGCTTTTAGTTTTTTCTATTTAATATATTTTAAATTTGTTCCCATGTCATTATATATTCTTCTGCAATATGTTAGAACTTTGCATAATATTACAATGTATCAATGTACCATGGCTTATAGAAGTAAACCTTCTTACGGGGCATTTACATTGTTAATAGTTTTCTAACAATGACCTGTTGAATGTTATTGCATGGATCAGATTTTTTTTAAGGGCAAATTTTGAAAGGTTGAATTTGTTGTATGCAAGCAAATATTTTAGGCTTTTTTTGCTTATTGCCAGATTTTTCCTCTGAGAGACTTTTAACTTTGTCCTTTCCACCAGCAATGCATCAATAGTAATTATTCTCAAATTACTGCAAACACTGGGTAATATAGTTCACATTAAGTTAAAAAGATTGTCAAAGGACTTCCCTAGTGGTCCAGTGGCTAAAACTCCATGCTCCCAATGCAGGGGGCCCAGGTTCCATCCCTGGTCAGGGAACTAGATCCGCCTGCTACAACTGGTGCAGGGAAATAAATATATTTTCAAAAGATAGGCAACATTATTCTTTGACTTTGCACTGTTTGATTACTCAAGTGTTGCACCTTTTTTCTATTTTATGACCACTCTTGTGAATTTTCTAATCTACTTGTTTTCTATTGATATGTTGATCTCCTCAGTATTGATTTTTTTAAAGTTATATTTGTATTTAGGATAAACATGCCTTTGGATTATGTAGGATATTAGTATATATAAATTTTTAAATTTTTTAACTATCCAAGTTTTTCTAATAGGGCTTCTATTTTTGGTGTCATGATTATGAACACTCCTACCAGATACCAGTATTATATTCAGTGTTAACAAAAAGGAGAGAATATTTTGATTCATCGATTCCATTTTCCTCCAGGTTTATAGTTGTATCTTTTATTATAGAAAGTGTCATTAATGTAATGTTTTAGTTTAGAGAAAAATTCAGTATCACTTAGTTTTTAATTAAAATGAATTGTGTGAAAATGATTGCATTGTGACTTCCCAGGGACAGTGACTTTCTCCTTCACACTAAAAATTGGGCTCATCTGAAGGACTAAACTGCATTCAGATTTTATGGAAGTTAGACATAATTACTTTTAATGTTAATGTTTTTGTATACAGAGATTGAATTATTCTGGCTTTGAGTATCAATAGCAACTCAACTGAGTTTTTGTTTTGGGAGAAAATTTTGTTTCTGAACATTTGAATTTAGAAGGTCAAATTAATCTAGAAGCTGCTGCTTTAATTTTAGAGGAGCAAATCTACATTGATTAGGTAAGAAAATCTCAGGAGCTGAAAGGAGAAAGAGGAGCTGTGTAGTGGTTACTAAATAAGTAAATTGAAGGCATATAATAATCGTTGTGAACTGAAAGGTCTTATATGGGTTTTTGGACTCAGTTGCAGTGTGTATGGCGGACTGGGGGTGGGTGTTTCCCCACACAAGAGGGGGGTTTCCCACACAATACCTAGTAGTTTGCAGATGCCAGTATGGTGCCTAAGAATTCAAATTAGTTCTAACCCTCTACCCAGATGGGCTTGCCTGGTGGCTCAGATGGTAAAGAATCTGTCTGCAATGCTGGAGACCCAGGTTCAATCCCTGGCTCAGAAACATCCCCTGGAGAAAAGAATGGCAACCCACTCCAGTATCTTGCCTGGGAAATCCCATAGATAGAAGAACCTGGTGGACTCCAGTCCATGGGGTCACAAAGAGTCAGACATGACTGAGTGAGTAACACTTCACTTTCTCTGCCCAGATATAGAATTAGATTCCACAGGTTGAGGGCTCAGTCTTGCAAGAATTTGCTCCCCCTGCCCTTTAGATGCCATTGGCAGGCCCATGCTGTTGCCTGTGCTTCTGACCCATTGGCTGTAAACTGGAGATTCTATTGATTCCCTCAAATCAGGATGTAAATCACAAGTCCACATTATTACCTGTACTTTGACCCACTGGCTGTAAACTCCAGGTTCCCAAAAAACCTCCTCCCTGGTTTCAACTAATTTGGCCAAGTGGCTCACAGAGCTCAGAGAAACATCTTACTCAGTTCATTTCAGCCGCTCAGTCATGTCTGACTCTTTGTGACCCCATGGACTGCAGCACATCAGAATTCCCTGTCCATCACTATCACCCAGAACTTGCTCAAACTCATGTCCATCCAATCGGTGATACCATCCAGTCATCTTATTCTCTGTCATCCTCCTCTCTTCCTGCCTTCAATCTTTCTCAGCATTAGGGTCTTTTCCGATGAGTCTGTTATCAGGTGGCCAAAGTGTTGAGGCTTCAGCTTCAGCATTGGCCCCTCCAATTAATATTCAGGACTGATTTCCTTTAGGATTGACTGATTGGAACTCCTTGTAGTCCAAGGGACTCTCAAGAGTCTTTTCCAAAACCACAGTTCAAAAGCATAAATTCTTTGGTGCTCATGGTCCAACTGTAACATCCATAAATGACTACTGGAAAAACCATAGCTTTGACTAGACAGACCTTTGTTGACAAAGTAATGTCTCTGATTTTAATATGCTCTCTAGTTTGGTTGTAGCTTTTCTTCCAAGGAGCAACAAGTTTCTTTTAATTTTCATGGCTGCGGTCATCATCTGCAGTGATTTTGGAGCCCAAGAAAATAAAGTCTGTCACTGTTTCCATTGTTTTCCCATCTATTTGCCATGAAGTGATGGGACCAGATGCCATGATCTTCGTTTTCTGAATGTTGAGTTTTAAGCCAACTTATTCCCTCTCCTCTTTCACTTTCATCAAGAGACTTTCAGTTCCTCTTCTCTTTCTGCCATAAGGGTGATGTCATCTGAACATCTGAGGTTATTGATATTTCTCCTGGCAATCTTGATTCCAGCTTGTGCTTCATCCAGCCCAGCATTTTACATGATATACTCTGCATATAAGTTAAATAAGCAAGGTGACAATATACAGCCTTGATGTACTCCTTTCCCAATTGGGAACCAGTCTGTTCCATGTCTGGTTCTAGCAGTTGCTTCTTGACCTGTGTACATATTTCTCAGGAGGCAGGTAAGGTGGTCTGATATTCCAACGTCTTGAAGAATTTTCCACAGTTTGTTGTGTATGAAACACAACAAAAGTATGAGAAGGCAAAAAGATATGACACTGAAAGATGAACTCCTCAGGTTAGTAGGTGCCCAATATGCTACTGGAGAAGAGTGGAGAAATAACTCCAGAAAGAATGAAGAGAGGAACTAAAGTGAGAACAGCTCCCAGTTGTGGATGTGACTAGTGATGGAAGTAAATTCCAATGCTGGAAAGAACAATATTGCATAGGAACCTGGAATGTTTGGTGCATGAATCAAGGTAAATTGGAAGTGGTCAAACAGGAGATGGCAATATTAAACATTGACATTTTAGAAATCAATGAACTAAAATGGACTGGAATGGGTGAATTTAATTCAGAGGACCATTATATCTACTACTGTGGGCAGGAATCCCTTAGAAGAAATGGAATAGCCCTCATAGTCAACCAAAGGGTCCAAAATGCAGTACTTGGGTGCAATCTCAAAAATGACAAAATAATCTCTGTTTGTTTCTAAGGCAAACCATTCAGTATCATAGTAATCTAAGTCTTACTTATTAGATCACTGGTTTATTATAGAAGAATACAACCCAAGAATAGCTCAATGGAAAAGAAGCCTAGGGCAAGAAATGGGAAAGTGAATGGAGCTTCCTGCCCTCTTCAGGCTGCCATTTTCCCCAAATCTCAACTCAGAAGTGCTTCAAACCTCACCTTTTGAGGTTTTGTAGAGGCTTCATTGTATGGCTTCCCAGGTGCTGCTAGTGGTGAAGAACCTGCCTGCCAATGCAGGAGACTTAAAAGATGTGGGTTGGATCCCTGGGTTGGGAAGATCCCCTGGAGGAGGGCATGACAATCCACTCCAGTATTCTTGCCTGGAGAACCCCACGGACAGAGGAGCCTGGTGGGCCCCATAGGGTCCATAGGGTTGCAGAGTTGGACAGACTTTGCATAGCATTGCATTGTATGGCCATAACTGATTTAATCATTGACTTTTGACAATTGATTCCATATCCAGATCGTCTCTCCTTGGGAGGTCAAGGGGATGAAACTGAAAGTTTCAAGTTTTTAATCACATGGTTTGTTCCCTTAGGTATCAGCCCTCATCTTTAGGTGATTCATCAGCATTCCAAAGGTCACCCCATTAATATAACAAAAGATATGTATAAAGGTATCACTCTGCTCACTAGAAACAGTCTGAGAGTTTTAGGAGCTCTATCTCAGAAATAGCATGAAGACCAAATAAATATTTATTACAAATCTCAATATCACAGAATACCCCTTCTGTTACCAGGGGGCTTACAATGAACACAACATTATAGAAATAGCCTGGGAGAAGGTAGAGCAGGGTGTCTGAATTGGCTTTTTCTAAATGACACAACTGTCCCCACTCTGTTATTAGCATACTGTTGTCTCCTCTGTTTTGGTGTCTACAAGGATGTGAGTATCAATGCTCTGGCTCTGAAAACAGTTCGTTTCAATCACCTGGATTCTTTTTTAAAAGTGCAGATTTTGATTCAGTAGGTTTTGACTGGGGACTGAGTTTCTACATTTTTATCAAGCCCCAAGGTGAAATCTGTGTTCTTGTTCAGTCTTCTTGAGTAGCAAAGTTTGAGAAATCTTGTATTGACTCCTCTAGTTCTCCATAAATACAGTAAGAGGTAAAAAGTCATGAAATAGTTAAATTACAATACAATGAAATGGTTAAACACTTTCTGAAGCTCAAGTGAAGTCTACTCTCTGGACTTTAGAAGATCATGATAGTTTGTAATTAGGTTATGAGCTGGTTCCAGGAGAAATGGTGGGGCAGCTACAGTGCTGCATGTCCTCATTCCCCTCCTCTAGTTGTTCAGTGGCTCAGTCATGTCTGACTCTTTGCAACTCCATGGACTGCAGCACAGCAAGTGTCCCTGTCCTTCACTATCTCCCAGAGTTTGTGCAAACTCATGTCCATTGAGTTGATGATGCCATCCTATCATCTTATCCTCTGTTTCAACCTTCTCCTCTTGCACTCAATCTTTCCCAGGATCAGTGTCTTTTCCAGTGAGTCAGTACTTTGCGTCAGGTAGTCAACGTATTGGAGCTTCAGCGTCAGCATCAGTCCTTCCAATGATTATTCAGGACTGATTGTCTTTAGGATTGACCAGTTTAATCTCCTTGCAGTCCAAGGGATTCTTGAGTCTTATCCAGCAATCACAGTTCAAAATCATTAATTCTTTGTCACTCAGCCTTCTTTAAGATCTGGCTCTCACATCCATACATGACTACTGGAAAAACCATAGCTTTGACTCTGTAGACCTTTGTTGGCAAAGTGATGTCTCTGCTTTTTAATACTCTATCTAGGCTTATCATAGCTTTTCTTTTCATTTCTTGACTGCAGTCATTGTCCACAGTGATTTTGGAGCCCAAGAAAATAAAGTCTGTCATTATTTCCATGTTTTCTCCATCTATTTGCCATGAAGTGATGGGACCAGATGCCATAATCTTCGTATTTTGAATGTTGAGTTTTGACCCAGTTTTTACACTCTCCTCTTTCACCTTCATCAAGAAGTTCTTTAATTCTTTACTTTTTGCCAAAAGAGTGATGTCATCTGCGTATCTGAGGTTATTGATATTTCTCCGAGCAATCTTGATTCCAGTTTGTGCTTCATCCAGCCTGGCATTTTACATGATGTACTCTGCATAAAAGTTAAATAGGGTGACAGTATACAGTCACCCTTGGTGTGCTCTTTTCCCAATTTTGAACCAGTCATTCCCCTCCTCCAGTAATAAAGGCTTTTCCTTTTTTCCTTTAACTTTGCAAAGATACATATGATATACACAACTGCTTCTCAAGCCTTGTGTGAGTGTAAATCCCCAGCATTCAGTATTAAGAAATTGATAACCATCATTAATAAGTAGAAATACTGAGCTACTATCAACCATGTGAAACCAGGCACTCTTTTCTTCTTTTATTCCTACTGATCCCTTCCCCTGATCTAATTTGTCAAGAAACAGGACTACATCTTTAAGAACCACTTTTGTCCGCTTCTTTTCTGAGAAAGAGAAAAGTATACAGTTAGCACTTAACTTTTGTCGAGGGGTTGGTAACACAAAACACTTTGAGAAGAACCTGGCTAAGTCAGGTCAGGGATTTATGTTGAAAAACAAAGGATGAGCAGAAGGGTGCTGGGAGTCAGAATTGGGTGGGGGGAGTGAGTTCTCCAACAGATTGAAAAAGCCCATGGCAGTGAAAGCCACTGCCAAGCTGCATGGGGTAAACTGGAGGCAAACTTGGACCTTCCACAGTGACCTCATTCATCGTGTGTGTATGGGTTTGTATTTTTCCCTTGATTATGACAGCAAGTCATGTTTCATGTAGAAAATGTGGAAATGATAGAAAGGTTTTTTAAAAGCCTTTTTAATACTATACCATAATGAGAAAACACCATTGCCTAAGAATATATCACTTTTATCCCTATATCTATAGTTCAGTTCAGTTCAGTCGCTCAGTCATGTCCGACTCTTTGCAGCCCCATGAACAGCAGCACACCAGGCCTCCCTGTCCATCACCAACTCCTGGAGCCCACCCAAACCCATGTCCATCAAGTTGGTGATGCCATCCAGCCATCCCATCCTCTGTCGTCCCCTTCTCCTCCTGCCCTCAATCTTTCCCAGCATCAGGGTCTTTTCCAATGAGTGAGCTCTTTGCATCAGGTGGCCAAAGTACTGGAGTTTCAGCTTCAACATCAGTCCTTCCAATGAACATCCAGGACTGATCTCCTTTAGGATGGACTGTTTGGATCTCCTGACAGTCCAAGGGACTCTTAAGAGTTTCTCCAACACCACAGTTCAAAAGCATCAATTCTTCGGCACTCAGCTTTCTTTATAGTCCAACTCTCACATCCATACATGACTACTGGAAAAACCATAGCCTTGACTAGATGGTCCTTTGTTGACAAAGTAGTGCCTCTGCTTTTTAATATGCTGTCTAGGTTGGTCATAACAGTTTTTTTTTTTTTTAATGTGCTCTTTTTTGATGAAAATTTAAGGTCTTAAATGTTATGAAATGTAGGACCCTTCAAGAATTGAAGTTTATGAAATAATGATATATGATCAGTTCAGTTGCTAGGGTGTCCAACTCTTTGTGACCCCCTGGACTGTAGCACACCAGGCTTCCCTATCCATCACTAACTCCCAGAGTTTGCTCAAACTCATGTCCCTTGAGTCAGTGATGCCATCCAACCATCTCATCCTCTGTTGTCCCCTTTTTCTCCTGCCTTCAATCTTTCCCAGCATCCGGGTCTTTCCCAATGATATATGATAAGTGTGAGTTATCTAGATCTAGAGGAAAGCACAGGGCTTCATGTTTTTGTGTTTCATTTTCTGCCAAAGCATATTTGAGGAGAAGCAGGTAAATACCACCTCAAGTAGCCCAGATTTCACTAATAGGCTTGACCACATTTCTGCCCAGCTGGGGACTCAGACACAGCTCTGTATTCTATATAAGATTTTAAACTCTATTTGAGTAGTACCACATTAGGGTAGTGGTTAATATTTTTCTTTCTTTGAACTAGAAAATATCATATGGAGTCCAGACAGAAGTTGACCAACATGTCTAAAAAGAACAGATGTCTCTAACCAATACTTTGAACATTTATTCTCCTTGTATATTAGCTGCAAAGGTAACATAATCCTTCTGGATATTTTTGTCATGTTTGATTTTTTTGGCTGTCCATGAAATGAATTGTTGCTATTATTTATAATCATTGATGTTAAAGGAAAACACTATTTTATAAACTTTGAACCTTTCCGTATGTTTTACAATTTATAACTAAAATTTGTGAAAGGTCCATGTAGGTTAATGATCAAACTGTTAAAGCATGACTCCATGGGATGCCTTGCCTCCTGCAAAGAGACTTTGCAATAAATTTATAAGATTCTCTTTTGTGAAACAGCAAAAGGTTCATATATAAGCAAGAAACCTTTTTAATTTCAATTTTACCATCTGAAAATCACTTAAGTGTTGCCCAAGTCAAGGGCATACATTATAACAAATTCCAATTAATATAATTCCACCTTTTTTCTAATATTAGAGTGTATTTTGGAGAAGGAAATGGCAACCCACTCCAGTGTTCTTGCCTGGAGAATACCAGGGACAGGGGGGCCTGGTGGGCTGCCGTCTATGGGGTCGCACAGAGTCAGACACGACTGAAGCGACTTAGCAGCAGCAGAGTGTATTTTCTATTCTTTGAAAAAGTATGACACAATATTGCTGATGGTATATGACTCCTAGTGCAAATATTACTACTGGTCAGAGATTACTGGGTAGGGTTTTAGAATGTGGGCTCTCAGCGGACAGCTGGAAAGGTGCCTTAATTCCTTGGTTTCCCAGGAAGCTAGTGTGTAGGGTGAAGATTTGCTATGTCTGTCTACTTCAGAGAAATGTTCATAATACTTCATTCTCAAGGCATTACTCCTGTGCCTAGATAAATTGAGTTTTTCCTGTGTCAGTGAGCATTCACCACTACTTACTTAGGTAATGCACACATTTCTTTCACTCTTTTTTAAATTGGAACACAGTGATGCTCATTCTTTTAGGTATTGTCTGTGGCTCCTTTTGCACTAAAAAAGCAGAGTTTAGTATTTGAGGTAGAGACCACATAGACTGTAAAGCCTAAACTGTTTGCAATCTGACTCTTTACAGAAAAGTACCTACCCCTGGTGGAGGATGGTGTAGAAGAGCCATCATTGTGTCATCCACTCCCTCACCTTTTTAACCAATATTTATCCAGCAGTGATTAGGTGTTGGTGGGGAATTTATTATATGAACCAGTGGAAAGAGAGGAGACTCTTGACTGTCTTTCTGCTAATATGATATGAGGTACCCTGATCCACACCTCCTGAATATGTTTAAAAGTAAAATAAAACTTGTAATGTATATTGTAGAGCTAGAAAAACAATTTGATCTCCTCAAAATCCAAAAGTAATATAATGGTGCGAATCTAGAAAGGCATGCTAATACTAAAGTTGATCTTTGTCCGGAAGGCCTTTATGCAACTAGTGATCTGACCTTTGGTTTGGATGTCTCTGCAAAGTGCATGGGCTTGAATCAGATCTACTCCCCACATAAATCAGGAGGTCTTTTGGAAGCCTTTTGCTTCTGGTAACCTAAAGTGCTACACTTTCAGTTTAAGAGTGAATTAGGAATGAACTTACATGAACTAGAGAAATTTTCTGTACTAGCTTTGATGACAGGTAGAAGGACATCTCTGAGACTTCATAGCACAAGGTAGCCTTGTTTGGACCTGAATTAATATATCCTCTATAGAAAAACAAAACAAACAAACAGAACAACCTCATGCAATGAATTCGCTTTAAAATAGGACCTCATTTAAAGATCTTGGACTTTATGGAAGTAAACAGAAGTAAACTTTAAAGGAAATTACTTTCAAATCAAGCCTCAAAGAATTCCAAAAGATAAAGATACAAGGGAGAAAGTGCATTGTCAGTCCCTAAGTCAAGACTGACTCTTTGCGACCCCATGAACTGTACCATGCCAGGCTTCCCTGTCCACTATCTCCCAGAGTTTGCTCAAACTCATGTCCATTGAGTCAGTGATGCTATCCAACCATCTCATCTTGTGCTGCTCCCTTCTCCTCTTGTCCTCGGTCTGTCCCAGCATCAGGGTCTTTTCCAGTGAGCTGGCTGTTTGCATCAGGTGATCAAAGTACTGCAACTTCAGCTTCAGCATCAGTCCTTCCAATGAGTATTCAAGGTTGATTTCCTTTAGGATTGACTGGTGTGATCTCCTTGCTGTGCAAGAGACTCTCAAGTCTTCTCCAGCACCACAGTTTGAAAACATCAGTTCTTTGGTGCTCAGCCTTATTTATAGTCCAACGTCACATCCATACATGACTACTGAAAAAACCATAGCTTTGACTCTGCTTACCTTTGTTTACAAAGTGATATTTCTGCTTTTTAATACACTGTCTAGGTTTGTAATAGCTTTTCCTCCAAGAAACAAGCCTCTTTTCATTTTGTAGCTGTAGTCATCATCCATGGTGATTTTGGAGCCCAAGAAAATTAAATCTGACCCTATTTCCACTTTTGCCCCATCTATTTGCCATGAAGTGATGGAACCAGATGCCATGATCTTCAGTTTTTGAATGTTGAGTTTTAACGGAGCATTTTCACTCCTCTTTCACCTTCATCAAGAAGCTCTTTAGTTCCTCTTCACTTCCTGCCATTAGAGTGGTATCATTTGCATATCTGAGGTTGTTGATATTTCTCCCTGAAATCTTGATACCAGCTTGTGTTTCATCCAGCTCAGCATTTTATATAAGGTACTCTGCATACAGTTAAATAAGCAGGGTGATAATATACAGCCTTGACATACTTATTTCCCAATTTTGAACCAGTGCATAATCAGAAATTAACACTTACACATACCCACAAGGAAATAAATTGCCGTGAATGAGAGTCAACAGAATCAAGACATAACAATATTAAATGTGAGATAATTTCAGATAATTAATTTATGCAAATATAAAATAAAAATAAAACACAAGTATAAAATACAGATGTTTAAAATTAAAATATGAGTAGGAAAATACTAATAAAAACTACAAAATTGATCAGATGTGAAACATCTGACATTAACAATATACTATGTACAATTAAAAATAATTTCAAAAAATTAAATAGCAAAGTATAAAAAGGCTAAAAAAATTAGAAACTGGAATATCTGAGAAAATACCCAGAATACAGCATATAAAGATAATAGGATAAAAAAATATGGAAGAAGATGTATAATAAGGGAAGATGTCACATATGTCTTAACTGGTTTCCAAGAAATGAAAAATTGAAAGAAGTATGGCTTAGAGAAATAATGGTCAAGAGTTTTCAGAATTGACAGAAAAACTGAATGGTCAGATTAGAAAGTCTCAGAGGATAAAGTTTAATCCAAACCTACAAAATTACTGACACAGAAAATATATAAAAAGCTACTCAGCAAGCTAAAGCAGTGCACACACAAAGAAAAGGTGATTAGACTGAGTTGACATTGCAATCAGTAACAGAGGGTGAAAGAAAGTATGGAATTGTATCTTTAAAATGGGTACAAAAATAACTGCCTATCTACAATTATGCAACTGGAAAACTTTTCCAAAAAAGAAGCAATGTGAGGAAAGTTTCAGAAAAATAAGAGCTGAAAGAGTTTATCACCATTAGGGCTTCCCTGGTGGCTCAGAGGTTAAAGCGTCTGCCTCCAATGTGGGAGACCTGGGTTCGATCCCTGGGTCGGGAAGATCCCCTGGAGAAGGAAATGGCAATCCACTCCAGTATTCTTGCCTGGAGAATCCCATGGACGGAGAAGCCTAGTAGGTTACAGTCCATGGGGTCGCAAAGAGTCGGACACGACTGAGTGACTTCACCTTCACCTTCAGTCCCTTCCCAAGAAAGTGAAAGTGAAGTTGCTCAGTCGTGTCTGGACTCTTTGTGACCCCGTGGACTGTAGCCTACCAGGCTCTTCCATCCATGGGATTTTCCAGGCAAGAATACTGGAGTGGGTTGCCATTTCCTTCTCCAGGAGATCTTCCCGACTCAGGGATTGAACCTGGGACTCCCGCATTGTAGGCAGACGCTTTACCATCTGAGCCACTAGGGAAGTCCCTTCCCAAAGGGTACTCTAAAATAGGTTCTTCAGGAAAGAATCAGTTCCATTTGAGGTCTGAGATTAGAGAAAGAGAGAGTGAGACAGAGAGATATTCTGGAATTTGAGAAGAATTTGGGAAGAATTGTGGAAGAATCTAAATGAACAATGACTATATAAGTTCAGTTTGAAGGAATCCATTCAGTTCAGTCACTCAGTTGTGTCCAGCTCTTTGTGACACCATGGACTGCTGCACACCAGGCTTCCCTGTCCATCACTAACTCCCAGAGCTGCTCAAACTCATGTCCATCGAGTTGGTGATGCCATCTAACCATCTCATCCTCTGTCGTCCCCTTCAATCTTTCCCAGCATTAGGGTCTTTTCCAATGAGTCAGTTCTTCGCATCAGATGGCCAAAGTGTTGGAGTTTCAGCTTCAGCATCAGTCCTTCCAATGAATGTTCAGGACTGATTTCCTTTAGGACTGACTGGTTTGATCTCCTTGTAGTCCAGGGGACTCTCAAGAGTCTTCTCCAACACCACAGTTCAAAGCATTAATTCTTCAGTGTTCAGCTTTCTTTACAGTTTAACTCTCACTTCCATACATGACTGCTGGAAAAACCATAGCTTTGACTAGATGGACATTTGTTGGCAAAGTAATGTCTCTGCTTTTTAGTATGCTATCTAGGTTGGTCATAACTTTACTTCCAAGAAGCAAGCGTCTTTTAATTCCATGGTTGCACACTCACCCTCTGTGGTGATTTTGGAGCCCAAGAAAATAAATAATTATTTGAAGGAATAATTAGTCATGTACTATTAGTTGCTCAGTCATGTTCAACTCTTTGGGACCCCATGGACTGTAGTCTGCCATGCTTCTCTGTCCATGGGATTCTCCAGGCAAGAATACTAGAGTGACTGCCATTCCCTTTTTCAGAGGATCTTCCCAACCCAGGTCTCCAAGATTCTTTACCATTTGAGCTACAGGGAAGTCCATGGAGGAATAATTAACCAAAATATTATCAAAGTAGTATTTTTCTGGAGGAGGTGATGGGAGTTAAAGTTGTCCAAGGTTCTTATAAAGTTTGTGAGGAATTTAAAAAGATTGTTTATCTTCAGGTTTTAAATTAAATATGTGCTTTAATAAGACAACCATTGAAAGATAAAATATATGTATAGGTCCCAAATTATTATATGGAAAATTATAACATGGGAAATATCAATTAATACCAAAAATCAGCATAAAAATCTAATAGGTAAAAAGCAGATAAAAAAGGATAAACAGAAGCACCAACTAAAAGGATGTATATATAATCATACATGGATGAACTAAACTTTTCAGTTAAAAGTTAAAATAGGTTAAGCTCATTTCAAAGACATGATTAGAGAGTGAAAATTCATCAGTTTTTTTAAAAGATAATAATAGGACGTTATTAACACCTCTTTGCTGACAAACTTGAGACAACATGAAAATGGCAAATTCCTAGGGTAAATTACCAAACCAGAAGAAAGAAAGAGAGAACATGCAAGTGCTCTATATCCATTAAAAAATTGTATCAATAGTTAATCTTCTCAAAAATCACCATTCAGTTCAGTTCAGTCCTACCATTACTCCACCATTTTATTGAAATATTTTACTAAGGCTTTAAGCAACAGAGAATTCCAATCTCATTAAAAAATTCAGAGGGGAGAAAAAAGGAGACTACTACTCTATTTTTGAACCAAAAAATTATTTTTTAGAAAGGACAATTACAGACTGATTTCACCAAGGTCTTAGATTTAAAAACTTAAAGTATTAGCAGAATGAATCAAGCAATGTATGTATAAATGTTATATGGTAAACAAATTGTATGTAATAGGAATGAAAGGTTGGCATAGCATTGAAAAATAATAGGATCATCATACAGATCCAAAAACTTACTTTATAAAATTAAATAGTAAGCAGTGATAAAATTTCTTAGCAAAGAAGGTGAAAAAGAAACTTTCTTAACCAGATAAAGAGTTTCTGACAAAAAAGAGCATGTATTGAAAAATGGTGAACTAGTGAAAGGTTTATCATCATGTATTTGGCAGGGGTGTGAACCTGCATAATGTGATTTTAAAATGTTTATGAAAAACAAGGGCAAGAAGAGCCAATGTATTTTTGCAGAGGAAGGATAAGCCTAGAGGACATGCATTAACAGATATTAACTCTTCTTATAAAGTTATATTGATTAAGATATTTATTGTTTAGTGGGGCTAGACAAATAAGGCTGTGAAATGAGAGACTTCAGAAATAGACAAAATAGACCCATACTTTCTTTTAAGACAGCACTGCCATCGCAGATCAGTTGGATAGAATTATTGGCTGTGTGAGTAATACTGAGCCAACTCTTGTTAGGATGGAAAAAAAATATTTTCCTTACTTCTCACATCATGTACAAAGATCCCCCCTGCATTAAAAATATCAAATGTGAAAGGCAATTTCTAATCTTTTAAAAGAAAATATAGGAGAATATATTTATGCTCTTGGCTTAGTAAAAGTTTTTTTTAATAAAAAAATTAACAAGCTAATTTTGTTTCACAAAAATTATAAATATCTATTTATTAATACATGTTACAAAAGTAAAAATGGATCAAAACTGGGAAAAATGTACTAACAACATATACATGCAGAGGCAAAGGATTAGATTATAACATACAAAGACATTCTCACAGATTTATAGTTAAAAGCCAAATAATGCCAAAGAAAAGATGGATAGATGAATGTTCACTTCTTATTAAGGGATGCCTGACTTACAAGTAAGTAAAAGATGTGTGAAAATACAAACTGAAATGACAATGAGATAGTATTTACAGTTACCAGATTGATAAAAGTTAAAAAAAAAACACACTACAATATGGTATGTGGAACAATGGAAATTCTCATACAATATATTTGGGGATGAAAATAGTTAAAACCATTTTATAAGCCAGTCTGTATTATATAATAAAGTGGAACACAAATTCCCTGCAGTGGAGTAGTATGTACCCAAAAGAAACGCTGTGTATGAAGCACTTGGAGACAGGAAAAAGACTATGCATGAATACCTTGTTTATAGTAGCAAGAAAGTGGAAAATGTCACAGATATCCATTGACAGTAGAATGGACAAATGAATTTTTGTATTTTTATGAAATGCAAGGTGATACAGCAGTGCAATGAATATGGTACAACGACATACATCATGGCAATTCAGTCTAAAAAGCATAATATCAAATGGACAAACCAAGGCATACATTATGTCCAATATGATTTCATTTATCAAACAAAATGTAACATGCAAAACCAGAAAATGTAATATTTAGAATAAACTACATATCAGTAAAGGAATGATATGGACTCACTCAGGATGGTGGTTACCTCTTGAGTGTCGGCCATTGATGGAGATGTGATCAGGCAGGTGGCATCAACAATTCCAAATGTTATTTGGCTGGATGATGACTATGTGGCTGCCTGTTGTATAGCTTTTTCATTCATATGTATTCACATGTTATAAATATTCTTCAGTGTATGTTTAATTTATTATTAGAAGAGATTCTCTACTTAGTATTTGAATATTCAGTACCTCCAGTTATGGTCTATAGTGTTATATGTGTGCTTCTGGAACATTAATTAACTCTTACCCAATTTGTAAATATGGGAATAATATCTGCTTAGAGTGGCAGTTGTGTGGGTTCCTGTGCAATTAATATTTTGCATGAGCGAGCAGGTAGCAATATTTAGGCTCAAAGTACACTAACATAGCCTAGAATGTCAGTGGCAGAGGAGAGGACCACTGTCCATGATGCCCTTTGGCTCACTTGACCATGTGCTCTGTCTTGGCTGACCTAACTGAACGATTTTCCTGTGTACATTTTATTTCTTTCCACATCATTCAGCAGCCTGAACCTTTCCTTATGTTTTCTTCCATCATTACCATTACCCATATTATTTAAAAGTAAAGGCCCATATTTACCATAGTATTTTCTTATTAGTTATTTATTATCTTTTAAACTGTACAAGTATTTTAAGAATTAGGACTTTTTAATTGATGTTCTCTTGTTATAAGTTTCATGACTTAGAGTCTTGAAATCTGTCATTTTTACTGTCTGATTTTATAGAACCTGAAATTTACTTTTTTCTAGACATGCATATATTGTGTTTTCATAGAAATCCATGTTTCTGTTGGTTTTGATTTAGAGCAAGTCCTCTAAAGGTAAAATAATAAATTAACATTTAACTAAGTAACATTTATTGATAGATTAATAAAAATCATTTACTGTTTGTCTACCACATGTTCAATCCAGTGAACCAATGCTAGTAGACTAAGGGAAATGTAATTGAGCAGGTAATATTTGATCATAAGTGCTATAAAGGCTGCCAACAAATAAAGGCATATTATTAGTAATCAAGGTTCTGCAGTGTCTTGACCTAATCTCCTTTTTCTACATTTGTCTTCCATTTGCTCTCCTCTCCAGCCATATTGACTTAAAAAAATTACAGTATGGTTGATTTACAATATTATATTAGTTTCAGATATATAATGTCACAGTTCAGTATATTTATAGATTTTACTCAATTTAAAGTTATTATAAGGACTTCCCTGGTGGTCTAGTGGCTAAAACTCCATGCTTCCAATGCATAGGGCCCAAGTCTGATCCCTGGTCAGGGAACTAGATCCCACATTCCATAACTAAGAGTTTGCATGCCACAACTAAAGATCCCACATGCTGCAGCTAAGACCCAGTACAGCCAAATAAATATTTTTAAAATGTGCTCAGTCATTCAGTCGTGTCCAGCTCTTTACATCTCCATAAACTATAACCTGCCAGACTTCTCTGTCCATGGAATTTTCCAGACAAGAATATTGGAGTGGGTTCCATTTCCTTCTCCAGGGGATTTTAAAGTAAGTTATTACAAAATAATGGCTGTATTTCCCTGTGTTATACCATATATCTTTATTGCTTATTTATTTTACACACAGTAGTTTGTGTCTATTAATACCCTACTCATACTCACCTCTTCCCATCAGTTCAGTTCAGTCGCTCAGTTGTGTCTGACTCTTTGCGTCTCCATGGACCTCAGCATGCCAGGCTTCACTGTCCATCATCAGCTCCCAGAACTTACTCAAACTCATGTCCATTGAGTCGGTGATACCATCCAACCATCTCATCCTCTGTTGTTCCCTTCTCCTCCTGCCTTCAATCTTTACCAGCATCAGAGTCTTTTCCAATGAGTCAATTCTTCGCATCAGGTGGCCAAGGTATTGGAGTTTCAGCTTCATCTTCAGTCCTTCTAATGAACATTCAGGACTGATCTCCTTTAAAATGGACTGGTTGGATCTCCTTGCTGTCCAAGGGACTCTCAAGAGTTTTCTCCAACACCACAGTTCAAAAGCATCAATTCTTACCACTCAGCTTTCTTTACAGTCCCAATTCTCACATCCATACATGACTACTGGAAAAACCACAGCTTTGACTAGATACACTTTTGTTGGCAAAGTAATGTCTCTGCTTTTTAATATGCTGTCTAGGTTGGTCATAGCTTTCCTTCCAAGGAATAAGCGTCTTTTAATTTCATGGCTGCAATCACCATCTGCAGTGATTTTGGAACCTCCCAAAATAAAGTCTCACTGTTTCCATTGTTTTCCCATCTATTTGCCATGAAGTGATGGGACCAGATGCCATGATCTTAGTTTTCTGAATGTTGAGTTTTAAGCCAGCTTTTTCACTCTCCTCTTTCTCTTTCATCAAGAGGCTCTTTAATTCTTCGCTTTCTGCCATAAGTGTGGTGTCATCTGCATATCTGAGGTTATTGATATTTCTCCTTGCAATCTTGATTCCAGCTTGTGCTTCATCCAGTCCAGCATTTCCATAGTGAATTATTATTTGTTCTCTACATACAGATATACCCACAATGAGGCTGAAAGCAGTTTAGCAAATTGTAGGGCTTTCAGCTTGCATACTGCTGATACTGTTAATTTGCTACAATATTATTCATATTATAAAATTCACTTCTCATTTTAAACTTTTAATGGTGCCACTTAGCCAGTAAAATTAAATATATATCCATTGCATAGTGCTCTTAGAGCCTTTGCTATATGGTCGCTCCTCACTGACCCCATTCTTTAGTTATCTTCAAATGGCACCCCACTCCAGTACTCTTGCCTGGAAAATCCCATGGACGGAGGAGCCTGGTAGGCTGCAGTCCACGAGGTCGCTGAATTGGACACAACTGCGCAACTTCCCTTTCACTTTTCACTTTCATGCATTAGAGAAGGAATTGGCAACTCACTCCAGTGTTCTTGCCTGGAGAATCCCAGGGACAGAAGAGCCTGGTAGGAGGCCGTCTGTGGGGTCGCACAGAGTCGGACACGACTGAAGCGACTTAGCAGCAGCAACCTATACAGTGGGGTTAACAGTTCTAACATCCCTCATTCACTTTCACCATTCTTTGTCTCCTCATCTATGAAATGTGGCTAAAATAAACCCTAACTCATTGAATTGCTTGAGGGTTAATCATGCAAGAAACATTCAGTTCAGTTCAGTCGCTCAGTCATGTCTGACTCTTTGCAACCCCATGAATCCCAGCACGCCAGGCCTTCCTGTCCATCACCATCTCCCAGAGTTCACTCAGACTCGCATCCATTGAGTTGGTGATGCCATCCAGCCATCTCATCCTCTGTCATCCCCTTTTCCTCCTGCCCTCAAACCCCCCCAGCATCAGAGTCTTTTCCAATGAATCAACTCTTGACATGAGGTGGCCAAAGTAGTGGAGTTTCAGCTTTAGCATCATTCCTTCCAAAGAAATCCCAGGGCTGATCTCTAGAATGGACTGGTTGGATCTCCTTGCAGTCCAAGGGACTCTCAAGAGTCTTCTCCAACACCACAGTTCAAAAGCATCAATTCTTCAGCCCTCAGCCTTCTTCACAGTCCAACTCTCGCATCCATACCTGACCACAGGAAAAACCATAGCCTTGACTAGACGGACCTTTGTTGGCCAAGTAATGTCTCTGCTTTTCAATATGCTATCCAGGTTGGTCATAACTTTTCTTCCAAGGAGCAAGCGTCTTTTAATTTCACGCCTGCAGTCACCATCTGCAGTGATTTTGGAGCCCCACCAAAATAAAGTCTGACACTGTTTCCACTGTTTCCCCATTTCCCATGAAGTGATGGGACCAGATGCCATGATCTTAGTTTTCTGAATGTTGAGCTTTAAGCCAACTTTTTCACTCTCCTCTTTCACTTTCATCAAGAGGCTTTTTAGTTCTTCTTCACTTTCTGCCATAAGGATGGTGTCATCTGCATATCTGAGGTGATTGATATTTCTCCCAGCAATCTTGATTCCAGCTTGTGCTTCTTCCAGCCCAGCATTTCTCATGATATTCTCTGCATATAAATTAACCCTTTATTAAAGTGCCTCATTCATAGAAAATGCTCAGATAATTTTAGGAAAGCTGTTTTGGTGGGTTTCTGTTTTTATTATAAGATCATCTTCATGTTCCTTCTGAGGCCTCAAGGAAGCCCTCCATACATATATATGGCAATTTTCTTAAGACTATGTAGTACTGAGAGCCCTGCTTTGACATCTCCCTCTCAGACTGTAGCCTATAAAGACAATCATCTGTGGAAGACTAGGAGCTTCCTTCATGGCTCAGACGGTAAAGAATCTGACTGCAATGCAGGAGACCTGGCTTGGGAAGATGCCTTGGAGAAGGGAATGGCTACCCACTCCAGTATTCTTTCCTGGAAAATCCCATGGACAGAGGAGCTTGGCAGGCCACAGTCCATGGAGTCTCAAAGAGTTGACATGACTGAGTGACTAAGCACGCCACGTAAGGCTAGACACCTTTTTCATCTTCAAAGCCTCAGCACGGCTAGAGACTGAGGGATCAGAATATGGGAGCAGGAGAGGATGAAGGTATTTGATTTTTCACAAACTGATCTATCAAGGACTTCTAGACAGGTGAGATTGGATTCCACATTAGAAGGTGAGAACAAGAAATCAGAGATTGCAGTGATATGCAATCTGGTGTTTCACTGTACTTCATTTAATGTTGCTGCACGGTTAGTTCAGAGACTTTCTAACTGTGTCCCAGTAAAATGATAAGGTACCCCAGTTCAGGGCAGCATATTTGCCATATCTTTTATGTTATGGGACATAGTAATGCTCTAGTGGATGAGTTTAAAGGAATTATCATGGTTCTTTAATGTCTTTATTCTGTCCTAGGTTGTATCTACTTTGGTTAAATGTAGTCAATTTTTGTATTCTTTTAAGAATATGTGCCTTTAAAGATTAAAGAATATGTGCCTTTCATAGATTAAAATAATCTATGACAGAGAAGAAATTACTAAAATGCTCATCTCAAATGGTAACTTTGATACCTAGTTCCGACTAGATACAATAAGTAAATACAGTTACCTATAGTTAAATATGCTGCTGTTGTGTTATGCTTTCCCCTGTGAGATATGTAGCATTGAGTACATGGTTTGTCTTATTCACTTTCCTGTGTCCCAGAGAAGTTGAAAATTACCGCATTCCAGCTGTGTACCTGTAGGAGATTGGTTGTGTGTATGTGTGTGTGTGTGTGTGTTAGTTGCTCAGTAGTGTCCGACTCTTTGCAGCCCCATGGACTGTAGCCTGCCAGGCTCCTTTGTTCATGGAATTCTCCAGCAAGAATACTGGAATAGGTTGCCACTGCCTTCTCCAGAAGGCAAATTGGTTACCCCCAGGTCTAGTTCTTCAATAGTGAATAGAAATGCTGATGCTTACTCCACAGAGTAGTGAGGATTGTGACCCAGTCTACTTAAAGCATGGCATATATTCAGTATATAATGAATGGTGAGTGTTTGTTCTGGGGACCTCACATCTAGTATGATGACTATAGTTAACGATATTGTGTACTTGAAATACTGTGGACTAGAAATATTGTACTTGAAACGATATTGTGCTCAGTGAGTAGATCTTAAAAGTTCTCACCATATGGTCAAAATATATGTGAGCTAACTATGGGAGGTGGTGGATGTGGCATCCTTGTTGCTGTAATCATTTTGCATTATACACACAGACCATCACATTGTGTACCTTAAACTTACGCAATGTTATATGCCAGTTATCTCTCAGCAAAGCCTGTAAGATGCAAAAGAAAAAAAGAAAACTGATTGGCTAAGAACTGACGAATGTATCTCCTCAATACTAGAACAGTTTTGTGTGTGTGTGTTAGCCAGCATAGCTCAGGGGTTCCATGAGATATAATAACTACTTATATTCTTTGACTTTAGTTCTTTTAATTTCTCATGTTAGACATGATAAGACGAATAAGGTATCTAGTTGTTTATTAACTGTTTGTTATCAGAGGATTTTTTAAAATAGCAATTTATTCTTTTAACATTCCCTGGATAATATCGAAATAAACCAGTTCTGTATAATTTAGCCTTAGATAAAAGCATCAACATGTTTGGAACATGAGCCTAATTCTATCTTTTGTTGAGCTGCCAATTTAGTAAAAGCATTTCAATAGTACTTTTTAAATGTAGTGTAACTTAGAATACTGGAAGCTTCCCAGAATGTTAAAAAAGGAGAATAATTTATATTTAATTGGTTTAAACCTACCTTTCCTAGGTCAATAAGAAGAGAAACTGGCAGCATTAATCAAGATAAAATTATCAGCTGATTAATCAGTGTTCTAATTACTGCATAGTTCTTTACCTTTTCAGTTTTAATTACTAAACCTCATTGTCTTTTCCATATGGCTAACATGTATTCACAGTGTACTTTTTCTCTTACTGAAATCACTGAGACAAAAATATACATTTTAAACATTAAACATCAAATGTAAGAAATTACTACTGCCTCCTAAGAATTTCACCAAAAGGTATAAATAAGCTGCTAGATTATTTAAGAAAAGAATAATAAATTTATGTACATTTAAATAGGAAGTCGTTTAACTCTGATTATGAAAATAAGCTTTGTAAGATAGTACATATTGTCAGCCCTATTTCATCAAGCGAACTTGTGTAAATTATGTCTGAATGCAGTTGCAGTTTAATATAAATTGGGAAAGTGCATTGGGTTTTTCAAAAGTTACTTGTTTGGGGGAAGGCCTGACTATTTCTTTTAAATGTATTGACTTCACTGCCTGTTTTCTCAGCCTCAACACTGCTAACATCTGGGCAGCATCGTCTCTGTTGTTGGGGGCTGTTCTCTGTAGGTTTCTGACCTGTGCCCACTAGATAAATGCCAGTAGCAACCTCTCCTAAGCTGCTTTTCAGCAAACAAACATGTCTTCCGACATGGACAAATGTCCCCTGGGTGGCATGGGGTGGGACAAAATCCCCCCCCTCATTAAGAGCTACTGATTTCAGTTTATGGCCATCATTAAAACCATTAAAACACTTACTTTAAAACAGATCTACTGTATAATAAGGAACTCTTAGCATATGAGCAGAATTTTTCTATAGGTTAAGTATTTTTATGGCAAATTCTTTTGACGTAAAACTTTCCAGACACTTTAGGGTGTATAATGGTGATAATCACCACTCTGATAACACCAATAGGTAATGTTCACTGAGCACATCTATGTCAGTTGCTGTATGAAGGTATCTACTTGTATTATTTCATTTAATCTTGAAAATAGCTCTACAAGGGAGACCCGCTGTTACCTACTACTTCTCATACAGAGTTGAGCAAGCTTAAACAACGTCCAGGGTCACACAGTTAGAATTTTCTCACCTGATTTCATAGGACATGATTTCAAATAACTGTCCTAGAGGAAGATTTTTCATTCCCAAAGAGATGAGAATTTATTTTCACTTTTGAAATTGTTTAGAATTTTGACTACATTTTAAATTGTGTCAGTCTGTAGTGTATTAAGGAAATTACTGTGAAACATTTGGGTTTATTTAAACATTACATGAGGATCATCTTAAAATTTCAAAGGTGGACAATTATGAGGATGATTATAGTCAAATGAGCATGTGATTAATTATAATTTAAAGATGGTTTTCTCTGAAATGAAAAATATTTTTTCAACAAATTTTCCTCCCTTCCTTTTATTCTCTATTCTTCCCTTCTTTCCTTGCTTTTCTGTTCTTTATAAGAGACTGTATTGTCTACCTTATACATTATGTGTGCTTGAACTTGGGAAACTGTTAAGTCTAGCCACCATTTGTAACTAAATGACTTGAGCACTA
This sequence comes from Aepyceros melampus, assembly GCA_006408695.1. NCBI lineage: Eukaryota > Metazoa > Chordata > Mammalia > Artiodactyla > Bovidae > Aepyceros > Aepyceros melampus. Next base: position 652,631 of record SJXQ01010122.1, on the reverse strand, counting down.
ATTAGTTTTATTTGCATGTTCTTAAGGCACACATGTGAATGCTGATATATCCAGGACTTAATTGTAGTTTTTAACTACTTCATTCAGTTTTAAGCATTTTCCCCACCTTTGTAGGTTTAACATTCTACTTCTCCTACTAAATATTAATATTATTACTGTTTCTAGTTTTAGATTTGGGCTTGTATGCCATAAAGTCTAATATGTCAGTCCTAGACTTTCAATTACCTTTAACTCCCACTTTTCAGAAAACATGTATATGGAAAATTGGACTGAGCATGCATGACTGCTTCTGTGGGTATTTATTCCAGAATTAGAGCCTATTCTAGGGCATGTAGCATGTTTAGGTAAGGACTCTTAAATGATAATAGTTAACCTCTATGTCTATATTGATTCAACTGGGATATCCTCCTTTTACCTTTTAAGTGCATCATAAAAACAATGCCTATTGCTTATCATTCTTGGTGGGGGGAAAAGAATATTTGTAAAGTGAAGAGATAAATGAATCTATAAATTTAATGTGATAGTATAGAGGTTTTTTAGGGCATAGTCTGGTGTATATAATGTTCTGTGTTCTTAGTATATTCATGTAATGTTTAAACTGTAAGACAAAATCAGACTAAATATTTGCTGAGCACAATGGTAGACCTTAGACAATGGTTATCTCAGTCCTTCATTGTAATGGATTAAAATGCTATTCCTGAAATTGTAAGTCAAGTTCAGCATATTTTGAAGATGCCTACTTTGCCATTTTGACCAGATCTTGAATAAAATGTTAGGCTGGAGAGTAATTGAATGTTACAGGTACATGGAGTCTTTATATATTACAGTACTGCTACTCATCAGAGATCGTGTTTACATAAAAGTTAATATATTTGAGAAACCAGTGAAAAAAAAGGAAAATATAGACACCCAACAAAATAGTTTGTCAAAGAACTAGAGCTGGCAAATCACAAAAGAAGAAACACAAGTGTAAACTTAAGGAAAGCATGCTTAGTCCTATTGATAAGCAAAATATTGCAAAGTAAACCACAATGAGTTTCATAGTTTTAATAGATTAATAGAAATGTTTAAAACAACAGTGGCCCAATACTGGGATGCATGTTAGTTATAACTTTCCTATAAGTTGGGCAATATGTTTGGTAATATAAATTTTCAAATGAAAATCTTCTTTGATTCAGATATTTAATTTTTAGGAATTTTTCTTAAATATAAATGAGCATATCGATGTGAACAAGTAGTTCTAAGATTTCTAGCTATTGTATATTATTTATATTAGGAAAACTATTTCAATTAGAGTATAACTGTTCTATAATACTGATTAGTATATCTAGGTATTGATTATTGATGGCTACTTATATCAACAGAAGATATCAATTCAATATTATATACCAACTGATGGCAGCTCACCATACCACCAAACTATTCCACTTATGAAATAGTATTGCCAAAACATGGAACTTGAATCTGAGAAAATTTCTAAATCTAAATTCCTGTTTCTAGAAAATATAGTTGATAGGGAAACGTGTTAAATGACACTGATGATGATGCTTTCAGCAAAATTCAAGACACAGGAAATACTTTAGATTCATTGGCCAATATTTTCTTCTTTTCCCCCCAACGAATAAGTTGCAAGGGAATTTAAAAAGAGAGATGGAAAGAAATCTACTGTTTAAAAGATATTTATTTGCAGCGTGTGGACCTTATTTGGATGTTGATTTGAGCAATCAAGAGAGGAGGTACATGTGGCAGATTCATGTTGATGTATGGCAAAACCAATACAATATTGTAAAGTAAAACCAAAAAATAGAGATGAGGTAGGGAAAAGAGAGGGAAGAAAGGCAGGGATATCAGCAATTTTTAAACATTGCTTGGGTACTTGATATGAAAGAATAATTGCTAATTTTCTGAAGTGAGACAATGGTATTATAGTTATATTTATTAAAAAGTTCTTATCTTTTAAAGTGGGGAATGGGTGAAGATATAGATGAAATAAGACTGACCCATGAGTTGATAATTGTTGAAGATTATGGAAAAAGCAAGAGAGTTCCAGAAAAACATCTATTCTGCTTTATTGACTATGCCAAGCCTTTGACTGTGTAGGTCACAATAAACTGTGGAAAATTCTGAAAGAGATGGGAATACCAGACCACCTGACCTACCTCTTGAGAAACCTATATGCAGGTCAGGAAGCAACAGTTAGAACTGGACATGGAGCAACAGACTGGTTCCAAATAGGAAAAGGAGTACATCAAGGCTGCATATTGTCACCCTGCTTATTTAACTTCTATGCAGAGTACATCATGAGAAACACTGGGCTGGAGGAAGCACAAGCTGGAATCAAGATTTCTGGGAGAAATATTAATAACCTCAGATATGCAGATGACACCACCTTGTGGCAGAAAGTGAAGAGGAACTAAAAAGCCTCTTGATGAAAATGAAAGAGGAGAGTGAAAAAGTTGGCTTAAAGCTCAGCATTCAGAAAGTGAAGATCATGGCATCTGGTACCATCACTTCATGGGAAATGGGGAAACAGTGGAAACAGTGTCAGACTTTATTTTGGGGGGCTCCAAAATCACTGCAGATGGTGACTGCAGCCATGAAATTAAAAGACACTTACTCCTTGGAAGAAAAGTTATGACCAACCTAGACAGCATATTCAAAAGCAGAGACGTTACTTTGCCAAGAAAGTTCTGTCTAGTCAAAGCTATGGTTTTTCCTGTGGTCATGTATGGATGTGAGAGTTGGACTGTGAAGAAAGCTGAGTGCTGAAGAATTGATGCTTTTGAAATGTGGTGTTGGAGAAGACTCTTGAGAGTCCCTTGGGCTGCAAGGAGATCCAACCAGTACATTCTGAAGGAGATCAGTCCTGGGTGTTCATTGCAAGGAATGATGCTGAAGCTGAAACTCCGATACTTTGGCTACCTCATGTCAAGAGTTGACTCATTGGAAAAGACTCTGATGCTGGGAGGGATTAGGGGCAGAAGGAGAAGGGGACAACAGAGGATGAGATGGCTGATGGCATCACTGACTTGATGGACATGAGTTTGGGTGAATTCCGGGAGTTGGTGATGGACAGGAACGCCTGGTGTGCTGCTATTCATGGGGTTGCAAAGAGTTGGACACGACTGAGCAACTGAACTGAACTGAGGTCATGAGTACATGGTGGTTCAATATATCACTCTTGCTTAAAAATGACAACAGCTCTAAATGTTTAATAATATGATTTCAATTAAATAATTTATAGTATATACAGGAAATACAATAATAGGAAGCCATAAAATTATCTTTGTATGTTATATAGAATATGTAATAATAATCAGGCCTTCAAAATGTTTATAAAATATTTAAAAATCTAAAAAGGTTACAAAGCAGCATGCAAAGAATTATCCCATTCACATTTTTAGAATAGAAATAAACCCCCAAATTAACAGTAACTATTTCTAAGAAAGAGGATTATGGGTGTTTTAATTTTCTTTGTGCTCTTTTATATATTTTAAAAATTACTGTAATATGCATAATTTCGGTTATTAGGTTTATAATTTTATTAAAAATGAAGGAAAATGAATATACTTTAGAGAAAACTATTCTCCATAAATGATGAAAGCAAAACTTTTGTATATCCTATATGAGTAAGTTTTTTTTTAATGTAAACAAAGCACTATTATATGGTTATGTTATGAAATAATGTATTAGTGTCACTTGGCTGGAGAAGTCAAGGAAAATTAGTTTTGTTATTTATATCTTGCCTAAGAAAGCAGTGAAGTACAATGTTTTTTTAAATTATTATTTTTAATGAGAAAAGGTCAAGGAGAGGGAGTCTGACGTATATAGGATACCTACATTAAGCTACAAATGTTATTCTTGCAATCCTCAGTACAAACTCTTGAGATTTACTTATATGTCTGCATTTTAGGGGAGGAAATAGAGACTTAAAGTTTGTAACTTCAGAGTTTGGGAATGAAGCTTCCAGTAGACCTGCCACTGTGGTGTGGAAATCTGACCCTTTTGGGAGGATGCATATTTTTTCAGAGTCAAAATGTAATGGTATTTTGATATTCTATGTTATGAAGGGTTAAAAAATACCCAAAACATCAATCTAGTCTTTTGATACTTGTTATCCAGTTTCCAGAGGCTTCCCAGGTGGCGCTAGTGGTAAAGAAACTGCTTGCCAATGCAGCAGACATGAGACACAAGTTCAATCCCTGGGTCAGGAAGATCCCTTGGAGAGGCGGGCACGGCAGTCCACTCCAGTATTCTTGCCTGGAGAATCCCCATGGACAGTGGAGCCTGGTGGGCTACAGTCCATGCAAGGCCACATATTCTTTGATGCCACCATTTAAGACCTCCTTTCAAGGAGGATTGTGTTTGTTTTTGTTTTCACGTTTGAAAGGGATACCCATTAAGATACTTGCAGTAAAGTTAAGAGTAGAATCTTCAACTAATGAGAGGATTAACCTGGCTGTCCAAGGGAGGGTGCAGTGCCTAACATAGGGTTGGGGACTTCTCTCTGTTGGCACATGCTTCTCACTCTGTAAGCCTTTGTTGAGCACCTACTGTGTGCCAGGCTGTCACTTTATAAGCAGTTTCAGAACGCATCTTTTAGTATTTTCAAATAAGGTAGACTTTAAAGCATTTTATATGGATATAGATACAATGTTAAATTTAGTCAAGATTAGTTATTGATGCATTAGGCCTTTACATACTTTCAGTGGACTAGAGCTTACTCATCTGTGAATTAAAGAAAAGTAAGAAATGAAAACACAGGCTCAAGTAAGCTATTCAGAACAAAAAAGGCCACAACTTTTCCTCCTAGCCCCTGGAGAGGAGGGCTACCTGCAAACGCACACATATATTTTGTGAAAGAGATGGGAATATCAGACCACCTGACCTGCCTCTTGAGAAATCTGTATGCAGGTCAGGAAGCAACACTTAGAACTGGACATGGAATAACAGACTGGTTCCAGTAGGAAAAGGAGTACGTCAAGGCTGTATATTGTCACCCTGCTTATTTAACTTACATGCAGAGTACATCATGAGAAACGCTGGACTGGAAGAAACACAAGCTGGAATCAAGATTGCTGGGAGAAATATCAATAACCTCAGATATGCAGATGACACCACCCTATGGCAGAAAGTGAGGAGGAGCTAAAAAGCCTCTTGTTGAAAGTGAGAGAGGAGAGTGAAAAAGTTGGCTTAAAGCTCAACATTCAGAAAAGGAAGATCATGGCATCTGGCCCCATCACTTCATGGGAAATAGATGGGGAAACAGTAGAAACAGTGTCAGACTTTGTTTTTTTGGGCTCCAAAATCACTGCAGATGGTGACTGCAGCCATGAAATTAAAAGGCGCTTACTCCTTGGAAAAAAAGTTATGACCAACCTAGATAGTATATTCAAAAGCAGAGACATTACTTTGCCGACTAAGGTCCGTCTAGTCAAGGCTATGGTTTTTCCTGTGGTCATGTATGGATGTGAGAGTTGGACTGTGAAGAAGGCTGAGCGCAGAAGAATTGATGCTTTTGAACTGTGGTGTTGGAGAAGACTCTTGAGAGTCCCTTGGACTGCAAGGAGATCCAACCAGTCCATTCTGAAGGAGATCAACCCTGGGATTTCTTTGGAAGGAATGATGCTAAAACTGAAGCTCCAGTACTTTGGAACCACCCTTATGGCAGAAAGTGAGGAGGAGCTAAAAAGCCTCTTGTTGAAAGTGAAAGAGGAGAGTGGAAAAGTTGGCTTAAAGCTCAACATTCAGAAAACGAAGATCATGGCATCTGGCCCCATCACTTCATGGGAAATAGATGGGGAAACAGTAGAAACAGTGTCAGACTTTGTTTTTTTGGGCTCCAAAATCACTGCAGATGGTGACTGCAGCCATGAAATTAAAAGGCGCTTACTCCTTGGAAAAAAAGTTATGACCAACCTAGATAGTATATTCAAAAGCAGAGACATTACTTTGCCAACTAAGGTCCATCTAGTCAAGGCTATGGTTTTTCCTGTGGTCATGTATGGATGTGAGAGTTGGACTGGAAGAAGGCTGAGTGCAGAAGAATTGATGCTTTTGAACTGTGGTGTTGGAGAAGACTCTTGAGAGTCCCTTGGACTGCAAGGAGATCCAACCAGTCCATTCTGAGGGAGATCAACCCTGGGATTTCTTTGGAAGGAATGATGCTAAAACTGAAGCTCCAGTACTTTGGCCACCTTATGCGAAGAGTTGACTCATTGGAAAAGACCCTGATGCTGGGAGGGATTGGGGGCAGGAGGAGAAAGGGACGACCGAGGATGAGATGGCTGGATGGCATCACAGACTCAATGGACGTGAGTCTGAGTGAACTCAGGGAGTTGGTGATGGACAGGGAGGCCTGGCGTGCTGCGATTCATGGGGTTGCAAAGAGTCAGACACGACTGCGCGATTGAACTGAACTGAACTGATATGTATATATTCCATAAAATATTAATATATTTTAATCTAGACAGTTTTTGAATACATTAAATATGGAAATCTTGGCACTTCATACCAATGTGCTTCACAGACAGAATCATGGTATTTATGTAGGAGAGTGTAATAGCATACTGGCAGTGCTGTTAGTTTTGCTTCTAAAATTTATTAAACTGAGATATTATCTTGATTATTATAACACTTCACAGAGATCTCTCTTTAATTATAGTCTTTATCTCAATATAAGGGTAATCTCTTGACCAATCAATTTACTTATTCCTGTCCTAATAATTCTGCAAAAATAATGTGGGAATGTCATCTGCTCACTTCATAGATTAAAAAAATCATGGCTTATTGTTCTTTAATATTATGGAGAAATTTACATCTTTTGTAACTCAAGATTTCGAGTAGAAGTCTCAATTTGAGAAACTCAAGTAGCTAATCTATTGTATGTTTTTGCATTTTCTGGAAATTATGTGTTTTGTGGCCACTCTTAAGTTACTTTCCTTTTCTGTTTCTAATTATGTCCATTATTATAGTTTTCTAAATACTGCAGCAGTTGAGCTTTTCTGTACTCATGTATAGCGTATGTAAGATTAATACATAATTAGACTGCAGCTGTCTGTCCTTTGCTATATCTGCACTTTTGGAAGGTCTGTAACCTTCATGTTTTTGTTTTTTAGCTTAAATTTTAGATCTCAGAAATGACTCCCCGCCCCCAAATTTACACAGAAGGCATAGAATTGATTTAAACCCCTTGGAGTATGTTTTAAAATGGTCTGAACCTTGATTGAACAGATAGGAGCTTCTGCTGCGTTAGGATTGATAAGAATCATGTGCACTCCATTAGCTCTCCTAGTATTTCCATAGAAACTGTCCTCATACGTCATATTAATTATCAGCATATGCATTTCATAATAGGGAAAAAAATCAGAGCTAATGATTAGCTTGGTGCTTCAGGGTTTTTTTTTGTTGTTGTTGAATTGAATTCTGGTCTTAGTTGACTTAATATCACAACCCATTTTGCTGGCATGTATTAAGTGTGTAGTGTTCTACTTATTGCAATTGAGGATCTTGTTCTGTGATCATCCTTCTGACCACTTAAGACAGAACATGAGTACTTATAAGTATTGCAAACACACTGGTCATTGAACATATCAATGAGTAAAAGGTGAGTGGGTTGGTTATAAATGAGAGTGAAGTACCTTTGTTTCAATATTTATTGAGGATTGTTTTTAATGAAGTGTTCTGTGTAGAGTGGAAATACTGCTCTTTTTCCTCCCTCTTCATAATCTCTTTAGTGGGTCAAGTTGCTGTCTGTAGCTGTAGCTTCATTATTTAGAGATCTCAGATAAGGGTGAAAGTCTCACCTTAGTTATCAATTAAATATTGTATTGGTGTTCTCCATGAATGTGTCAGAGTAAAAATCCACTAATGTGCCACAAGGAGGGAAAGCCTTGTGCTGAATTTCTTGATGGATTTGTGAAGCCTTAATCTAATTGGTATACATCCAGGGAACATAGATCTATGATGGGTTCTGGAAAGTACAATTTTGGCATCACGTGCCATGGTTTCTGTGTCAGAAAAAGGAAGAATATTGAAGTATGCCAGATCTCCAAATATTCTCTCTTTCCTGCAGGGAAATCTTCTGGGTGGGATGACTTCAAAACAAGGAGAGCCTCAGAGATGCCTGTTCCTTGCTTGAACTGGGGAGAGTGGAGGTTTGCACTGACAGTTCTAGTTTCTGCAGATTATGCAAACTTGATAAAAACAAAAACTATCACCCATTTAGGACTTTAACACTGTAAATACCATCATTTAAATAATAGCTGGGCATTGGCACCATCCTAAATTGATTTTTCAGTGATTTCACATCATTATCTCATAGTATCCTCCCAACAACTCTGTTAGTTAAGATAACCTGGGTCTGATGGGTAGGTTTGTTTTAGAGATATAGAAAGGGGCCCATTTGTCTTACATTCTTGATTATTCCTTCTCGCATTTGTCTCTATTCTATTCCTTTCTACAGGATTTTAATATCTATATATAAAAATGCTTAACTCACTCTCTATGCAAGCAAACACATCATCAACCCATCCTTCAGTGATATCCGGCTTTATTTTCCAATATTCCCATTACCATCTGCTCTGTCTCTCCTTTCCCCTTAATAGCTAAGTGTCAGGAAGGGGGACTCACTGTCTAAATATTCTCTTTTCCATTCCTTTCCTTTTTAATTTCTCAGTACCATTGTGAATTCTTTTCAGCATTTGGCGCTGAGAACCATTCCTTCCTTCTTCCAATTCTCCTGTCTCATGCATTTCCTCCTACCCCCTGAGGGATCTGTGTTTGCATCACAGCCTCTCTTATACATATACCAACTTATATACATATATATGTGTGTGTGTGTGTGAGTGTGTATGTATATTTTTATATGTATATTTTCAACATACACAAAAATGAACCAATTTTCAATGTGTTCAAGTCTGTTCTTTTAAAAATCTATCTCTGACTTTGCTTAAAGATTTGCTAATCACCTTGCATTCTCATGCCAAAATTCTGGCTTGGGTTTGGGACCCTTCTCAGCTTTCGACACCCTCTTTCTTCAACATGTATTTTGTTAATCTGACCCACTTACAATTCTGTCAGTGATTATTGATAATTAAAAAAATTTAAACTGTATTTCCTCCTTTCCCTGTCTTGGGCCCTGTGTTATAATAGTCTCATCTTGCATTACTGTGACACCACCCCAGCTGGTATCTCTGCCTCCTCTGTGCTTCTCTCCAAATATCTGCTTCTGACAGAGTGTTTTTAGTCTTTACTTACTTAAAACCCACCTGTTTTTTTTTTAGCCACCTTTCAGTGCAGTATTCAAACTCTTTAATAGCTTGCATGAGATCCTTTAGATCCATTTCAGCCTCCCTTTTAAATCTATCTTTCTCTACACTTTTGCTGCCTCTTACTCTGCAACTGCAAGGAACCATTTACAATTCTCAGGCTGTTCTGCTGTCCTGGGCATCCTTGCCTGAAGTGTCCTCTGTACTGGGTTGAATAGTAGTACCTCCCGCCCCATTATTCATGTTTTCCAGGAACCACACAATGTTATGTTATTAGGAAATAAGGTCTTTGCAGATGTCATTAGTTACAGTGAATTCATACTGGATTATAATGGGCCCCTAAATCCAGTATAACTGATACCCTTATAAGGAGAGGACTTTCTGAAGACAGAGGCAGAGACTGGAGCGATGTGTCTATAATGTGTGCTCGTGTGTGCTCAGTTGCTCAGTTGGGTCTGACTCTTCATGACCCCGTGGACTGTAGCCTTCCAGGCTCGTCTATCCATGGGTTTTCCCAGGCAAGAATAGTGGCGTGGGTAGCCATTTCCTTCTCCAGGGAATCTTTATGACCTAGGGATTGAACTCGCCTCTCCTGTATCTCCTGCACTGCCAGGTGGATTTCCATCTGGGAAGCCCCATCTATGAGGCAGGGAACTCCAAAGATTGCTACAACACTAGAGGCTAAGAGAAAGGCAGGGGATGGTTTATCCTTGGCCCTACAGAAAGAAATAGCCTTGTCAACACTGATCTCAGACTGCCTGGCCTCCAGAACTGTCATTTTAAGATAACTAGTTTATGGTCATTTGTTAGGGAAGCCCTAGGAAATTAATTTACCCTCCACCTATCACTTTCCATTGTAGTAGCCTTCAGGACCTCCTAAGAAGTGGGCCCCACTTCTGGGCACCCTGTGGCTTTCTGTTCTGTCACTGAATTGGAACCACCAGCCAGTGAGCTCCTTGAGAGAAACACAGGAGCCTCTGTCTCCGGCACCCAGCACCATGCCTGGCACAAAACAGGATAGGATTTTTATGGGTGAATTAAATCACCAAAATGGCAGGTTTCTAATATGGGTTATCACACATTTCTGTTAATCCTTTATTTTGTTTGCTGCATTTTATTTTCAATTAAAGATTTAATTAAAGTATCTAGATATGTTTGCCATTTTTACCTTTTAAAAAAATATTTATTTGGCTGTGCTGAGTTTTAGTTGTGGCATGTGGGATCTAATTCCCTGACCGGGGATCAAATCCAGGCCCCCCGCATTGGGATCATGGAGTCCTAGACACTGGACTAGCAGGGAAGTCCCTTTACTTTTGTTCTGAGTGATCCTAATGAATATCTGGTTGTATCTCAAGTACCAAGATCTGCAGTCAGTAGAACTATCCCATGAGGCTGATAGTTAATATGTCAGCAGAGATGAGTTTTTCTGGTTGGTAACTGGCTCCCTGGCAGTGGGATGGAAGAGGTTTAAATGTGGAGAGGGGGCTGGGTATCTCAGGGAGGGAGGAGAGGCAAGGACTAGAATGTTGAAGTGAAGCTTAGGGACACTAGGGTTTTTGTTGCTGCTGTTGTTCAAAGTAGCTGAATGAGAATAGTGACAACAATGACCTAGATTAAGTTCTTGGGAGTTGGGTGCCACCTTACTTTTACTAGTTTCACTTCTGTGGCCTCCTCCCTCTGTTTAAACACCTCCTGCTCCCCCTATTTGTCTCTGTCCACACAAAGAAGATTGGATTTTAATCTGTTTCTTCTGAAAGTACCTCAAGTATCCCAGTTTTCTTTCCCATGATTGCCTAATCTTTGCTGAATATGATTTCATTCTTCTCTTATAGGTGACTAGAAGGAAAAATAAGATGAAAATCATTTCCCTCTGTCAACAAGTCTATTCTCTTTTGATTCATTAGGAGACAAAATGAATTCCAAAAATCTTAATGAATTTGACAGCTGCATTGCACATCTATAAAAATTTATCTTACTGAAAAAAAAAAAGCATCAATTATTTGGTTAACTGATGAGAAACTAAAGGCCAAGTTTGGAAATTGTTCAAGTTTTCTATGAATATTCATAAATAATTAACTTGCATCTCAATTTAGAACCTAACAACAGTTCAATTTTTTTTTTTTTTTAATATCTGAGTTAATTATATGCTGAGGTCTAGTTGCTGGGTCGTCCCTTCCAGTGATGATTGAATAACTGCAGTTGGTGAAAATAATGCTTTCTTCTGTGGCTTTTACCCTGTTGTGTGGCTGAAGGAAGACACACAATTATGCTGTTTGGAAGACAACTGGCTTCCTAAGGGGGCGGTCCCTCTCCTCTTCCCTACTCCCAGTCTTTCCTCTAGGCCCTATGTGCCTTTGAGGCCAAATTCCTTTCCTCCATACTTTTTATTAAAAGGGCAAAAAAGAGTGTATAAGAGAAGGAGGCAAGAAAAAAAGGAATCTCCCCAAAGTAAACGGTGAAAAGCTTAATTGCCACCTCGTCCTGGGATTTAAGCCCCTTGTGAGGGGGTACAGGAATTGCAAACCCACTGAACTGAACAGGGTGAAAAACACCAGTAAGAACTAAGCCCTAACCGGGTAAAGGACCCGGGGACTCTCTGCAAAGCAGCAGCGTAGAAGAGTAATCGGAGGCCTGGGCTGTTAGCAGGAGGGAGGCCGTTCGGGGACTGCCCCTTTTGTCTCTTCGCCTTGTACGGGCTGGAGGATGGAATAATTGTGGACAAAGGGTCCACGGAGGGCGGAGGGTAGGGTATGAACTCTTCAGGCAGCTGCTTTCAGCTTTATTTACCGTCCCATCTTTCAGCCGAGCCTCCTGTCCAGTTCGGAGCTGCGTCCGGGGCGCCGACTACGGGATCACACTGCCATCTAGTGGCTGCCTCGCCCCCGTGACCGGCTTTCCGCGCCCTCTGGCTGGCTCCGCGTTCCCTCTCTTTCTCTCTCCCTTTCTCTTTTGCTCTCTCTCTTTTTTTAAAAAAAGGTTTTTATCCCGTCAAGGAAAAAAAAAAAAAAAAAGCTGGCTCTTGGAAAACAACCAACTCTGTTGGAACTCAGAGATAATAATCAGTTTCTCTGGGCTTGTGAAATTGGCTCATTAAGCGTGCTTTTTAACAGAAAATATTGGAAGCGATTAAGTCTGCTTTACTGAGTGGGCATGAAATGGCCAACCTTCGGCCACCCACAGCTCGTAGGTGCCTGGCGCCGTTTTATGCATGCAGCGTAATGTCTTTACTTGAAGTGCTGTTTATTCATCACCTGCTTATTTATCTCTTTGCATTTGGCAGGCACATCGATCAATGTTAAACTGTCACACAAGGTTATTTTTCTTTTACATAACAGTATAGGCCTAAGGTAGTGGCATATTAAAAGTAATAACTTTCTAACTTGTAGCTCAAGATGACAGCCCCATTTTTACCTGAATATATTACAGCAAGGAATTCCTCATTCGGTGCTCCCTGCCCGCCCTCCCTCTGTTCCACTAGTACTCAGCTCTTCCAAGGTCAAAGGCTTCCTTCCCCCTTGCTTCCCTCCCACTTTGCATACCACTCGCTGTCCCCTTCACCTCCAGTTATCTCCCTCTTGGAGGCTGATAAGCCCGTGGAGAACATTCTGTCCACTGGGTGTACACATCTTGGTTGTCCCTTTTTATGATGACATTTTCCCCTTTGCATAAAGAAATAGTAGCTGGGTGAGCTCTGGAGAAGAAGCAAACAGGCTTCTTCATCTCGTGACAAAGACTGCGTTGGTCTTCTGTCTCTGTCTCCACAGCCGTCTCCCTGAATGTGGTAGAATGTTGCTGCTTTTTATTTTCCTTTCGAGTTATAGCAGGCAACAAAAACAGAAACCACAGGCCCATGGAAAAATGAATTAAAAAACATCTGAAAGCAACTAACATTACTTTGAAGCAACTGGGGTCGTTTGGGGCTTTCAAGTTGAGTTGTTTTCCCCTCCTTTCTTTGGTTTTAGCTTGGTTTGTGTTGCTTTCAAACTCTACCCAGTTTATGACTCTTCCTTTCTTGGCAATAAGCCAAGCAGGCTTTCTTTGTACAAACAGGTTTTCTTTTTCTTTCTTTCATTTCTTTTTTTCCCCTGCTCCAGTCCAACCTAAAAATGCCTACAGATAGAATATCAGATCTTTTTAGTATCAAATTTCAAAGTGGCCCTTAGAATTCCTTCCTGCCCTTGATCTCTCCGTTTGGATTTCAGCTCAGACTTGGATTCTGTGGCTAAATATGCCTTGGACACTGGCTTTTGGGTACAATGCTTTGAGAATCTTGCGTACACAGGAATTAAATATTTTACTATAGTGGGTATTGTTGCACAACTATTCTTGTAGTACAACATTCCATACTTGTTCTGATATATTGTGCCCTGAATAGCTCATCTAGGAAGTATGAGGCGGGGTGTTTAAGTGGGTAAGAAACTCTGGTCCCTTCAGCTACTCAAGCATGGGCTGGGGAGGTGTACTTGCTTAATACTGAATGTGGCCCACCTTCTAGATTTCCCTATGCATTCCTGTGCAGAGAAGATGGTGGGATTCAGATCTCTAGTGATCTGTTTTATCATGGGTATCACAGACCCAGAAAAAAAAGCACGCCCATTAAAAAAATGCAGCCCAGCCTGTGTCTATGCTCTTACGATCAATATTTGCATTAAAGTGGTTTAAATGTATGTGGCTCTGAGGCTGTCCATTCTTTCAACCTGACCTGCTGCATTGATTAGGGCTAGTGATAGAGAGGGAAAAAGCAAATCAGGCGAGGAAAAGAATTAAAAGGAAAAATAGGAGAAAATGAAAGCTGTCGCTGTGAGTCCTGTAGGAGATACACTTCAGCCATTCATGGATGCCATATTTCATCAGCAGCCCAGGCTGTGGGAAAATACACCCTCTTCCTCTTTCTTATGGGGCTTCCTTTTGTCTTTCAACACCCAAGAACAGAATTCTGGTTGCCTGTAAAATGGGGCAACTCAATGGCTTGTGATTAACAGCCAGTTGTGTCCAGGCTAATGTCCGTATTTAGCTAGTTGCCGTATATCCTCTTTCTTTGTCTTAATGGTCCATATTTGTGAGCTAAGTTTGCTTAGCTAAAATCTCATTAATGCCAGTTACAATCACTACTTTATATCAGATATTGCTAAGTTCTTCATTGACATTATCCATGTTGATTCTTCAAAGCAGCCCTTGCAGAGGCCATTCTGACCCCATTTTGCAACCTGGTATCTAAGGATGAATTGTAACTAGTCCAAAGTTAAACCATCAGTAAAAGGCAGTAACTCTTTAAACCCAGATCTCTGTTTCTAAAGCACAGACTTAACTGCCATGCTTGGTAAAGCTGCATTGGGGGAATTTTCCCCATTGGGGTTGTTGTTCAGTTGCTAAGTAAGTTGGCTTAAAGCTCAGCATTCAGAAAACGAAGATCATGGCATCTGGTCCCATCACTTCATGGCAAATAGATGGGGAAACAGTGGAAACAGTGTCAGACTTTGTTTTTTTGGGCTCCAAAATCACTGCAGATGGTGACTGCAGCCATGAAATTAAAAGATGCTTACTCCTTGGAAGGAAAGTTATGACCAACCTAGATAGCATATTTAAAAGCAGAAACATTACTTTGCCAACAAAGGTCCATCTAGTCAAGGCTATGGTTTTTCCAGTGCTCATGTGTGGATGCGAGAGTTGGACTGTGAAGAAAGCTGAGCACCGAAGAATTGATGCTTTTGAACTGTGGTGTTGGAGAAGGCTCTTGAGAGTCCCTTGGACTGGAAGGAGATCCAGTCAGTCCATCCTGAAGGAGATCAGCCCTGGGATTTCTTTGGAAGGACTGATGCTAAAGCTGAAACTCTAGTACTTTGGCCACCTCATGCAAAGATTTGACTCATTGGAAAAGACTCTGATGCTGGGAAGGATTGGGGCTGGAGGAGAAGGGGACAACAGAGGATGAGATGGCTAGGTGGCATCACTCCTGGATGTGAGTCTGAGTGAACTCCAGGAGTTGGTGATGGACAGGGAGGCCTGGCGTGCTGCGATTCACAGGGTCGCAAAGAGTCGGATACGACTGAGCGACTGAACTGAACTGAACCGAAGTAGTATCTGACTCTTTTGCAACCCATGGACTGTAGCCCGCTAGGCGCCATGGGATTTCCCAGGCAAGAATACTAGAGTCGGTTTACATTTCTTTCTCCAGGTAATCTTCCCAACCCAGGAATCGAACCCAGGTTTCCTGCATTGGCAGGTGGCTTCTTTACCACTGAACCACCAGGGAAGCCCACCTTCACCCCATTGGCGGTCAGATTAAACATCGCATGTAGCACTGGTCTGTGTATGAAGAGACATCATGCCCGCTTTAACACTGGAGCCCATCGCTATATCACCATAGACACTTTCAATCACTAGGGGCACAGAATGTTTTAGTGGAGACATGGATGCACCTTGACCTCTTAGAGAGGACAAGACAGTCACAGGAGCAGAGCTACCACATGTTAGTGCTTTGCTCCCCATCTGCCCTGGCAAAGAAATGGCCTAAATATTTCTTTTTGGATGAAGTAGTCTCAAGGAAGTGTATACTTTTCTCAGATAAACCACTCTACGAAGCTCATTTGTGAGTTACAGTTGCCAGAATAATACTTGTTCATGGAATATGAATAATTATATGTCAAGTAACTACTGTGGAGACATGTGCTGGGTAAAGTATTCTTAATGTCTAAGAACTGATTGTAGAGTAAAGGATAAAAGCAAACAGTAAAATAGTTAAATTCTTTCACCAGACAGGGTATGATCTTATGTGATCTCTGTGATACTGAGTTGCACAGAAAGGAAATTTAGGAGGAATGTAGAAATGGTGAGAGCATTGGGAAGGGGAGTGCTGGGGAAGCCCTTATAGAGTCGGACCTGATGAAGGATGGATAGAACATAAACTGAGGGGTAGAAGACATTCAGAATGGAGAATTGTATGAGCATAGTTTGGGAATTTTGGAAGGAATATCCCGCTAAAGCTAATGTTAGCATGCCATAGGTGGCTGGGTTACATCGGGTTAGACTACAGAGACTCTAGATGAAGATTGTACAGTTGAAACTCTCTTGCGTTAAGTATCCTCCTTTATTGTCTTGAGGAATCAAATTTGTCTGCTGAAATTACAGCTTGGAAATTTGACCTACTTAGGGCATTGCTTGGAACATTGGAGTTTCAAACAAGCCCTTCACTCTAAAGGAAGCATCTCTTGATGCTTTCATTTTCTCAAGGATGAAAAGAAATTAAAAGTAACACATGTGAAGATTTGACTTGTGAGGCTAACTTGAGGAAGGAGAATTACCTCAAGAGAGAAATAAAAAGGTGAAAGCAATTTTCCAAATCTGAAATCTTCAGGAGCAGTGTGTTGACAAGTTTACTTTTTGCCAAAACAGGTACATGAAAAACCAGCTTATCAGAGAGAGAAATTTGTGTGCAATAATTTGTTCACATTAGCAAGAGTTTTCTAGAAGATTCCTTTAAATAGAAGTCCCTTTGTACATTTTTAAATGCACTTCAATATACTAACCTCAACACAGACTCCTCTGAAAAAGAAAGAAGCCACCCCCACAAAGGAAACAGTCCCACAAACAAACAAAGAACCTGATTTGTAAATAGCTTTTAAGGAAATTGCCTCCTATCAACCAGGTCATAAGGCATAGTTCATACTTAGCAGTTGCTACCGCATCCCAAACCAAGTTAGATAATCATGTCAATGCATCACAAGATAGCAAATGAATTTCTGATTTTAGTAATGTTCTGCTGCTGCTGCTAAGTCGCTTCAGTTGTGTCCGACTCTGTGTGACCCCATAGACGGCAGCCCACCAGGCTCCCCTGTCCCTGGAATTCTCCAGGCAAGAACATTGGAGTGGGTTGCCATTTCCTTCTCCAATGCCTGAAAGTGAAAAGTGAAAGTGAAGTCGCTCAGTAAGTGTCCAACTCTTCGTCACTCCCTGGACTGCAGCCTACCAGGCTCCCCCGTCCATGAGATTTTCCAGGCAGAGTACTGGAGTGGGTTGCCATTTGCCTTCTCCGAGTAATGTTCTACATGCTTATGTTCCAGGGAAATTTAGTTATACATATAAAAAACATCAAGTTGGAAATAACAGAATAATAATTTACCGCTGAGTGTTCTTGCCTGGAGAATCCCAGGGACGGGGAAGCCTGGTGGGCTGCCGTCTATGGGGTCTCACAGAGTCGGACACGACTGACGTGACTTAGCAGCACTGCTTTAGGATGCATGTCTAAGTAAGTAAATTTAGGGATCTGTGTTTGGCTTACATTGTCTCATTTTGAGTGAGTTTCTTTGCTTATCTATGTTTTTCTGGTTCTTCACCAAAGAATTACATCTCATACCCTGTATCAGCAGCTCTCAGAAAGCAGTTCTGAGGAGAGCAACATCAGCTTGACATGAAAATTTGTTAGAAATACAAATTCTTAGACTTCACCCCTGAACTATTGTATCAGAAATTTGGGTGAGCCCAACAGTCTGTTTTATTAGAAGTGCTCCAAGTGATTCTGATACATGCTGAATTTGAGAAGTACCATCTTTCTTATCTCCTGTAACACATCTTATGCTAGGAGTTAAGTACTTTTGATTTACAGCAAAGGACATTTTATTTCTACACAAATCATTTCAAAATATTTTGCTTGTGTAGGTCTACCTGCTGTGGATTGTTCTGTCTTTTCCTTCTGATGGCACCCCAGCATCTTTCTGCTCTCCCAAAGTTTTAGCTCCTGGCTTTATTTTATTTTTTGTATTTTTATTAAAATTTTTTCAAAATAAATTTATTTATTTTAATTGGAGGTTAATTACTTTACAATATTGTATTGGTTTTGCCATACATCAACATGAATCCGCCACAGGTATACACGTGTTCCCCATCCTAAACCCGTATAATATCATATATGAAACAAATCACCAGTCCAGGTTCGATGCATGATACTAGATGCTTGGGGCTGGTGCATTGAGACTGGCTTTATTTTATATCCAATTATGTGGGGTACTTCTGGTTACCTGAACGAGCACGAGGGTAAGGATTTTCCTCCTCCTCCTTTTTTTTGATGGCACTTTGCTATTCAGGGAATTTTTGAAAAAAATTCCTTTCTATATTTGAATTAGTGTTCCAGTATGTCAGATTGCTTGAAGTTTGATCATCAGATAATTCTAATTATATTTATATATCACTTGAAATAAGAATTCTTTTTAGTTAGATAAAAGACTGGTAAGTCTCAGAATAGTCTTTCTTAGTGATCATTTAATTTCAGTTGGCTTAAGATGCTATTTGTATTAAGTTAACAGGGTGCTAATTTAACATAGGTTTATAGTCATTTGAAGCCATTTTCATTCATTAAGAAAAATATCTCCATAGATTAGATTATCATGAGGGTTGGAAATAGCAATGAGGATTCCTCAGTGCAGGCCTGAGGATTTTCCAGATGAGTGCACACTCTGTTTCAATGTTCTCTCGAAAAGCATAGACATTTTTTCTTTTACTATAGAACAGAACACAGACAGCGTACCCAGCTTTGCCTTGGCAGAAAGAACTATCACATACGCAGTTGCTGTGCTAAACTCATATATTGGATCTGTAGGATATTATGATTTCTATAATTCTAGTACATATTAGAATTTCAATATCCTGATTTATAATTTTTCAGAGTATTTTAGGTATTATATCCAGCATCAACATTCTTTCTGCTCTTGATTTTAATTTTTTAAAACTGTTAAGTATAATCATACATCACCATAGGTAAAACATATAGCCAATGGGAATTTGCTCTATGACTCAGGGAACTCAAACAGGGGCTCTGTGTCAATCTAGAGGGGTGGGATGGGGCAGGAGATGGTGGGAACATTCAAAAGGGAGGGGATTTATGTATATCTATGGCTGATTCATGTTGAGGTTGGACATAAAACAAAATTCTATAGAGTAATTATCCTTCAATAAGAAAATAAAATAGCTATTAGATATAATAAAATTTTTGTATTCTGACTGCAGTTTATACTGAAATGTGCAAGGGAAAAAAAAAAGTATCTCCATTAATTTCCAAAATGGCATGGATTGCAGAGAACCTTAATTTATTTAATTTCTTTTGAAGAAACTGACTTTCTGGGTAGTGTATAGAGCATGCCCTTCACAACTGTTCTCTATTCTCTCTAAACCCAGATGCCCTCTTACCCCACTAGCCACTTAAAAGCAGCTGGAGACATATGCCCTGGCTTCGTTCAAACTTTTTTTGTTGTTTTTGTCTCTCCCAGTTCTTGAATCTCCTGCTTTCCTTAGTTTCTCTGTAGTTGGCTCTCAGAGCTATTTAAACACTTGGAGAAAAACTACTCTCTGGCAACTTAGAATTCATGCATCTAAGTGTTGGTCTTGGAACTCTGTACTCTTAACCACTTGGACAATATTCTTGATAAATCCTCTATTCAAAGTAATGTAAACCAGCTCAGCCTTTAGAACTAATGAGGGAATGAGAATGCCAAAAATATGATAATAAATCAGCACACACTGGGCATGATGGACTTCTCCACACAATTGGGATCTCCTAGCCTATCAAAGTATTTGTAAATCTTTCAGAAGAGAGGATTGTAGGATTATGAAACTCAAATTTGTATAATTTATTTTTGTGATAGAAGACATATCTGTGATTAAATGTAGAATTTTATATAAAAACTTTGCTACAGATTTATTTAAGCAGAATCTTGACTTAGATTGGAGGATGAAGTTACAGTTATTAATAAGATCTGCAAGTGAAGATTATAGTTATTTTTTCTTTGTGATATTCTTAAGTTTTCTATAATGTAAAGCTATTTCTGAAACCAGTGTAGTATCATTAATATATGATGCTATTAGCAACCTCCCTGGTGGCAGAAGGCACAACAGTGCATTCCCTAAAGGAAATGAAAGCTTCTCTGAACAGATTTCTGGCATCCTTGGAAATGTGCACAGAAATTTTCAGGAGTTTGTTGTTGTTGCTGTTTAGTCACTAAGTAGTGTCCAACTCTCTGTGACCCCATGAACTGCAGTGCACAAGGCCTCCCTGTCCATCACCAACTCCAAGGGCCACCCAAACCCATGTCCATCAAGCTGGTGATGCCATCCATCCACCTCATCCTCTGTTGTTCCCTTCTCCTCCTGCCCCCAATCTTTCCCAGCATCAGGGTCTTTTCAAATGAGTCAGCTCTTCACATCAGGTGCCCAAAGTATTGGACTATTAGCCTCAATGTCAGTCCTTCCAATGAACACCAGGGCTGATCTCCTTTAGGATGGACTGGCTGGATCTCCTTGCAGTCCAAGAGACTCTCAAGAGTCTTCTCCAACACCACAGTTCAAAAGCATCAATTCGTTGGCACTCAGCTTTCTTTATAGTCCAACTCTCACATCCATACATGACCACTGGAAAAACCATAGCCTTGACTAGATGAACCTTTGTTGGCAAAGTAATGTCTCTGCTTTTTAATATGCTGTCTAGGTTGGTCTTAACTTTCCTTCCAAGGAGTAAGCATCCTTTAATTTCATGGCTGCAGTCACCATCTGCAGTGATTTTGGAGCCCAGAAAAATAAAGTCAGCCACTGTTTCCAATGTTTCCCCATCTATTTCCCATGAAGTGATGGGATCAGATGCCATGATCTTAGTTTTCTGAATGTTGAGCTTTAAGCCAACTTTTGCACTCTCCTCTTTCATCAAGAGGCTTTTTAGTTCCTCTTCACTTTCTGCCATAAGGGTGGTGTCATCTGCATATCTGAGGTTATTGATATTTCTCCCAGCAATCTTGATTCCAGCTGTGCTTCTTCCAGCCCAGCGTTTCTCATGATGTACTCTGCATGTAAGTTAAATAAGCAGTGTGACAATATATAGCCTTGACGTACTCCTTTTCCTATTTGGAACCAGTCTGTTGTTCCATGTCCATTTCTAACTTGCTTCCTGACCTGCATGTAGGTTTCTCAAGAGGCAGGTCAGGTGGTCTGGTATTCCCATCTCTTTCAGAATTTTCCACAGTTTCTTGTGATCCACACAGTCAAAGGTTTTGGCATAGTCAGTAAAGCAGAAATAGATGTTTTTCTGGAACTCTCTTGCTTTTTCCTGATCCATTGGATCTTGGCAATTTGATCTCTGGTTCCTCTTCCTTTTCTAAAATCAGCTTGAACATCTGGAAGTTCACAGTTCACATATTGCTGAAGCCTGGCTTGAAGAATTTTGAGCATTACTTTACTAGTGTGTGAGATGAGTGCAATTGTGTGGTAGTTTGAGCATTCTTTGACATTGCTTTCTAAATTAAGCTCACATTACTGCTCTGTCTCTTGATGTCCTCATCTGTACCAAGAGGAAGTTGGTTTGTGTGATTGCTAAGGTTTCTCTCCCTCTGCTTCTCCCTCTCCTTTCCCTCCCCCTCCATTCCTTCCTTCCTTTCTCCCTCCTTCCCTGCCTCCCTTCATTCTCTTTTCTTTCTTTCTTATCTATCAAATCGTTTCCTGTTGGTGTATGCTTCATTTATATTATACTATTATTTTATTTATTATTTTAAATTGTAAGCTCCCTCAGAGTAGTGACTATATATTCTTTATTACCATATCACTGACACAATTGCATTCGAAGTAGACACTAAGTATTCTCTCTTTCTCTCTCCAGTATTATGAAACTTGCACAACTTATGAACAATTGTCTCACATGTTTTTAAAAAGACCTGGGTCTAGCGTTTCTGCATTTCCATAAAAGTAGTCAAGGTTAATTAGGGAAAGCACTGTGGTTGGGACATATTTACAAGAATAGACATAGTTAGTAGACTATAAAGAATCAGTTATCCTGCCTGAGTTGTAAGCAATTGTAGAAACAGTTATGGGAGATGATGGATCTGTATTGAAAATATAAAATTTATATTTCTAATCCAGACTAAAATGCACAATTCTCATTATATGGGTGAAAGTGGAAATATTGCAGAATATCTGTATCAGTTCAGTTCAGTCACTCAGTAATGTCTGACTCTTTGCTACCCCATGAACTGCAGCATGCCAGAGCTCCCTGTCGATCACCAACTCCCGGAGTTCACTCAAACACATGTCCATCGAGTCGGTGATGCCATCTCATCCAGCCATCTCATCCTCTGTCTCCCCTTCTCTTCCTGCCCCCAATCCCTCCCAGCATCATGGTCTTTTCCAATGAGTCAACTCTTCGCATGAAGTGGCCAAAATATTGGAGTTTCATCTTCAGCATCAGTCCTTCCAATGAACACCCAGGACTGATATCCTTTAAGATGGACTGATTGGATCTCGTTGCAGTCCAAGGGACTCTCAAGAGTCTTCTCCAACACCACAGTTCAAAAGCATCAATTCTTCAGCACTCAGCCTTCTTCACAGTCCAACTCTCGCATCCATACATGACCACAGGAAAAACCATAGCCTTGACTAGACGGACCTGTATACTATAGTATATAAAGGAGAACCATTGAATTACAATTAAACTGTTGTTGCTAATATTACTTAAATTAAACTGTTGTTGCTAATATTACTTATAGGTTCTTTGTACACTGAATACAATGTACTTCAGAGTTTATTAGAAAAATACAAAAGATGCAGGTTTTTTCTTTCATCCCATAAGATGGAACCAAGATAAGTCACCTCGCCCACTTTCCTTTCTGGTTATTTAGCTTTTTGGTAATTTAATCCTTAGAAGAATGTTTGAGCAAAGTGTATCTCTGCAGTTTATTGCTACTGCTTTACTTCTTATTAATATTTAAAATAAGATCATTTTATTGCTTTTGCAATGCCTTTGCTTTCTGGTGTAGAAATTGTGACAGTTTAATTAGTTGTTAGAAATAAGTATAACTTACTATGAAAAGAGTAGCTAAGCACTGATATGGAAAGGTGGTAGTTATTTGAACTAAATCTGACATCAAGAGACAGACTTAATTACCAAGAAGTTTTGAAACAATATCACGGGAAGTTCTGTCCTCTTGGTATGATCTTTAGTGTGCCCATTAGTGAAACGAGAACTATGTGTCACACATGGGTTGGGGGATTTAGATCCAAGAGCTATATGTTTTTCATTACATTCATTCAGCTTAAAAAATAAAAGAAGAGACACTTCAGACTAATGAGTAATTTCTAAATAGAATTTCAACTTGTCTTGGAGTACAGAAGAATGTATAAAACTTTATCATTTTCAAAGATATCAAGCATTGGCACCATTTGTATACCTCTCTGTTTCACAAATGATAAAACATGTTTTAAGAAGAAGAGGAATTCGTGATCACAGTAGTTTCTGATTCAGCAATGACTTGAAACAAGTACCAAAAATAAAAGAAAGACTGTACACTTTTGCTTAATTCCTAATTGTTTGTTGGGGTCACACAAGATTTTAGATATGGCATGGAGCACATAGAAGACACCATCCCACATCCCCAGGAAGCTGAATTTGCCCCTTGGTCCTTGAAAATAACACTGCTTAAAATGTTCCCATAACACTCCTATGTACCTCCCCTCACCCAATCTGGATGTCGTTCAAAAGACAAATGTGTGTGTTTACTGTAGGGGCACCTCTAAAGTTCTTCACTAAAATTGCCTCTTATTAATGAAAGAATTTCTGACTGAGTCTTCAACATTTTATGGAAGTCCAAGGGAAGTTTCTGTCTACAAATCTTGTAAGTATTAAAGACTTAATAGAGCCTTTTGGTTGGACAATATTTCGGTTAAGTGCAATGTGTCATTCCCTTTTGGTTTAGAAGATTGAAGACAATTCGGATTGAAATAAACTTGCTGTTTTGCTTTGCATACTGGATTAAAAAAAAAAAAATCTTTGTCCAGAACTTAAAGATGCTAGGGGTAATTATCTAGAATTTAGGAAAGGTGGGGGTAATTGAATTAATTGAACATTCAATTAAAAATCTCATGCCAGTTAGAGAATGTCTTAGCAATTATTCAAATAAGAATCCAAACCAGTTAATATGATATGACTGTGGTTGAATAGGACAAAGAAAAAGTGCAGAGAAAACAACATCTCATGACATAGTGGTTACACATATACCAACACACTGAATTAGTTTTTCATTTGACTTCTGAAGATGAGAATGGCAATTAGAATAGCACAGTAAATAAATGCTTAAGCACATCATGTATGAATAAGAGAACAGAAGCTGATAGTGTTAAGGAATTCTGAGTAGCATTACCTCATATAGACAGAAAAAACTTTGCCTTTGACATGAACTGTGCAAAAAGTTAGTGAACTCTGTCTGATTCCCCATTCTGGGATCAAACTACATTCTAGGCTGTGAAAGGACAGATGGGAAGGACACACTTCCTTTGCCTTCTCTCTTTCATGCTGATCTTCTCTTCTTTCCTATCACTCCAACAGCCCTTAGAGGCTGGGAGAAGCCGGAGGAAGGAGCCTTGCTTTTCCTTTGTGCTCCATCCAGCCACTGCCGGCCCCTTGTGGTGAGTGGCAGGACTCTGTACTTCCCAGCCTCTGAAGGAACTGTCTGGGCCCTGTCTATCATAGCAGTGAAAAGCAGTTTTCTACCATCCGTTCTTGAGCTGATGGAAGAACAGAATCATTGAGTCATAAAACTCATCTGGATTTCAAATCCATCTTTGAGAAAAAGTAAACTGTTGTTCTTGGATGAGCCCCAGGGACTGCCGCTTAATTTCTCAGTTCATTTTCCCCTCTTAGCTTATGTACTTATACGGGTCCCTCTATAGTTTCCTTATGAAAATGTGGAATTTTAATACCACAAAAGCAGAAAAAAAAATCATTTTTTTGGTAAATATTCTTTCAGTAGAATTGCAATCAATGTAGTCAGAACTAACAAGCAGATGGATGTATTTGAATGCCATTATCTTGTGTACAATGATATTATCTGTTTCATGAAAAATTCAGCAGTTTGGGCTGCTTTAGTGAAGGGAAGATGGAAGTAAAAAAATAGCAAGAAAAACATGATCAGACTCAGAATCCCTGAGGGGGTCCCATTGCATCATTTAGCAGGAGAATGAGCAACGCAGGAGAAGCAGTGATGGTGGAGGCACTGTCTGTGCTCCTTATGGCATTCTTGGCTTCAGGTCCCACTCAAGCCCCACAGCTGTAGGTGGGAGCTCCCAGGCCTGCTAAAGCATCACACCGTGACATTCTGATCATCCGTCTAAGAGAAGAAAATAAATTTGCTAACAGAATAGACCTGGCAGGCATACTACCTTGTCACATTCCAGACATCCCCTGGTCTGGCCTGAGCCAGAGGAAACCTAAGTGTGGGCCAGAAAGTGTGTGATGGACATGAAGTAGACTTAAATAGTCTGGGAGAAGAATGTGGGTTTTCTAAGACAGGAATATGTATGCTTTTTTTTTTATTGGAGGTTTGAGAAATGAAAACACTTGGGCTGTAGAGGGGATGTGACCTCAGTTTTATTCTCTGTAGGCCAAGGATATATTGACATGGGCAAAATGGAATTGAAAATTGTGCTGATTTTTTTTTAAAGATACTGTACAGAGTGACAAAAAAGAACCCAAACAGGCCCTGCACAAAAACATTTTTTTCCAAAGCTTTCTATCACCTGATGACTGAAATATACACTCCTTTGAGACCTCATGCAAGGTGACATTTACCTATTTCTCTAAATAGGCTTATTTCTTCTCTGAATGTAGTCTATGCCTAACTCATGCCTTTTTTAAGGGGAGGAAGGACTGGAATACCCTGTCTCAGTATCTTATGCTGAGCTTTTTGATATCCTATCCTTCTATAAAAACATATTTCAGGTTTTATTATTTTAGTGAGGCTTTTGAGGTGACTATTTTCTTTTCTCAATGTCTGTTAAGTTTGTTTTTTACCATGTGTTTTTCACAGAGTAGGTTTTGCCTTGTATTGTTGTTGCCTGCTAGGAGTCAGACATGACTGAGCGACTTCACTTTCACTTTTCACTTTCATGCATTGGAGAAGAAACTGGCAACCCACTCCAGTGTTCTTGCCTGGAGAATCCCAGGGACAGGGGAGCCTGGTGGACTGCTGTCTCTGGGGTCGCACAGAGTTGGACACGACTGAAGCGACTTAGCAGCAGCAGCATGACCTCTTGTATGTCCCCAGTTGGGCTATGAACCCCTTGAGGTTAATCTTCGTGACTCCAGAATCTAACAAGCTGCCTTGAACATATTAGCCAGGAAAGTGTAACGTATTGGTAATGCTGATGAAGAATGGCATAATTCATGTTTTTATATTGTGTGAATGATGACATCGAACTATTGTACGAATGCAATACAATAATATCATAAAACTTCATATAAATGCTTTCTCTTATTTATATTTTGCTTTTATCTTTCTGGTTTATCTCAGTAAATAAAGATTGCTATGTGAGTTAGGTTTTGCTAGGAATAATAACGCATGACTAACAGCTTGATCAGAGGTCCTCAGGGGAAACTTTGAGGAGCACAGATTGTATATAGGTCAAATGTACACACATATAACTATAACATAGCACACGATAATTAAAACAAAGAGTTCTTTAATTCATTGCTTCTATTGTAGTGATACCAGGGGTAATGTGTGAATAAGACTTTCTCTGGGGGAAGTGATTTCATCTTGGATCTTGAGAAACTGAGGGTAGATCTTGGAGATATGAAGATGGGCGGGGGCAAGATTTATGATTTTTTTTTCCCAGGAAACAGATATTTCTAATGTGTAGATTCCACAACCTTAATTTTCTCCTTGACTCCTTCTGTGTTCTCCTGTGTGTTTTCTTCCCAGTCTTGAGGTTTTATTGTATTGGTCTATCTCATTCTATCTTCCTTCTTTTCTTCACCTTCTATTTCTCTCTTAGCCAATAATAACCGTAAAATTTCACTGAATGTAATAATTTAAGGTTCATTAAAATAATCTGTACTTTTAAAGTCACTCTTCTGATATTACATCATCCCCTTTTTATCTACTACATTAAAATTGCAGTGTCTTTGATCTAAATATTTTACTAGCAATGACATTAACATGAATTCCTTTCATTACAATATTAGTAGTTTCAGTTCAGTTGCACAGTCATGTCTGACTCTTTGCAACCCTATGGACTACAACACACCAGGCTTCCCTGTCCATCACCAATTGCCGGAGATTACTCAAACTCATGTCCATAGAGTTGGTGATGCCATCCAACCATCTCATCCTCGGTCGTCCCCTTCTCCTCCTGCCCCCAATCCCTCCCAGCATCAGGGTCTTTTCCAATGAGTCAACTCTTCACATGAGGTGGCCAAGTACTGGAGCTTCAGCTTCAGCATCATTCTTTCCAAAGAAATCCCAGGGTTGATCTCCTTCAGAATGGACTGGTTGGATCTCCTTGCAGTCCAAGGGACTCTCAAGAGTCTTCTCCAACACCACAGTTCAAAAGCATCAATTCTTTGGCCCTCAGCCTTCTTCACAGTCCAATTCTCACATCCATACATGACCATTGGAAAAACCATAGCTTTGACTGGATGGACCTTTGTTGACAAATGAATGTCTCTGCTTTTTAATATGCTATCTAGGTTGGTCATAACTTTTCTTGCAAGGAGTAGCATCTTTTAATTTCATGGCTGCAGTCACTGTCTGCAGTGATTTTGGAGCCCTCCAAAATAAAGTCTCTCACTGTTTCCATTGTTTCCCCATCTATTTGCCATGAAGTGATGAGACAAGATGCCATGATCTTAGTTTTCTGAATGTTGAGTTTTAAGCCAACTCTTTCACTTTCATCAAGAGGCTCTTTAGTTCTTCTTTGCTTTCTGCCATAAGGGTGGTGTCATCTGCATATCTGAGTATTAGTAGTTTAAATAAAGTATATTTTAATTTTTACCTCTAAATGAAATGGTGCATCAGGAGAAGTGATGAAACAAAAGGATTTTTTTCATGATTAAAAATTGACTGTTTCTATTAAAAAATCTCTCTCTGCCCTGGGGGGATAATGAAGTTGGTTGTTAGATATTTTATAGAGATGTGTTTTACAGTTTATAGGTGGACAAGAGTATTATATTTAAACCAATGTAAGAATCTAATAGACATGATTTGAAAAGTAAAATAGAAAACAGTGGGTCTTTTTGGTAGAATACTAACTGTATATTGATTTTATGTAGAATTTTAGCAAATGGAAAGCATGAGAAGACAAACTGCTTTAAATTGTGTAAGTCAATGGGTTCTTTTATAGAGGAAGTTCATATATTACACTGATTGAGTATAGATAACTTGACTATATAGCAGAAGTATTTGTAAGCAAATGAGTAAAAGAAGGAATTTGATAATTTTTTTCTGCTTTACTGGCTTGTAAATAGATTAAGGGTTACACCTCTAACTTTAGCCTGAAGTATTGCATAGGGTACAGGGTACAAATGCTGGCAAAATATTCTTGACTAGATGTTATAAACCTTAAGATTAATGATGTTTGTATTAAGGGCACCAACCAGTTTTTGCAGTGACAATAGATAACACTAGAGTATAAAATCTACAAAACCATCAACATTTTTGTTGATGCAAATTTTAAAGAAATCTACTCTTCTGGTTTTAGCAGACATGCTGAGATTGAGACTCTTCACTGTTCTGGCTGAGAAGGCAGTGTCTGTTTTATACTTCTTGTACCCGATGCTCCTAACACAAGCAGGAGTTTAGTACATGCCATTTTTCAGTGATACAAACTTTAAAAATAAAGATACACTGCTTGTTCCCACTTTATGAAATGCTACCTGCACTCTAAGAGAATGGAGATTACCTTTAGACCTTGAATCAAGAACAAGGTATGTTATTAAAATTCTCCATGACTATATAGTAAATTGAAGAGACTATATAGGCACCAACTTGCCATTCACTTAGCTCTCAAAAATGACAGCTTTCAATCTGAAGACTTATAAGCATTGTTATCCTGCCTATCCCTACCATTATGGACAAATTAAAATTCAAGATCGAAATATTGTCATCAGTTGAGAAAGCTGCCAGCTCTTTAAGAAGAGCCTCTCTTTCATGACAAAATTAGAATTTATTCTTTGGAGCAAAAAAATGGCAGCTCTACACTCCTAACTTGGTCAGATTTAACTGTTTTCCAGAGGCCCAAGGAAGGTTAGAAAGGAAGTTATGGGATTAAAAAAAATATTTAATCTAAGTTGTAAAGGAGCTTGGAACCACACCACAAGCATCATAATTAACTTTAATAATTATAAATGTAAATGCAGACAAGCCACAAGGTTTTAATGGTGTGCCACATGCTTCTGCTAATTATTTTAGAGTTTGGACACATTCAGTGCCAGCTAATTATAAACCCTGCTATGGAAATCATTGTTTATATTAGACTTATTGATCTCTAGTGTTTAAGCAATATGAAAAGGGAAATCTACAATGCTGGACCATCTGCTTTGTATTCCTAATTGCTTTTAAGGAATCAAATGTATAAATAGTCAGCTTTTTATATATTGCGCTTCAAACTCTTTCAAGAAACATATTGTGCAAACCCAAGTGAATTTTAAAAAAGCCTATTTGGAATGTTTCTTCCCTGACTCCTCTCAGGACCCTCTACCACTTACCCACATCATAACCTCCCCCGACCTTTTTTGCAAGGTCTCCAAAGCACCTTCTCTTCCCCTGGACCTCACAGCACTGGTCAGGGTAACTGAGACTTTAGATTTTACCTTATTTTAATTACACCTTTTCTTTTCTTCCCTAGGGAGACCTCTTCTCTACTCTGTCCCGCCTCCTTATGGCAATGAATAGTTATTGCCATCCCACTCTATGGGGAGATGGAAAGAAAGAAGTGTCCAGGTGAATGGTTCCCTCTTGTAGCAGATATTTAACTTTATGGCAAATTAAATCTACTCGCATGTTGGGTAGATGCCTGGTTAGTGGGACCAGAGCAGTATTGGCTCTTATTACCAGCGGGCCTGGTGGGCAAGTCATCTTTTAGATTGAGTCCTGTGATTCTGCATGGAGACCGGGTTTAAATGAAGGAAAAATTGATTTCTTAGAATGACATTGTTGGCTTCATCCTGCATTGCCTGGATGGTTATTATTTTAGTGTTCAAATAACTAGCTAAAAAAGACTACACTTTTTGGATAAGATTTCTTTATTTATTTAATAATCTTTACTTATCCCTTTGAGATATTCATATTTAATCATAAAATTATTCCTGTTGTTTACTCCTTTAAAACTAGGAGTTCCTCTTTTGAGTGTTCGACCACTCACATATCCCAACAACAGCAATAATTCAGTTCAGTTCAGTCGCTCAGTTGTGTCCGACTCTTTGCGACCCCATGAATCGCAGCACGCCAGGCCTCCCTGTCCGTCACCAACTCCTGGAGTTCACTAGACTCATGTCCATTGAGTCCGTGATGCCATCCAGCCATCTCATCCTCTGTTGTCTCCTTCTCCTCCTGCCCCCAATCCCTCCCAGCATCAGAGTCTTTTCCAATGAGTCAATTCTTCGCATGAGGTGGCCAAAGTACTGGAGTTTCAGCTTTAGCATCATTTCTTCCAAAGAAATCCTAGGGCTGATCTCATTTAGAATGGACTGGTTGGATCTCCTTGCAGGCCAAGGGACTCTCAAGAGTCTTCTCCAACACCACAGTTCAAAAGCATCAATTCTTCGGTGCTCAGCCTTCTTTACAGTCCAACTCTCACATCCATACATGACTACTGGAAAAACCATAGCCTTGACTAGACGGACCTTAGTTGGCAAAGTAATGTCTCTGCTTTTGAATATGCTATCTAGGTTGGTCATAACTTTCCTTCCAAGGAGTAAGCATCTTTTAATTTCATGTCTGCAGTCACCATCTGCAGTGATTTGGGAGCCCCCCAAAATAAAGTCTGACACTGTTTCCACTGTTTCTCCATCTATTTCCCATGACAATTAGAAGCTATTAATGTATGTATTATATATGCTATGTGATACAATATATAATAATTGCTCTATACTCTGACTAGGTTTAGGTCTCTTTTTGAGCTTTTGTGAGTAATATAAAGTTAAGATTAATTTGTAATTTCATGGAAACATTACATGATGTAAATATAAAGTAAAAATTTGGTTTAAAATTTTTCTTTTAGTCATATAATGAGTTGTGGATTTTATTCTAAGGGATCAACAGAAGTTATAGATCATAGTTACTCAGTTAAATACCAACACCCAAGGCTCAAAGCATGCTGAGGTTTAATGAATAACTCTAAATAGTTGACAAAAAAGAGTCACTTACCCTAATTATTAGTGTAAGAAACAAGTGCCCATTCTGGTGTTTGGGAAGAAGTACTTGCATGTTTCATTATGCTCTAAATAAAGGTTTGATGCAGGATGCAGGATGCTTGGGGCTGATGCACGGGGATAATCCAGAGAGAGGTGTGGGGCGGGAGGTGGGGGTGGGGGTCGGGATTGGGAGTTCATGTACACTCGTGGCTGATTCATGTCAATGTATAGCAAAACGAATACAGTATTGTAAAGCAAAACAAACTAAAAAATAAAAATCAATTAAAAAAAATTTGCTACCAAGAGTAATGTACAGACATATGTTTTGGATAAACATTTGTCAGAGTATACCTATATACATACATATACCAATCCCAAGGTTTGTTAAAGTAACTGGTCATGTTAGAATGATTGTGACTTTTCTGCAATAAATTATCTGTAAGAAATCTGCTCTTCTGAGGCATTTTATCCATTCCTCACAAAGGTTTTACTCATTCTGTTTTTTTTTTTCCTGTAGTTTTGAATGGATGTTTTATTACCTACCACTTAGGCCTCGTACCCTGGACTGCCGGCGTCTCTGAGTTTTCATCTTGGCACATGTATAATTGTAGGGCAGGCCTTCTGTATAACCTAAGTTCATTCTAATCAGAGCTACAGGTTTCCCTCCAGTCTGTAGTGAAAAGAGAATATTCAAAGTCAGAAAGAAATTAGGAGCTGTCTTAAAAGGTGCTTTAAACAGCTCATGTTCCTCAAGCCCTCAAAGAAAGTTACAAATCAAGAGAGCACTATTGGAGGCTACATTATCAAAGCCTTTCTGATAATGCTGCCATTTACATTGAATAATATTTTGTTTAATGGGCTTTTTAAAAACACCCATCCTTTGGATAGGACATTCCAGCATGATCATATTCCATTCCCATTTAGGATTACAATGGTTGGGGGATAATTATAACATTCATTTCCATCTGGAGTTCTAGGGACTTCTACATGTGAGTCTGAAGAGAGAGATGAGCATCTTCTGTTTGTAAAGTAGACACTGATTTGGTATTTGTGACACGTGCTATTCTATTTTTGGGTCCTACAACCTACATGAATATCTTCTTCTAAGGTTTTTCTTGCCACTAGCAAGTTGTAGCAGTTTCCTATGAGTTGACTCTGTGATAGTGCTTTTATGGTATGAAAAATATAAAAGTAAAAAATTTACTGTTACATTTTGTTTTCACTAATCTGATATCATTTCAAAGATGCAGTTTTCCCATTTCTAGTGTCATTTACCATAACTCCAAAAATCTTAGTATTAAACTCACATTATGTCCCTTTATTGTTGTTGTTCAGTCACTCACTCACGTCTGACTCTTCGCAACCCCATGGACTGCAGCTTGCCAGGCTTCCCTATCCTTCACTATCTCGCGGCGTTCACTCAAACTCATGTTCATTGAGTTGGTGATGCCATCCAGCCATCTCATCCTCTGTCATCCCCTTCTCTTCCTGCCTTCAATATTATCCAGCATCAGGGTCTTTTCCAATGTCCCTGTTTCTCTCAATTTGTTCATAAGAAGCAAGCATTCTTATTACTAGTTGCTTTTTTAAAGACAATGTTTGATACATAGAAGAGCTTCAAAAAATTTTTAAGTATTGAATGGATGATTTTAATAAATATTTAAATGTCCATCAGAGTTCTTTCTTAGTTTGTAAGAAGTAAAGAATTATTAGTGTGAGCCTTATGAAACTGCATTTATATAAATAAAAAAACTGTTGAGCATCAGTTATTTCTATGGTTCAGCTTAATGCTTTCTAATACAATAGCCTCCTTCCTCTTGAGGAGGGAGAATATCTCTGTTTTTAAAAAATGGAATCAAGCAGTACTTTCTGTTTT
Source organism: Aepyceros melampus (assembly GCA_006408695.1). Taxonomy (NCBI): domain Eukaryota; kingdom Metazoa; phylum Chordata; class Mammalia; order Artiodactyla; family Bovidae; genus Aepyceros; species Aepyceros melampus. The sequence continues at coordinate 619,333 of SJXQ01010122.1, read as the reverse complement.
AACTGTAGTAATGCAATGAAGAGAGCCAAATGTAAAGGAATAAATTTTTTAGCTGAAAATATGACTTTTATTGATTAACTCTGTTTTATTAACACATAAAATTGGGAATTTGACATATGCTCACACAAAGTTTTAGTTTTGACAGTTATTAAAATAATTACCCTTTATTACATACTTTACATGTAGGTTTTAAATTAAAGTCACTTTTTTTTTTCTAGTAAGACCTTTCACAGGCCACATGGGTTTCTCTTCAATGAAGAGTGATAACTGCTCAGTTGTGTCCTGCTCTTTGTGATCCCATGGACTGTATGTAGCCTGCCAGTTCCTCTGTCCATGGGATTCTCCAGGCAAGAATACTGGAGTGGGTTGCCACTCCCTTCTCTGTCTCTTCAGTGAGGAAACCCCTTCTTAGACTTGGGCTGTGTTGTGTTGTACTGTTTTATTTTGTCAAGTCAAAATCCTATAGAATCACCTGCCTACCTGTCCATCTTTCAGATGGTTGGCAGTCTTCTTTTTGAGTTTACAGAATAAATCGACAGGTTAATGGTGAGATCTATAACCTTTCCTAGTTAACAGACATTTGGAAGAGACGGGTAAACTGTGAAGTGATCTGTAATAAGGGTTTAAGTTTCACATATCATGCTCCCCAGATTTTATAGCCATTGATGGATGTACTGATTCATACAAGGTATTTTCAAAATGTGTTTTAATTGTACTACATGTTTTTTGTCCTACCCTAGATATTTTCTGTCTAGCTTTAAGATGGACTAGTCATGTCTAGGAATTAATGGACATTTGGATTTATTGGCTCACACTTTGAAACTAGTGTGGCTGCTGTTTTCTCACATATTCTAGTTTTGGATAATAATGGTCTGAATACTAATCACCTAAAAATGGTTAAGTATTACTAGAATATTAAATTTTAAATTCATTTAATGCTCATCTTATGTTTTTCTTTGCAAATTATTATTATCTTTCATTCTTCATTTCTGTAGTGAAATAACTCAAACCCTCAACTCTGATTAGCATTAATAATGTTACTAACTTCAGTTTTTAGTGAAAAGCTATTAGGGAGAAAATGGGGACTCAGTAAATTTCCTTCAATGAGAACTGAATCTCCTTGTGTGAGAATCCAGTCAGCTCCTAGTGAGACTGTGATGTCCTCCAAATACACAAAACATAGGATGAGATAATTGAATTTGGCCCCTGGGGTTCCAAGAATACCTCAACCTGGGAATGCATGGTGTCCTCAAAGGATCCAGGACAAGGTCTCCACTTATATTATTCATATAATCCTCATTTTTTCAAGCCCTATCCACTTTTGCATTAGAATACCAGAAATACACCTTTTAGGTAGTGAAAACACATATTTATCTCCATTTTTTAAAAAAGAAAGCACAATAAGAGGGGGATGGTTGTACCATTTTACTTATTTTTTTTTTTATATTATTACAATAGAAGCTCCCAAACTAGATCTTGAGTTTCTTGCAAACCTTGTGAAATAGTCATGATATTAAACTCTCGTAGGTTAAGAGGACATTGGACCAGCCCCCAAATGTGGTGGGACTTCTAATGAGGTATAATCAGGGTTCACAAGATGAAATCAGGCAATTCCTGTTAACATTTGGTTCATCGGAGAAGTCTTTTGGGGGAAACAAATAGGAATGTTTTAGAGCCTTAAAGTAAATATTAGACACTAAACTTGCATCGTCTTTGATTACATGATGGAAAGGGTTAAAACTCTCTATGTAGATCACTGAAGTTTTATTATATAAGATGACCTTAGGAACTGTCATCTCCCTTGAATTTATACAAAGAATTCAAAGTAAAGGTTTTCTAGGTTACACTTCTTTTTTCAACCCTTTGTCCTGTCAGCTCAGTCCTTGATATCTTCATCTGCCGACATGCCCAGATGTGCAGTGAATGTTGATTTGAGCTGGCCCCTCAACCCCTCCCTGCTGGTGTCATTAAAACCAGGGAGGCAGCGGCTCCCCTGGCATCTTTGGCACGGCTTGGCTTTACACTGCGGACTAAATTATTGATGAAGAGCACTTCTGTCGCAGTGTGTTTTACCCACCTTTAAATGAAACAGTGCGGATTGAGCTGTCACTGCCTCCTCACTCCCTGCAACTTCTACATGACATTTATGATGTGGTTCAGATTGCACCGAAGCAATTAATTTCCAGTGGAGTCTGCACTCAGAATGAAGATCCCTGACAATTACCGAGGGCTGGTTTCTCAATGAGCACACGACACACTCATCAATACTGTACACAAAAGAAAAGCATCAAAATATATGTAAAAGGATCTCTGGGATTGTGATCCTTTCCTCCTCCTCAAATCCAGTTCTGGATTCCAGGACTTTATTTCATATTTTGTATTTGGTCCTCCTCTGTATTTTTCTGAAAAGATGAGTAGACTTACCTTCCCAGTATATATTTTACATATGCCTGCCAAATTTAAAAAAAAATTTTGTTGACGCCAATACATTTTTTTTTTCCTAGATGAAGCTTTTGTCTGGTTGTTTTTTTTACCAGTAAAATATTCTTTGATATTTGTATTCAGTCCCTAAAGTGATTCTGTGACCCTGATGTGTTTTTCAGTTCATCCAATGAGTAGAATAAGTAGCACATGTATGCGTATGTGTGTGTCTCTGCATATGTATATGGGTACTTAAGTCTGCATGTGCATACCTGTATGTGTTGTGTGTGTATATATTTATATATGCATATTTTTCAAAGAATACAATAAATATTTCTAAGTATGTGAAATTTCACCACTTATTATAAAAGATTATTTTTGCCTATTTTCTAAAAAAAGTGGTAAAAATTCAGATTAACCCGAGGAAAAAGTCTTCATTGCAAACGATTTTATAAAAAGCAAGCCATTTTAATATTTTTCAGAATGTGGAATGATACCAACCTAGGATAGTCATATAATTTTAAAAATCCTTAAAAGGATTATAATGAACATCTTCAAAATATTTGTAATTAACCTATCTATTCTTCTGAAGGTTTGAATATAAATTATTCTCTTAAGTAAATATTTCCCCTGGCCTGTTTGCAATATTAATTCCTGTAGTCAACTTTTTCATCATAGGTAGACTTGTGTTTCATCTAAACTGCCTCATACTAAGCAAGGGCGTATTGTGAATTAATGACTTTTTAATTTTCGACTTAGTTTTCGTTTAAATACCATTGCTTCAGAGCCAGCGGTTCAAGCATATTAAGCAAGATGGAGTCATTTGTGTACAGTGCTTCTGGGAAGTAGAGCATTGCTCCTTACTGCAAAGGTACTCTTTAGCTCAGCTTTAAGGAATGAGGACTTCCGGTGGTAAACTTCACAGGGGATCCAGGAAATGGTTTGTGTAATAGGAGATTGTAGTTTACAGGATATATAGTACATAATTCAGATAATTGAGGAGTCTGGACTCCAAGAAGCAACACCACAGCCTTAATAAAACTTCAGCTGTGGTTCAGAAGACATTTTAAATGCCATTATTCACCCTTGTAGCGACTAAACAACAGTTCACCCTTACATGTCTTGTCCTCAGCACAAACATACCTCCACACTTGAGTAGTGAGGTGGGCCAGAGCATAGGAGAATACTTACTGCATTTTTGTTGCTCAGATCTGATGTTTTCCAGCCCTGTTGAAATCAAGGTATATAGAAGATGAAGTATCTTTTCTTAGGAATCACAATTTGACCTTATTCTTATTTATTGTTAAGGCTATTTATTGTACTAAATCACCCCTTTCTGTCCTTCAAGGGATGGTATTTCAACAAGATAGATTTCAGTAAAGAAGTCCCATCTTGGTATTAACTACTCTTGCCTGCAATAATATGTATATTTCAGATAAAGAATGTAGTCTATTTTGGTCTATCATTTAATCTAAACTGATACATTAAAAAGAAACAAACCTCAGATTGCTTTTTTTTAATTAATTAATTTTTGGTTGTGCTGGGTCTTTGCTGCCATGCACAGGCTTTCTCTAGTTGCTGCCAGCGGGGGCTGTGGCGGTGTGCAGGCTTCTCATTGACGTGGCTTCCCTTGTTGCAGAGAACAGGCTCTAGGTGCTCAGGCTCACTAGTGGCTTGCGGGCCTTTGGCCTGTACTGGCTCCACTAGCTGTGGCTTGTGGGCTCAGTAGTTGTGCGTGGACTTAGTTGCTCTGCGGCTTGTGGAATCTTCCCAGACCTTGAATCGAACTCATGTCCCCTGTATTGGCAGGTAGGTTCTTATCCATTGTACCACCAGGGAAGTCCCCTAGATAGATTTTGATCCAGATGTGCTGGGCACACTTGTGCGTGCACTCCCATATGTACATACGCAAATAAGTTGATAATGGCAATGCTCTTTGGAGATATTTCTCTGTACTGTAAATTATTCTCTTTTTTGACCCAAGAGATTATTGCGAGAGCTTTGAGACATTGGAAAAAATTTCAGTTATGATCTATATAAAAATTATACCTTTTTGAACATTTAACTATATTTACTAGCCACCATGCAATGGCATTATCTCCTTGACTTCTCAAAACAACTTTTTGAAGAACTCTCATTATTCGCATTTGATATGTAAAGGCTTTCTTTAAGGTTGAATGATTTGTTGAAGGCTGCAGAGCCAATTGATACCAAAGTCAGTACTCTATCCTACGTCTTCCTGACATCGAAGTCCAACCTCCTATTGGTTTACTGTATCTGATTGGTGGGTAAACTTTATTCTTTATATGATTCTTAATTTATGAATGTATTTTTACTTGTGCAGAAAAAATTTCATTACTCTAGTTCAGTCTTCAGTTCTGTTTTTGTTATTTTAGTTTGAAACTAAGGTTCATTCTTTGCCTTTCTTTTATATTGGGTGGGCCAAAAAGTTAGCTCAGGGTTTTCCATAACATCTTATGGGAAAATCTAAACAAACTTTTTGGCCCACCCAATGTAATACAGACACTGCTGATTTCTTTACCTACTGCCAGTGGTTGGGTGAACAAGTGATCAGTTGATACTTGCCAAACTGCACAGTTCACACTTGTTCTTTTTTTTTACATAGAGAAAAATGAAAGCAAAAAGTAGTAAGCTTAGATTATGTGGTTATATAGATGATTTACACTGAAATCCCATTATTTCATGTTCAGCTGATTAAATTCTTTTACATTTTTGATAAGTCATGGCTCTATAAGACTTTCCCCTTTCCTTTCTCATTTAATAATTCCTTATACCCAATTTGTATTTCTTCGACTCACTTATTTTGGGATCCTAGTACAGACAACTGAGGTTTTCTAAAATGATGTTCCTGTGGTTTTCTAAAGTGAATCTGGCAAAGGCTTTGAGACTTCCAGTAAATTACCTGTGAACCTTGTGTTTCTTATTGGCCATAGCCATTGAGTTGTGAATGGAATATTTTCCCAATGGATTAAAGTTAATATGAAGAATATTAAATGCACTTACTTGTTATTGGTGGAATATATGGCTGTTTTAAGTAATGTAATATTATCTGGAAAAACAAAACCCTCACAGATAAAGTAGTATGATATAGTGTGTAAAGAGATGGAATCTGAGTTTGAAGACCTGTGTCTCTATCAAAGATAATCTAGTTGCTTGCTCTATAATTCCAAGCAAATTAAAAAGCAAACATCTGAAATTGTTTTACCATCCATAGAATGGGGATAATTTCACCTCACATTACCACTTCTCAGATTATTAGAGTTTCAATAGCCAAGGTATGGAAACAATCTAAGCATCTGTTGATGGATGAACAGGTAAAGAAAATGTGGCATGTATGTGTATATGTGTATGTTTTCTTGTGTGTGTGTCTATACACACAATGGAATGTTATTCAACTATTAAAAAACCTTGCCATTTGTGACCTGAATGGACCTCAAGGTCATTATGCTAAATGAAATAAGTCAGACAAAGAGAAAGACAGATACTGTGTGAACTCTCTTTTATGCGTAAAATCTAAAAAGCAAAACCAAACCACAAAATTCCCCCAAACCCTATCAAACTCATAGGTACAGAGAACAGATTGGTAGTTGGCAGAGGTGGGGGGTTGGAGATATGAGTGAATTGAGGGTTAACAATCAGTGAGTATTTTCTGTTAAATTAGAGGGCATTGCATTCGATCTGAACTTAGAAAGTTTAAAGAATCTTTTCTAATTCCAGCAGCTAATTTCCAACAGTAGTACGGTAGTAAACAAATGAATATCTAAGTTCAAATGTTTTTTCCAACATACAACAACAAATATTAAAGTAAGTTAGCCCATACTAGTGTAGCTTTAATTAGAGGAAAGACAGTAATAGAAAGATGAGAGAAGGTGTTGGATAATCTGGTATAACTCGTGCCTCCATTGTATGCATCATCATTTTGAAATGATTTAACCTCACTTATCTTTAATTGCCTTAAAAAAGATTTTGTCTGTGGAAAACATTTTTAATAGTAAGCTGCTAGGTAAGTTTCAGTCACCATCACTAGAACTCTCCATGGATGTTATATGTGATATATCCATCCTTAACATCTGGCTCAAGAAGGAAGAGAGTTGTATCAGTTTAGGGCTGTTTATCATCATATCAGAAACTTCAAGTTAGATTGACTCAGGAAAGATAGAATTTATATAAAAGAAGAGCATTGGGTTACAGCCCAATGTATTATACCATCTCTATTCCGCCTTCAGGGATCTGATCTCCTGTCTTTCTACTCTGCCATCTCTGTTTAGGTCATGGCTTAAATCCTCAGCCTCACCTGATAGCCTGTGTTGTTGTTGTTTAGTTGCTAAGTCATATCTGACTCTTTGTGACCCCATCAATTGTAGCCTGCCAGACTCCTCTGTCCATGGGATTTCCCAGGCAAGAATAATGGAGTGAGTTGCCGTTCTCTTCTCCAGGGGATCTTTGCAACCCAGGGATAGAGGCTGCATCTCCTGCATTGGCAGGTGGGTTCCTAACTGCTGAGTCAACTGGGAAGCCCCACCTTATAGCTTGTGCTGTGCTGAGTTGCCCAGTCCATGCCATGGACTGTAGCCCACCAGGCTCTTCTGTCCATGGGGATTCTCCAGGCAAGATTATTGGAGTGGTTAGCCTATCCCTTCTCCAGGGAATCTTCCTGACCTGGGAATTGAAGCGGGGGCGCCTGCATTGCAGGCAGATTCTTTACCAGATGAGCCACCAGGGAAGCCCGCCTTATAGCCCACATTTGTCTATTAGAGGTCTAATCATTACATCTGCGTTTCGGGCAGGGTGTAAGCAAGAGAGGGGCGAAGGGCCAAAAGAACCAAAAATAAGGACTAGGGGAAGTTCAAAAAGAGTTAACCCTGTATAAACAATGTTCCTAGAGCACCACCGCATGATTGCTGCTTGTAATTCGTTGTGAGGCTCAGCAATATTTTCTTCTGTCTGAGTAGATTTTGGAGTTCTCTTGGTGAATGAAAACCAGAGTGTGGGTATTGTGCCCTATACTTTTAGACTGTATGTGATTTGGATTTCTCTGTGATAGACTATGTGAACTACAGTTCAATGTCCATAGTTATTTGACATAATGGTGGTGATTTTTAAAAGCTGTTAATAATTTTAGCCTATTGAATCAACTTGCCCTAACCCTCTCCAGCCTGGAATTTTTTTCCAGTTACCATTTGTAATTTCACTAAGAATACTTTGTCTAGAAAAATTGCATTTATGCTTTTATTGTGTTATCTTGGTTGTGCTATAATTATGTTTGAATTAGAGTAACAAACATGCATTATGAAATAAGAATCACCTCTCATTCAGTGTTCCAGTTAATTATATAGATATTTAAGAACCAATTTTAACTGGGGTATTTGGGTAGTTCTGCCATCTTTTGAGCAGTTCTGTGGTTATTTTCTTAAAAGTGATTTCAGAAAAACTTTAGAAACTCCACTAAATAAAATGAGTTAATACAGATAAATGAGTGAATACATGTAAAACACTTTGAACAGTGCTTTGCATAAAAATAACTTATTCACAGCCAATAACTTTATGTTGTATTAGTTTTAGTATTAAAATGGCATTTGTTAATAAAATATAGTAATATTTTTTAAAGAGAGAAGGTTAAAAGATGGAGAGAAATAATTTATCCTTCTAGGCTTTATAAGTTATAAAAATACTGATCAATCTATACATTATTTGGTAATGAAGTTTCTAAGAGAGTATTCAGTCCATTTCCCACTATCCCATTCTCCAAATTAAAAAAAAAATCAGTATCCTTACTAAATAGGTATATAATTAGATGATGTGTAGAGCACATAATTTTCCTTGTAGCATGCATGTTTTCTGTTTGCCCAAAATGTGACGCTCCAGCCTCCATGAGAGCTCCAGTTTCTCCCCATTCTCAGTGGCTGAAAATGTGGTTGCATGTCTGAGGTACCATCAGTTGGAGGCTCCAACCTGGGATTTTGAATCTGGTTGATGATATAAAGATGCTGGGCCTGTTAGGGGACTGACTGTGCTGCTGGACTAGAGTGAAGACAAGTTCAGACTACCCCTGGGGGTGACATGGTGGTATTCTCTAATGCCTGTCACATACCTCCTATGGGTCCTGTAGTTCTATATACTTTCCCAGATGATTCTGCAGTTGGCCCATCCATTTCAGTAGCCTCCATATATCCTTCCAGCCAAAGCTGACTTCTGTTACTTGCAGGCAAGAACCTTGACAAAATCAACATGCAACAAATCCCAGAGAAAAAGAGATACTTTTTATATAGGAAACTTGAGACAATAGAGATTCTTTTGGAGTACACATTATAGTTCCATGAAGTGGGGACACAGAAGTAGTAACACTGCGTTAGTTTTTCTTATCTTTTTCTGATTATATTTTTAGAAAATTTGAATGACACTCTCAGCTTGGAATTCCCTTTTTAATGAATTACTGGGCCTATTAAAAGTGTCATTTTCTTTGGTGTATTCAGGGAAGCCGAAATACCTATTTATTTTAAAATATTAGGGGAAAAAAATTCCAAATAAACATTTCCTTTCATTTCTATTGGTAATGTGGCTAATGTTCATAATAGTTGTCTGCTTTCCCACGAGAAAGTGAAATGAGCTTTGGATCTGAATTTTTAACTTTCTTTTAATGACAGACTTTCCCTCTCAGAATGGAGGCAAATATTTTGTTGCTGTTGTTCGTTTGTTTTTGTCATCCTGGCTGATTTTTTACTTTTGCTAGCTTTCTACAGGACAGCCAAGAGAGATTGATGTAGAACAAATTAATTAATGTCTGACACACAAATTGAACCAAATGCCTGAAGAATTTAGAGAATTGTTCATTTGCTCTTAGAAGACGTGAAGTCTAGAAACATGTAGATAGCTTTATTACACTAACAAACACATAAGGGAATTTTCTTGCTTATTTAATCCAAGTTTAATCCAAATTTGTCTCAGTTACCATGATGTGTTAATAGATGCAAAAAGTTATGTGTGAAATATTACCTGTAAGGGAAGCACTGTTCCTTCGTAGACCTTTATTGTCTCTGAGCAAGCAGCCACAAGGGAGAAATAAGGGTCTTGTGTTGTTATGCATAGTCAAAGTAGAGAAGATTTATGACTTGGTTCATATGTAGGTATAGTAGTGTTCTTGACCAATCTGGCAAACTGTCCTTGAATATGTCTGAATTTTCACATTAAAATACTTCAAAGAGAGAAAGAGACAAACAATTATATACATGCTATCCTGAATTCACGAACATAATGACTGTTCATCCTGTTCTCTTGGGAGAATGGAGTAGGAATTTCCATATTTTGCTTTAGAGGCACTTTCAAAGCTATTTACTTCTGTAATTCATATACCAGTGGCTTAAGAGACAAGTCTCTAAAAATCAGTAAAAAGCCTGTGTAGTAGATTTGTTGATTTAAGAAAAAGAAGAAAATAGAATAAAAAAGAAAGAACTAATTTGAGATGAGTCTGTACTTCAAAGAGCAGATGACAAGACAAAGCATCTATTTGCTATATCCATTACCAGCGAGATAAATACATTTCCAGGATTGGCTGATTTGTGCTTGTTATAATTTCAAGTTTCTTTATGTTTCGATGCCATTCTCAGGTCTCTCTGATTGGGAATAAGCTGAAGATATTGTAGAATTTCTCATAAAGATGCTTGATCCTGCAGAGTTAGTAGTTGATAGAGGAATGGATCATGTACAATGTTCCTGCAAAATGTCTTTTTTTTTTTCCTTCACAGAAGCTGACTATGCTTTACCATGGTTATCCACTAATACTGGTGCCATTGGTATCTACTGAATAGTTTTCTTTCTGAGTGCTAGCATTCTGCTAGTTGTGGTCTCTGTAGTAAGATACTGCTAGAGTGATATTCTCCCAGCCTTGCTTCTCATCATTTGGTAGAGTTCATATTGTAAATATGGTACAAATTTTACCTTTGCAGATTTTTAAAACCCTGTAGCTTGTCTCTCCCATTTAGACCATTATCTAACTCTTACAGTCAAAGAGTGAATTTCGTGAAGTATGCATTGATTTCCAAGCTTCATTCTATGGGCCCTTAAATTGCTATTCTTAAAGACTATTCATTTTTCAAACTCTTAGAATTCCTGGCAACAGGCAACAAAGCTGAAACCTTTGAAATTGTTCTTGGCTTTCCTTTACTCACCTTCACAAGCAGTCATTTGCTTTATTCTTTTGATTTTATCTTTTAGTGCCTCACATGTCCCACCTGTGCTTTCCATTGAGACATTGTTTCTGTATATGTTCCTATCACTTGTCTGCAGTACCGCAAAGGCTCATATCTTTTTCTACTGGGTTCGAAGCACATTATTGGTAGATAGAGGTTCTTAAAACATAGGTCTGCGTCTACTGACTCACTGATTAAAACACAATTTATTAGAGCCCCAGATACTCCAGGCTTATCTCTAGCTCTTCCTCTCCTGCCCTTAAGCCTAATTGATATGATTGATTTTCTCTGAACATTTCCTATACTCTTCCACCTTCACGTTTTTGTCCCTTTTGTTACTTGACACTAGAACATCCTTTCTCTTCCTTGTTCTTTTAAATGTCTTTATAACTGTCAACTTCATGCAAATTGTAGCCTCATTCATGAAGATTTCCTGATGACTGTAACTGGTGGCTACCTTTACCTCCTTTGAATTCCCATTAATTTGTTACTAACAATCCTATGCCATCGTCTCTGTCACAGAGGAATTCAGGTGCTTGTTCCTCTTTTGTGAGTTCTTCAAAGGCCAGGAGTCTTTGTTCTTGTATTTGTCTCTCCTACATTTTCTAATTTGATGCATTGCATATTGCAGGAGCTCAGGTATTCATTGAATAGAATTCTTGATGATCTAGGGGAAAAAGAACATTCTTTTAAAATCATGTAACCTAATGTTAACATAAAACTCTATGACTACTTTGTTTATTTTATAAGAATAGGTTTTCCATGAGATCCCATCCGGTGAAAGTATGTGAAATAAAAATATTAGACAAGGGAGACTATTGTGGATTCAGCTTCTATTGCCTTGCATATAGCTAACTGTACCCTTAGATGATCTCTATTTGTGACTCCAAAACCAGAATAGAGCATGGTCCTTAACATAATTTTGATAGCAAGACTTATTATGAAACCATATAAATAAAAACTGCTTTCCCATATACATCCATTTTCTCCTGCCTTTTGGAGGAAGGGTTGTTTCTGTGTCTTTCCATGAATAATGCCACTTCTGTGCTTTTTTTTTTTTTAATACCTCATTCCTTTGTCTGTTCTGAGACTTAGTACCATAAAGTCATTCTTTTCTCACACGTCTTTAAATTCTTCTCCTTTCCACTACCTGCTTCCTTTCAGTCAAAAGAGTGTATTTAAGTCTTCACTTCAACTATAGCTTCCCCTGGTTACTATCATACTTTCATTTTTTCCAACATCACCAAAGTTCCTGAAAACAGTCTGTCCTGGATTCCTCCAGTTCCCTCCTCTGCATCTGTTCACTGTGATTGGGTTCTACATTGTTTTCCCACTGATATTTTTGAAAAAAAACTTCACTTTTTAATGTGTAGGCATATCTTTTCAATTCCATCTCAAATACTTTGTGCTATTTTGAGAAAACTAACCAAATCTTTTTGGACATTCTTTCCTCCTCTTGTGTCAAATAGATCTAATGTTTGGGCTGTTATGTAAGTATCTCACTGGTAGTCCTTTATTCAGAGATTCCTTCCCCCAAACTTATACTTCTTAATACAATAAGCTGAAGTTTTCTTGAAAAATCATTGATCATAGTGTTCTTGGAAATATTTTCAAGAGTTCCTCAGTAGCTTAATAAATCAGATTCTTCAGTGGTATCAGAGCTCTCCACATTACTTTGAAATGTCTCTAGCCTCCTTGAACTGCTTGCTGTTTCCTAAGTGCCCGTGAAGCATTTCGCTCCATGTTCTTTCACTATATTATCATTTTGCTGCGGAAAGCAGTCTCTGACATGGCCCCAGTAACATGAATACCTCTTAGTATTCATACCCTTGGGAGAAGGGAATGTCACCTCACTCCATTATTCCAGGAGTCTGGCAGGCTACAGTCCATGGGATCACAAAGAGTTGGACATGACTAAGCAAGTAATACATGGTACTTGCATTGACACCTTTGTTTATTCCCTCACCTTGAGTGTGAACTGGAGTTAGTGAACTGATTGCAATGAATAGAATATGGCAGAACTGATACGACGTCAATTCTGAGATTAGGTGTTCAATATTGACTTTTTGCCTTGGATCAAAACTTGCTCTCTTTGTCTCACTGAGTCTCTGAGGTTTCTCACACCGAAGAAGCCAGCTGCCTTGTCATAAGTTATCCTTATGGAAAGACCTATATAGCAATGGACTAAGGCTAACTAATATCCATGTGATTAATTTGGGGAGTGAGAGGTTTCAGATGAGACTTCAACAACAAGCAGCTTGGTTGCAGTCTAATAAAATATCTCAAATTCGAAATGTTGAATTAAACTGCACCCAGATTCCTAAGCCACAGAAACTATGAGATAATAAATGAAAGTTTGTTTCTTTAAACCATTCCATTCTGGGATAATTTGTTACACAGCAATAAGTAACAAATATAGACTCTTGAGAGTCCCTTGGACTGCAAGGAGATCCAACCAGTCCATTCTAAAGGAGATGAGCCCTGGGATTTCTTTGGAGGGAATGATGCTGAAGCTGAAACTCCAGTACTTTGGCCACCTGATGCGAAGAGTTGACTCACTGGAAAAGACTCTGATGCTGAGAGAGATTGGGGGCAGGAGGAGAAGGGGATGACAGGATGAGATTGCTGGATGGCATCACTGACTCGATGGATGTGAGTCAGAGTGAACTCCGGGAGTTGGTGATAGACAGGGAGGCCTGGCGTGCTGCAATTCATGGGGTCGCAAAGAGTTGGACACAACTGAGTGACTGAACTAAACTGACTGAATATCCATTTAAAACAATCTGCCACCTTCTTTAGCTATTCATTAATTGATTGATTATTCCTCTTGCTTTACATTTTAATGCAATGTAAACTTTTGGCTGTCTATATGAGGTCTCCAGTCCTGACTGTGTCCTTTCGGACAGTATAACCTAGTCTCTTCCTCAATGGATGACCTTTATTCTTTTAGTACACCCAGTTTAAACACTACCTACTTACACCTGCTGAAAATGTTTCCTTCTTCATCTGGGCATCCGTAATATTTCCTTGATGACTTTCATCATTACTTATTGCCTTCTTACTTATTTGTGTCCCCAAGAAGACAAATACCTTTAAGAGTAGCAACTGCTTCATACATTTCCACAGCTTCTGCAAAACTTAACACAATTTCCTGAACATGGTAGGAATTCAGTGCATGTCTGGTGAGTAAATATAATGAGACTGTACCTGATTAATCATCAGAATAAGTGTACAGGGCACTAATTACCGGGATGAGGGATAATCACTTCCAATTTTCTGGTAAAGCTTTTAAAAAATGATAGAAAGGAGTGGTGGGGTCACATTGGAAGAATGAAATTGCACAGAGACTGGGAAGCACAGAACTTGTGAGACCAGTTAACTACTGGTTGGTAGGCATCAAGAGTTCTGCTGGATGTTCTAGCTTTAGGTACAATAATTTGTGCTTCCTATGTTCTTCCTGAGGCAGACACATGGGAAATGTAGCACAGCTGAACCTGACATAGCACACAATACATGTTTACTAAATATTTGATTCAACTCGAAAATGCATGCTGAGGTATGAGTTTGTGAGTCTTAACTAGTAAGCTTTGAACTTTGTTGTGTGTGCTTAGTTGTCTGAATCTTTGTCACCCTGTGGACTGTATTTTGCCAGACTCCTCTGTCTGGGGACTCTCCAGGCAAGAATACTGGAGTGGGTTGCCATACCCTCCTCCAGGGGGTCTTCCTGGCCCAGGAATTGAACTGAGGTTTCCTGCATTGCAGGAGGATTTTTTTACCAGCTGAGCTACCAGGGAAGCTTTGAACTTTAAAGCAGTTCAAAGCCCCTAAATCATTTGAGCAAGAATACAGCACTATTTAATGATTGAGTTAGATGGTTCCATTAGAAATCTATATAATTAGATATAGGGACTGTATTTTGATGAGCGAGAATAAGTAGTAACTAGTTGAGTCCTGAGCTTATAAACTGAATAGGTCTACAATTTGGAATTCTGTTTCTAAAACTGAGTAGATATCTTAAACAATGGAATGTCTTAAAATGTATTATTAAAATATAGAATTTTTAATTGCTTGATGAATATAACTACAACTGAATTCTTCGTGTAGGCTTTAAGGAGACAGCTGTATTATCTTTTCACTGTTTCTTTTAGAAAGGGGATGGTAAATCAATAATTACCAATCTTTTTATTGTTAGCGAATATACCTTTAGAAGTTGCACATACAATGGGAAATACGCATGTGAGACCAGCTGAAACCTGACACAATACGTTTGCCCTGTGATAAGGCTTTTGACAGCTCATAGTGTCATTAAGACTTCGAATGCTCGTAACTTGTCAGGATGTTATAGCAGGAAAGGATTCATTGAAAACAATGCTTTAGGAACTTCCCTGCTGGTCCAGTGGCTAAGACTCTGTGCTCCCAATGCAAGGTGTCTGGATTCGATCCCTGGTCAAGGAACCAGACCTCACATGCCACAACTAAAGATCCTGTACCTCAGCAAAGATCAAAGGTCCTATGTGCCACAACAGAGACCTGGCACAAATCAATAGTTTAAAAAAGAAAAGGCTGAAGGGAAAAGGAGAAGGGGGTGGCAGAAGATGAGATGGTTAGACAGCATCACTGACTCAATGGACATGAATCTGAGCAAACTTCAGGAAATAGTGGAGGACAGAGGAGCCTGGCATGCTGCAGTCCATGGGGTTGCAAAGAGTCGGACATGACTTATCGACTGAACAACAACAACAAAAACAATCCTTTGTTGAGATTTTGCAGAATACAAGGGATGGTCACAGTGTATGATAACATGGAGTTTGCTATCTAGTGGCAAAGAATCCACCTGCCAGTGCAGGAAATGCAAGGGACACAGATTCAATCCCTGGGTCAGGAAGATCCCCTGGAGAAGGAAAATGGCAACCCATTCCAGTAATCTTGCCTGGAAAATCCCATGGACAGAGGAGCGTGGCAGGCTGTCGTCCATGGGGTCACAGAGTTGCACACACCCGAGCATGTGTATGTGCTCATGCGTGCACACGCACACACTTGCACACAGGCAGTCAGTTCAGTTCAGTCACTCGGTTGTGTCCGACTCTTTGTGACTCCATGGACTGCAGCACGCCAGGCTTCCCTGTCCTTCACCAACTCCCAGAGCTTGCTCAAACTCATATCCATTGAATCGGTGATGCCCTCCAACCATCTCATCCTCTGTCATCCCCTTCTCCTCCTGCCCTCAATCTTTCCCAGCATCAGGGTCTTTTCCAGTGAGTCAGTTCTTCACATCATGTAGGAAAGGATTGGGGACAACCAGTTGTATTTATCTACTTTATCTCAATACCTCATATCATGGGGATAAAAATTTAATTAAAATCTATATCAGTTTTAATATTTTTCTGATGTTCAAAATAATGAGGAAAGTAAAGTGGATAAATATACATGCAGAAGAGGAAAAGGAGTGAGGAGTGGATGAAGAAAGACTAGAGAGAAGAAATTAAAATGAGAAAGAGGTGCCTAAAGCATAGCAGGAGAGAAAAGTAAAGACAAGATTGAAGTGTGAGAGTGATAGGAATCAATGCAGAGTCAAGGGTGAGAACAGAAGAAAGAGTAGAAAATACAACCAGTGAAAAAATTAGCCAGACAGGAGGAAAAATGGATTGATCTGTGATAAAAGAAGGAAATGAAAGTAAAAAGGGAAAGGAGAAAATAATATACTTAATATTTCAATAGTGGTTTTCACTTTTAGAAAGCTTATAAATATTAACTAATTAACCCACATTCCAGTCTTGGGCATAAGCATTATTATCATAGTTATTAATAACCGAATGTAAAAAGGGTCAGAAAGGGTTAGACACACAAAGCTTTAAATTTTGTACATGTATTTTATTTCTCCAACATGAAAGCTGTAGCTAGAAGGAAAGTTTTGTTTCAAATTCTTGCAAATCCATTATTGCTCGATGAGAGCTGCATTTATTTTGCGTCCCTCATCTTCATGACCTTAGGCCATAGCATCCGAAGATGTAGTCTCTGTATTTGGCTATCAATAATAATTCTTTACGTGCAGCTCATCCTTGGTGGTGGTGCCCAACAAAGAACTTTCCATTCATGACTTACTATGATTGACAGGTTTATTATTAATATTACTTCTAAGAACAATGTAGAACTTTTTCCTGAGTCAGTGTAATTACAGTATGGCACAGAAACCAGCTGCACCATTTCTGGTAGTCAGACAGCACTCCCAGAGTTTGTTCTGGAGCCCTTCTCTTTGATCCCGTGGAGGCAGGATGGGAAGTCTCAATTCAGGAACCGTTTTTAGTGTTCCCGCTTGCTAATCACACTTTTGCTTTTCTGGAGGGAAAATATGAGAATATGGATTTAATAAATCTTTGAATGCACATAGTGGAACTCACTTTTTATTCCAGTTAGAGTGAGTAAACAGTCAAATGCCTGTAATAATGTAAATTGTGCTTTCATTATGATCTTACCTCTACAGACTAATTATACGGCAGATACAAAGTCCAACAGCTTCCCTTTTCTAGAGTGATAAAGAAGATGACTGGGTAAAAGAGCCATTGTTCATGATTATTTCAGGAAACATCAACGTATCGCAAACTTTCCTTGCTTCAAAAGTGAATTTTTTAAAAAGATTGATTTATTTACGTCTGGCTGTGCTGGGTCTTCGTCGCTCCACGCGGACTTTCTATACTTGCAGGCACTCTGTACTTGCCGTGCTCGAGTTTCTCATTGCACTGACTCTTGTTGTGGAGCACAGGTGTAGGGCCTGGAGGCTTCTGCACTTTCTGTTTCTGGGCTCTAGAGCGCAGGCTCAATAGTCGTGGCGCATAGGCTTAGCTGCTCTGTGGCATGTGGGATCTTCCTGAACCAGGGATCGAACTTGTGTCTCCTGCATTGGCAGGCAGATTCTTTACCACAAAAGAAAATTTTAACATGCATTCAGGTAATAGTAAAATAAAGTGACAGTGGTTATGTGTGTATCCGGGATGCAAATAAAGTATGTTTCAGAGTTGAAGACTGACTCTCCGTATTTCAGTTTCACCTTTCCCTTCTTTTCTTAGCCAAATGACTTTCATACAGATTGACTTTCCTTTGCCTTGGTGCACAGCACTTTCCACTCAGTTCCTGAAATAGGATTCATTGTTCCTATTAGTGAATAGTGAATAGTTACTTCAGAAATAGTTACAATTTTAAATTCACATGTACAGAAAATTACTGTGTAATTCATTATGCTCAAGTGGCTATCTTTTCTGTGAGAAGCAAATCAGACACATGGTTTATTTACTGAATTTAAAAGGTAGAGATGCACTATTAACTAATTGGCCACTTCATTTAGATAAGAATATTTTTATTTTCATATATCTCTAGGATCATAAAATCCTTTAAGACACTTTCCACAATTCTTACATTACAAGAAAGAAGTATCTTCACTAATTCCATCTTCTTTTACTCTAAAATAAAACATGTCAAGATTAACAAAATAAAACTTTATTTTGTGTACTCCCACAAAATTAAGGAGACTGGAGATAATCATCACTTGAAATAATATACTAGAGTTTGCAGACATTACCAAGGGATTTTACTAATTTCAAAACTCAGTTCTCTCGGCTTCTTAACATGTTTTAGTTAACTTGGTTTCAAGGTTATCACTTAGTTTTATAGACTTCATCAGAACCATCATCAAAAATTTATAGTTATACTCAAGTAATGATGGACAGGGAGGTCTGGCATGCTGTGATTCATGGGGTCGCAAAGAGTTGGACACTGAGCGACTGAACTGTTTAAGTTTCTAAGATTACTCTTCTCAGAATTTGATAAGAAAGTATGATGATCCCCCTTTTCTCAGTGCTTGTGTGTGTGTGTGTGTGTGTGTGTGTGTGTATGTGACTCTGTACAGGTTGAGAAGTAAAAAAATAATTGTTAAAGGACTGTAGCTTACAAATAGCCTTTCATGGTTTCTTTGTATTAATATAATCACAGAATCACTGTGATTTCAGACAGTCTTATTTGTATTCAATAAAATTTCCTAAATCAATTTTTTATGAGAAAATGATTTTGTAGTTCCATGCTTGTCACTTTTAAAAGAAACTGTATATATGAGGAGAGAGAATAATTTTGTTGTGTCCCACAAAGAATATGTAATCTTTGTAAAATATAAATCAGCACATATCAATAGTTAGAAGTTTGAAATGCCAAACTGCATGCTATACCCCATTGTGGAACTCGAGAGGAGAAAGGGATAAAGGTTAGATTGATGTTGTCTCAAAAGGCATCATAGAGGAGCTGCACCCCAAATTTAATCACATGCTATTTTATTAATTGTTGGAAAT
This sequence comes from Aepyceros melampus, assembly GCA_006408695.1. Taxonomy (NCBI): domain Eukaryota; kingdom Metazoa; phylum Chordata; class Mammalia; order Artiodactyla; family Bovidae; genus Aepyceros; species Aepyceros melampus. The sequence continues at coordinate 600,372 of SJXQ01010122.1, read as the reverse complement.
AATGCTTTTTAGAAGAGCACATGCATATAGACCCAGTAAATTGAACTATTTCCTGTGTCAAAATAGTAGATGTTCTTTACTAACAGTCTTATCTGCGTGAACAGGACATTTCCTTTAGACTTGTAGGTTAGTTTATGTCTTACTAAATGGACTGACTGCATTTTACTCAGGGAGCTGCTATGGGAACAGTCTCAGATTTTACATATTCTAGAACTTTGCATAAAATACTTCTGTCTTTTCTTTCAAACTCATATCTAATGAGATGTGAATCAGAAAATCCATTTTGATTAAAAATCACTGAATTTGAGAAGATCTGTAAAAAAAAGGAAAGCAGGATAAGGGATGTTTGTACTATAATCAATTGGAGAGTTTACTGTTTTATAAAAATATCTCTAAATACCTTATGCAAATTTAACTAACTTTAGGATTTATATTTGAATAAAAGCTTGAAATATGCATTTTTTTCAACAAGGAAAAGACCAGATATATCATAGTGATATTTTCCAAATAATGTGGATGAAATAAAATTAATGAAGATCAGTTGACTCTACTTAAAGAAATAGTAAATATGGCCCAAAGGGCTATGTTTGCTTTCATTGTTTTTAAAAGGATACAAATATATCATGACCTGTCGTGGAGAATTAGGTGCTACATTGTCTCTGCTATACTTTCTCCTAATTCAGAAAATGAGCATTAAAGACAGAATAACAGTGCTGTATATAATATGGAAGAAATGAGTTTACTGGCATGAGAAGGTGCATTGACAATTTGTTTAGTCTTGAGTTGCCATCCCCAGAAAAGAAGAAACTATCACCATGACATTTCTAAACTGGTGTGATAGATGGAAATATTTTTCTCTCCTGAAAGAATACATAAGGTGCTCTTTTCCCTGGCAAGACCATGGAAACTTGAAATGTACTATTTTTTCTTAGCAAGCAAGCAGCTCCACACATCTATCATTAGTCAGCTTCAAACTAAAAAGTCTTATTCTGAATATCAATTCCTATAAACTATGTAGCTCTCAATTACGGAATCTGAAACTGCTAGTTCCATGGTGATAAAGGAACATGCTGTTTGAAAGACCACAATTTGGCTGCAAATGATCAATATACTATTTGGAAAGAAAGCTAGATGTGCAGTGTGATTTAGAAATGCTGAGAGGATCGCTCCAAAGCCTTTGACACAAATCTTAAGTCAGGTTGTTCTTTGTCCATTTTCTTTAGGCCTGTTTTTTTCATTTTCAGAGACACCAGAAATTTTTTTCAAATAGACAAAATAAGCTCTTTTCTGGAATTTACAGGAAAAAGAGCAATAATTTGTAGCTAAGTATAGCTCTACTTTTTTCTCCCATGAAGCTTGCTAACATTGTATATCCTGATAATGAAGAGAGTTAAAGGAAGAATTTGAACTTCTTCTAGGCCAGAATCACACACATGCTCTGGATTTAAGTAACACTTGTCAAATCTGAGTTTTAGAAAGTTTACGTAGAATTTAACTCATTGTTCTAATCCAAAGAAGAGCTTCCTGTTGACTGAACACCCAAGGTTGCTGTTGAAATATGAATATGAACATATATCCTTTCAACACTCCCAGATTTTTCCTATTTTTATGTCTTAGAATATGAAAGCTCAGAGAAGTTAAGTAAAATACTCTAGATAACATAAGTAAAAAAGTACCAGAGCCAGGATTTGAACCTGTTTTTGATCTTTTTAATGTCTATTGCAGGGCCTACCACTTGCTGTCAAGATACACAAGGCACAGTGAGTGCTTCGCTGGAGCCGACCATCTATTACATATTCTACCTGCGTCCCATTTTCTGAAGCTTGTTAAATTGCCTGAGGATGGGCGTTATGCTGTTTCCTTGAGTGTAAATTTCACCAGTTTTGCCAAAGCCATGGAGGCAAGGTGACTTTAATGGCATATTCATTAAAGTAGATTCAAATCTGGACGGTTGTATTATTTCTTTGTGATGCTTGCCTGATCTGGAAAGAAGGTATATTATGTTGACTGAAGGAGATGAGATGACAAAAATAGTATGAGGAAAGTGGAGATAGGCCAGGGAGAGCAGAAAAAGGAGAGAAAAGGAAGTCCTCACTGGATTCCTTTATAGAGAATTTTCTGGGCTCCTAAGCAATAGGAGGGATTGGGGGCAGGAGGAGAAGGGGACGACCGAGGATGAGATGGCTGGATGGCATCACTGACTCAATGGGTGTGAGTCTGAGTGAACTTCGGGAGTTGGTGATGGACAGGGAGACCTGGCGCGCTGCGATTCACGGGGTCGCAGAGTCAGATACGACTGAGCGACTGAACTGAACTGAACTGAAGCAATAGGAATGGAATAAGGAGTTTTGGACAGAAACATTGTATTTGGGGTTTTCCCCTTAATTAAGGCCATTTGACCAGCTAACTAAATAATAGGGTCAAGGAGAAAAGAAAAGCAACCTAGTAAAATCTCATATTTTTAGGTGGTTTTGCAATTTTTCAGTACACCGCAGTAGAAAGTAACAGTTTCTTTGCACAATGAAAGTTAGCCTCAGAAATTTCTACGCATTTTAGGGAAGATGGCTCCTTATTTCGGTCAAAGCTAGCAAGCCACTGCTTTTGTGTGTGTTCCCTAAACCTTCCTGATGGTGCGCCGTGAGCCCGCATCCTAGCCCCTCCACCTGTGTGCATTGAGAATGGGCAAGGATGCTCGGCTGGGCTTCCTGCTCGGAGTTCCTCGGCTGTAACTCAGTATTCCTAACTTAAGCTTGGTTTGGGATTCTGAACGGTGGGAGGTATTGGTTGTTCCTTCCCAAGTTCTGCTGAGGACATTTTCAACTCTACTTGGAACACGAGAGGTGTGGGAAGAGCTGGTGAGCCGTGAGGCAGCCTGCTGTCTGGTGGGCCACAAGACTCCCCCTCACCAAGGCTCCATTTACTCTCTTTTGAGTGTGCTGATCATTCTTAGGGAATAGGAGTATGTTTTCAGTGGAATTTAGTTGCGAGAACAGAGGTCTGGAGTTCACCCCTCTTCAGAGGCCGGGAAGGGAAAGCATCTGTCTCTCGTGGAGTTGGAGCGCCCTCTGCTGCCTTAGAGGAAAAGGTGCATGTGCAGCATGGCTCTTGGCAGCTCTTTCCTCCAGGTATAAGAAAACCTCCAAAATGCTCCGTTTGAAAAACCAGCTGCTTTCCGCCCATCACTAGGCATCTGGTTTCACTCTGCAGTGGGAGCTTTGGTTTTTTCAAGGAAATCTCATTGAGGCGGAGTATGTGACCAGACCAGAACCCATGTGGAAGGTAGCTTTTCCTTGGTCATGAAGTGTGACATAAGGAACCATTTCAGAATGATGGGTATGGCTTATTTTTCACGTGTGTAAGTGCCACCGTGAAATGTGTGTTTATTTTGTGTGTGTGCTCAGTCTTTTCATATATGGCTGGGAAACCTGAATTTTGTTATTCCAGATCTGGAGGTTTCTGTATATTTTCCTTTCTGATGTGTTTTTGCATTTAAAATCAACATTTAAGACTGTTCTTTGTGGCAAATGCAAGTACTTTTAAAAACCATTTCTCAATTTACTTTATAATGTATTTTATCATTATGCAGTGAAGTATCTTACTTTTGTATAGTCCATAATTTTCAAACATTTTCTCATAATCTCAGTTAGGCATCACAGCAGTTCTGTGATAGAAGCTACATTGATCCTATTTTAAGGGTAGAAAACCAACTCTAAGGTCATAGCTGGTCACACAAGTGGTATCAAAGGTGAGAACTTGTCAGCTATTGTGCTGAGCTCCAGGGGAAGAGTCACACTGAACAGTTATTTAATACTTACCATTTGTCAGCACCATAATTGTATTTTTAAAAATGCATTGCTCATTTATTTTTCATGTCAACTCAAAAGGTAGATTTTTTTAAATTAATTTATTTTTTATTGAAGGATGATTGCTTTACAGAATTTTGCTGTTTTATGTCAAACCTCAACATGAGTCAGCCATAGGTATACATATATCCCCTCCCTTTTGAAACTGTAGCTGTTATTTTATAGCTACAGAAACAGAGGCTTTGAGATGTTACTAATAATTAGTCAAATAGGCAGTAAGTTAACATGCTGGCTTTCAAACCCTGTTCCATCTGGTGGGCCTGTGGACAGCAATTTCTGTGGAGAGAAATGAAACAGAATCCCTGGCCTCAAGCAACTTAGAGTAATTGTGTGTGTGTGTGGTGGGGAGGTAGGGGGGAGTAAAATATACATAATATAAAACTTTACCATTTTAACCATTTTTAGGTGGCATTAAGTACGTTCACATTGTTAAGCAGCCATCACTATCGTCCATCTCCAGAACTTTTTCTTCTCAAACTGAAACTCTCTACCCATTCAACAGTAACACTTGTTTCCCTCTCCTCCAGCCCTTGATAGCCATCATTTTCTTATTTCTATGAATTAGAGAATTCTAGGTACATAGTGAAATTGTTCCATCTTTGTCTTTTTGTGTCTAGATTATTTCACTTAGCATGATGTCTTCAGAGTTCACTCATGTGATAACATGGTGAATTTGATAACATGGGGCAGAATTTCATTCATTTTTAAGATTGAATGATATTTCTTTGTATGACTATACCACATTTTATTTATCTGTCCATCCCTTAGATACTGGAATGTTTCCACCTTTTGTTTATTATGAATAGTGCTGCTCTGATGCAATTATCTGTTCAAGTTACTGCTTTCAGTTATTTTAGGTATATACCCAGAAGAATGGTGGTGAATGATATAGTCACTATATTTTGATTTTTGAGGAATCACCACTCTTTTTTTTTTTTTGCACTGGTGATGCCATTTAACATGCCCAAACCCAGCAAAGAACAAGGGCTCTAATTTCTCCACATCCTTGTCAACAATAGTTACTTCCTCCCTCCCTCACTCCCTTCCTAATAGCCTAATGCATATGAGGTATCTCACTGGGGCTTTGATATACGTTTCCTTGATGATTAGTGAAGTTCATCATCCTTCCTGGTGCTTGCTGGCCTTCCATATATCTTCTTTGGATAAACATATATTCAAGTCCTTTAACTGGTTCTTAATTGAGCTTTCTTTTGTTGTTGCTGAGTTGTATGACTTCTTTATATATTCTGAATATGAATCCTTTATCAGATATGACTTGCAATTATTTTCTCTTTTATTCCATTGATAGGGTCCTTTGATGCACATTTTTATTAAAAAAATTTAAGTCTAATTTATCTGTGTTTTTTTTTTTCCCTTTCATTGCCTGTGCTTTGGTGTTATATCCAAGAATTAACTTCCAAACCCAATGTCATAAAACTTTTCTCTATATTTTTCTAAGACTTTTATAGTATTAGTTCATATATTTAGGCATTTGATCTATATTAATTTTTGTGTATACTGTAACATAAGGATCCAACTTCATTTTTTAATTTTCATGTACATATCCAGTTTTCCTAATACTGTTGGTTGAAAAGACTGTCCTTTCCCCATTGAATGGTCTTGGCACACTTGCTGAAAATCATTTGACCATATACGTAATGGTTTATTTCTAAGTTCTGTATTCGACTTATTGGGCTATATGTCTATCTTTATGCTGGTACTATACTTTATGGATTACTGTAGCTCTGTTTGAAGCTTTGAAATCTGGACGTGTGCAATGCAAATTGTTTTGATGTTTGAGGTCCCTTGAGATTCCATGAGTTTTAGGTTGGATTTTCCTATTTCTTCAAAAAATGTCACTGGGATTCTGATAGATTGTGTTAACAGTATAGATATGCTTGAGTAGTACTGACATCATAATACTCTCTTTCAATTCATGAACACAGTTGTATTTATTGATGTCTTTTAAAATTTCATTCAGTATTTTATATATATATATGTATACATTTTCAGTATACAAGTCTTTTGTTCCTTTGGTTAAGTTATTCCTAAGTATTTTGTTCTTTTAGATGCCACTATAAATGGAATTGTTTTCTTAATTCTCTTTCTGGATTGTTCATTGTTAGTGTATAGAAATACAACTGATTTTTGCATGTTGCTTTTGTATCCTTCAACTAATTTGCAGTTTTAACTTGAGCCTAGACTTTTTAACTCCATGTCCCACGTACTTCCAACTATTTCACAGTAGTTGACATGTGAAAAAATGACTGTTAATCTCTATTACACCAATTTGTTCTTATAGAATGTCAATTTTACCAAAGTTTGTTCTGCCTTGAATTTTTTCATGGAGTCCAAACATTCTGTCAGTAATTTAATGAATGAAAAACAAAATTAATCTAATATTCCTTGTCTATATGTATTTTGCACATACCTGATAATTGGAATGACAAAGTTTTAATTTCCCAATATACAAATTTGCACTGATATTGGTTTGATATTACATTGAAAGAAAGAAAGATAGCACTAAGTTGTGTCTGACTCGTGTAGCCTGCTAGGTTTCTCTGTCCATGGGGTTCCCCAGGCAAGAATACTGGAGTGGGTTGCCGTTTCCTTTACCAGGGGATCTTCTCGACCCAGGAACCGAACCCAAGTTTCCTGCATTACAGGCAGATTCTTTACAGACTGAGCTACATGGGAAACTCAATATTATATTGACACAGCTGTGATTCTCAAAGCTGTTTTGATCTGCACAAGAAAAGCTGAAAGTTAAATATGTATGTCTTCATTGCATTCAATAGTCCTAACAGCTGAACCCAACTTTCCACCTCAGGTGGGTTTGGATAATATAATTTATCCTGTTCGATTGCCTATTCAGCTAAGTAATAGCCTTAGTACTGGTTCTAAAAATAGACTACTTAATAGTTTGACTAACACCTGGCAAAGATAACAAAGAAGGAAAACCATAAACCAATTTGTGTCTAAAGATGCCAAAATATGAAATACAGTGTCATCAAATTCTGATTATTTTAAATAAAAAACTATACCAAGTACAGTTTAGTAAATTTAAGAATATGATATATGATCATGATTCATCACATATATAAGATAAAAACTTGTGAAAATCCTCCAGTAAATGCAGAAGAGGCATTTATAGAAGCAACATATATTCTTGAATCAAAATATATATTCAGTAACCTAGAGATACAGTGCCTCTTTTACACAGTTAAAGAAATAAGTGTTTAAAGTTAAGAGCCTACATCCATTTCAGTTCAGTTCAGTTCAGTCGCTCAGTCGTGTCTGACTCTTTGTGACCCCATGAATCGCAGCACGCCAGGCCTCCCTGTCCATCACCAACTCTCAGAGTTCACTCAGACTCACACCCATTGAGTCAGTGATGCCATCCAGCCATCTCATCCTCTGCATACCCTTCTCCTCCTGCCCCCAATCCCTCCCAGCATCAGAGTCTTTTCCAGTGAGTCAACTCTTCGCATAAGGTGGCCAAAGTACTGGAGCTTCAGCTTCAGCATCATTCCTTCCAAAGAAATCCCAGGGCTGATCTCCTTTAGAATGGACTGGTTGGATCTCCTTGCAGTCCAAGGGACTCTCAAGAGTCTTCTCCAACACCACAGTTCAAAAGCATCAATTCTTTGGTGCTCATCTTTCTTCACAGTCCAATTCTCACATACATACATGACCACAGGAAAAACCATAGCCTTGACTAGACGGACCTTTGTTGGCAAAGTAATGTCTCTGTTTTTGAATATGCTATCTAGGTTGGTCACAACTTTTCTTCCAAGGAGTAAGCGTCTTTTAATTTCATGGCTGCAATCACCATCTAAGTGATTTTGGAGCCCCCCATCACTGTTTCCACTGTTTCCCCATCTATTTCCCATGAAGTGATGGGGCCAGATGCAATGGACAGGGAGGCCTGGCGTGTTGCGATTCATGGGGTCGCAAAGAGTCGGACACGACTGAGTGACTGAACAGAACGGATATTTCAATAAAATTTAAAAAAATTCCAAAACAGAAATCCCACTCCCAGGAGAAAATCTTAACTATTCAAGGAATCATAGTTAGAAAGTAAAGTGTTAGTCGCTCAGTTGTGTCTGACTCTTTGCAACCCCATGGACTGTAGCTCATGAGACTCTTCTGTCCACGGAGTTCTCCAGGCAGAAATATTGGAGTGTGTTGCCCTTTCCTTCCCCAGGGGATCTTCCTGACCCAGGGATCAAACCCGGGCCTCCTCCATCACAGGCAGGCTGCTGTCTCGGCCGCCAGCAGAAGCTCCACAGCCAACCAGAGCCCCACATAACACTATCTGTGTGCAGCTGGTGGGTGCGGGCAGGGCGCTCAGTTTGGTACCATGAGGATTTACATGCTGCTGGCACCTCCGTGGCACCACCACCCGCCTAGAAGCTCTGCTGCAGGGACCCAGAGCCCATGGTCAGCCAGGCTGTTTAGTTTAAGTGACTTCTCCTACTTGAAAGAAAGAAATGTAGCCAAGACAGCAGTGGACCGTGGCATGAACTCGCCTCATCTCGCTAAAGAACCACTCCCAGGCCCCGGTCTTCATCCGTGCCATCTACAGGCGCTGAGGGTTACCAGGCGGCCCTCCTCCTGCTACAGAAGTAAGCGTGCCTGAGGTTCATATTAGATGGGGGAGAAGAGAGGCTGGGCAAAGAATGCACCCTATAATGATTAATATTGACCACAATCCTCTGTGCTTTTCAAGGTTTTTTTGCTTTAGCATGTGGCAATTTTCCTAAGTTGTGTTTTTTAATGAATTTGCCTATTTAATTTTTCAAAATTGTTGGTATAAATGTGACACCATTTTCTTATTCTCTTTTTAATGGTGATAGGAGTGATTTATCTTTTATTCTTGATAGATGTGATTTACATTATCTGTCTTTTTTCTTATCAATCTAAATGAGTTGACTTTTATTTCCAAGAAAGCTTCGGTTTCGTTGATTTTTGTCTATTATTTTTCTACTTTGGTTTCTTTAATCACTATTCTTTTTTATGTCTCTATTTTTTCTTTGAATTTGTTTTGTTCTACTATTCCTAGAAATTTAAGATAGAACCTTAAATCTTTGCTTTTTAATTTTTTGCTTTTTCCAATATAAACATTCAAAGGTTATAAAGTTCCCTATAAGCATTGCTGTAGCTGTATTCCACAAATTTTAATATGCTGTACTTTTGTTTTTATTCAGTTCGAAATTATCTTTGTTGCTTCTTCTTTGACTTAGATCATTATTGTTTATGGATTTATTGAGATACATATAACATTGTATAAGTTAAGATGTATAATATAATGATTGGATATACTGATATATTGTGAAACGATTGCCATAATATGGTTTGCTAACATGTCCCTCCATTCAAGCAGTTTCTACTTTTTTCTTTTTTTGTTAGAACATTTAAGTTCTATTCTCAGTGACATTCAAGTGTGTAAAATACAGTATAGTTAACTATAGTTACCATGCTGTACTTTAGAACTCAGACATATATATATATATATATATATATATATATATATATATTTCTGAATCACTAGCTATATACCTGAAACTTAACACCACATTGTAAATCAACATTTCTCAGCATCAGGGTCTTTTCTAATGAGTCAGCTCTTCACATCAGGTGCCCAAAGTACTGGGTTCAGCTTCAGCGTCAGCCCTTCCAATGAAAATATTCAGGGTTGACTTTTAGGATTGACTGGTTTGATCTCCTTGCAGTCCAAGGGACTCTCAAGAATCTTCTCCAACATCACAGTTCAAAAACATCAATTCTTTGGTGCTCAGCCTTCTTTATGGTCCAACTCTCACATCCATACATGACTACAGGAAAAACCATAGCTTTGACTATACGGACCTTTGTCAGCAAAGTGATGTGTCTGCTTTTTAATATGCTGTCTAGGTTTGTCATAACTTTTCTTGCAAGAAGCAAGTCTTTTATTTTATCACTGCAATCACCATCTGCAGTGATTTTGGAGCCCAAGAACATCGAGTCTGTCTCTCTTCCATTCATTGTTTCCTCATCTATTTGCCATGAAGTGATGGGACTGGATGCCATGACCTTAGTTTTTTGAATTTTAAGTTTTAAGCCTGCTTTTTCACTCTCCTCTTTCACCTTCATCAAGAGCTCTTTAGTTCCTCTTCACTTTCTGCCATAAGGATGGCATCATCTGCATATCTGTGGTTTGTTATATATTGAATAATTCTGGCTTGTCTCCTGGACATTTTGAGTGTTTTGCTTACAAGGTGCTGGACTCTCTCATGTTCTTACAAAGAGTGTTAATTGTTTTATTTTAAGAGATAACAAGCTGAATGGACTCACAATGAAAATTCTGAAAACTGGCAATTCAAGTTCTCTGACCCTTAGCTAGGCTGCTCGGCCCCCACCTCGTGCATGCATGATTCCATCAGCCAGAGATTTGGGCAGAATTTATTCACAGAATTTATGGTTCTCTGGCTTTCTCTTTTTTGATATTTCCCCCTCAATTTCTAGAGGCTGATGGCTGTCCTAAATTTAGGTGCTGCTTTTTCAGGTCACGAATACTGGGGATCATGGATGACTTTCTTGAATCTATATAATTTTCTATAGCTGCATAAAACGCTGTTGTTGTTGTTCAGTTGCCCAGTCATGTCCAACTCTTTGGGACCCCATGGACAACAGCAGAAAACATTAACCTAGACGCAGCAGTTTAAACACAGGTTTGTTGTCTCACAGTCTCACTGTCAGCAGTGTGGGCACAGCTAAGCGGGGCTCCCTGCCCGGGGTCCCTGTCTCTGTGTCAGCAGTGTGGGCACAGCTGTGCGGGGTTCCCTGCCCAGGGTCTCAGTCTCTGTGTCAGCAGTGTGGGCACAGCTGTGTGGGGTTCCCTGCCTGGGGTCTCAGTCTCTGTGTCAGCAGTGTGGGCACAGCTGTGTGGGGCTCCCTGCCTGGGGTCTCACTCTGTGTCAGCAGTGTGGGCACAGCTGGCGGGGCTCCCTGCCCGGGGTCTCAGTCTCTGTGTCAGCAGTGTGGGCACAGCTGTGCGGGGTTCCCTGCCCTGGGTCTCACTCTGTGTCAGCAGTGTGGGCACAGCTGCCTGGGGTTCCCTGCCTGGGGTCTCAGTCTCTGTGTCAGCAGTGTGGGCACAGCTGTGTGGGGTTCCCTGCCCAGGGTCTCAGTCTCTGTGTCAGCAGTGTGGGCACAGCTGCACAGGGCTCCCTGCCTGGGGTCTCAGGCTCTGTGTCAGCAGTGTGGGCACAGCTGCACGGGGCTCTCTGCCCGGGGTCTCAGGCTCTGTGTCAGCAGTGTGGGCACAGCTGTGCGGGGCTCCTTGCCTGGGGTCTCACTCTGTGTCAGCAGTGTGGGCACAGCTGTGCGGGGCTCCCTGCCTGGGGTCTCAGTCTCTGTGTCAGCAGTGTGGGCATAGCTGTGTGGGGTTCCCTGCCCGGGGTCTCAGGCTCTGTGTCAGCAGTGTGGGCACAGCTGTGTGGGGTTCCCTGCCCGGGGTCTCAGGCTCTGCGTCAGCAGTGTAAGCATAGCTGCGTGGAGTTCCCTGCCCGGAGTCTCACTCTCTGTGTCAGCAGTCTAAGCACAGCTATGTGGGGTTCCCTGCCTGGGGTCTCACAGCATGTCATCAGGCTGCCTTCCTGCCTGGAACACGCACTTGCCCGCTCACTGGAGTTCTTGGAAAAGCTCCTTCCCTTGCAGCTGCATGCCCAGGGGGGGCCTGGCCACTTGCTCTTGACTGGGGGCCATCTTCAGCTTGGAGACGCCACCTGCATTTCCCTGTCACAGGCAAGCTCCTCTTCAAAGGCGGTTCATGTCGTGCGTGTTCACTTCTTTGAAGCCAAGGAAGGAACCCCTTTCCTGGTTCTGCTAAGATGGAATCTTATGTTATACAACAAAATGCAACCAAAGAAGAGACGTTCTACCATCTTTACCATATAACGCAACCTGATCAAGGAAGTGATAGCTGATGACCTGTGTCACACTCTGTGGGTCAGAAGCAGTTGCAGGACCCTGTGCAGCCAAGGACAGGCAGTCACACGAGGACGTGAAACTCTGGGAAACACATTAGGTACGCTGGGGCACCAGGACCAAAAGTACATTTTACTGTTGCACAATCTGGGGGCCTTGGAGGTAAAATAACTTCTTCAAAGTTGCCAAGGTCAGTGTTGGTAGAGCCTCACATTCACGTCCAGGTAGAGCCTACCTCCTCCTGGAATGCTGCGTACAGCCTAACATGTAACCCTGTGTGCTATGGCACGGGAGCAGTCTGGATTCAGCCACAGAGAAGAAGCACTGAGAGAAACATGCCATCTGCACATCAAGGCTGTCCAATCTTATGGAGTCATGTGAAATCGCAGCTGTATCTGCAACTCAGACACCAAACACGAAGTTAGTTTCTTCATTCCCAGCATTGATCACATCACAGCAGAAAGTCTAACAGGTGACACAGGCTTGAGTCAGAGAAACCAAATGTTAGAGGAACTTTATCTTGCAAAGACTGATTCTCTGTCTGGTTATCAGGCAAGTTTCTCCAGTGGTTTCATTACCTCTCTTCAGTCATTACAGTATTCAAACTCTGCTGTCTTGGATCTGTTGTGATCCTAATAATAAAGGGTATAGATAGAAACACAATTTCTAATAGTTTATATGAAGAAGTCGCTGAATACTAACGGAAATGTTAAATTCATAAATAACAGCCACAAAGCATCAATCTGAGGACCATGAGAACCAAGTTCTTTTGGAGAAACTGAAACTCACCAGCTGGTGGGGCAGGTAAGGCTGCTAACCACGGGCCCTCGTTTATAAAGTAAGAGGGAGAGGACGAAGCTGTGTTCTTGATCTGCAAGGTCCTTTCACTTCTAAAATTAGAAACTATGCCTCAAACCTATGTTAATATGGAAATCGGGAATTAAGAAAAGTTTCTAAGGCAGAAAATAAGATTCTGTTTCACAAATACAGGTCAACTGTCTGTTGAACGGAAGTCTTTGCTGGAAGCCCCTGCAGCCCCCACATAAACAGGGGGAATGGCAACAGTCAGGTTTTATTTAGGTGTTTTCCAAAGATTGTTTCCTTGAAAAGGGTATTCATCCATTGCTGTTGTTCAGTTGCCCAGTTGTGTCCGACTCTTTGCAACCCCATGGACTGCAACACGCCAAGTCTCTCTGTCCCTTACCATTTCCCAAAGTTTGCCCAAGTTCATGTCCATTGCATCAGTGATGCCATCCAGCCATCTCATCCTCTGATGCCCCCTTCTCCTTCTGCCCTCAGTCTTTCCCAGCATCAGGAAATTTTTCAATGAGTCAGCTGTTCACATCAGGTGATCAAAATACTGGAATTTCAGCTTCAGCATCAGTCCTTCCAACCAGTATTCAGGGTTGATTTCCCTTAAGATTGACTGGTTTGACCTCCTTCCTGTCCAAAGGACTCAGGAGTCTTCTCTAGCACCACCATTTGAAGGTATCAATTCTTCGGTGTTCTGCCTTCTTTATGGTCCAGCTTTCACAACCGTGAGTGACATATAGAGCTTTAAGTATTCGAAAATTCTTGCTAATCTTGCAAGCACTCTTACAAGTCCTATGACTATATCAGCATTTCAGAACAGCTTTGGTTATGCAGACAAGTGCAGGAGTTATGCTTAGTTTACTTCTGCATGAGTGCACGTTCAGTCCTGTCTGACTCTTTACAACCCCATGGACTGGAGCCTGCCAGACTCCTCTGTCCATAGGATTTTCCAGGCAAGAATACTGGAGTGGGTTGGCATTCCCTTCTCCAGGGGATCTTCCTGACTCAGGGATCGAACCTGTGTCTCTTGCGTCTCCTGCACTGGCAGGCAGATTTCTTTACCACTGAGCCACCTGGGAAGCCATTTTACTTCTGAGGAAATAGAAATCAGAAAGGGTGATTGGCAAGTCCCTCTAAGTGACTTGTCCAAAGTTGTACAGGCAGAAAGTGGATGAGAATGACCACAGGAACTGCACGTGGCTGGAGCTCACCTAAGTACAACTTGTCACTGTTTACTCACTGCCTTTGCAAAGGCATGCTACTGCTTTCAGACTTCCTGCTGGAGTCCGTGTTGGTGACTTTAGCATATGGGAGGAAGTAAATTCTGTAAATAAAAACAGTTGTATAAAAAAGAAAGAGAAAACCAAAGAGCCCTTGATAACTCCAGCTGGAGCAGTTCAGAGGGAAAGACAATGTCAAAATGGTGTGACATGTCTGAGAAAGAAAGTGCCTGAAGGGGAAAAACGAAGGATTAAAACAAGTTATTTCCGTGTCAAACAAATCTACCCACTAAAAATGTTTAAGATTGGGACTTCCCTGGTGGCCCAGTGGTTAAGAATCTGCCTTCCAATGTGGGGGACATGGGTTTGTCCCTTGTCAGGGAGCTAAGATCCCACATGCAACTTGAGCAACTAAGCGCATGCGCCACAGCAGAGAGCCCGCGTCCCCAAACTACTGAGCCTGCATGCTGAAAAAAAGAGAAGAGAGAGAAGCAGCCTGTGTCAGTGAGAGATCCTGCTGCAACCAAGATCCTGCGTGCCGTGACTAAGACTCGATGCAGCCAGAAGTCAACAGAGGAATATTTTAAAAAGAAGTTTCAGGCCCCAGTGAACCTTCACAGGGTCATTGAAAATATTTTACCCCAAAATATGCTACAAGTAAGGCATTTGGAGAAAGTATAATTTTCACATTTATGGGAAGAGATTTGACTTTTTAAAGAAAATGGTAAAATCACTTATTCAACATTCAATAATAAGTGGCAAATCATTATTTTTATTTACAATAAAATATATACAATGTAAAACCTAACATCTTAAACACTTCTAAGCCTACAGTTCAGTTCTTGCTGTTGTTCAGTCACTCAGTCATGGCTGACTCTTTGTGACCCCATGGACAGCTCCCCTGTCCTTCACCATCTTCTGAAGCGTGCTCAAACTCATGCCCACTGAGTCAGTGATGCCATCCAATGATCTCAACCTCTGTCGCCCCCTTATCCTCTTGCCTTTGAACTTTCCCAGCATCAGGGTCTTTTCTAGTGAGTCAGTTTTTTGCATCAGGTGGCCAAGTATTGGAGATTCAACTTTAGCATCAGTCCTTCCAGTGAATATTCCAGACTGACTTCCTTTAGGATTGACTTCCTTTAGGAGTGACTGGTTTGATCTCCTTGCAGTCCAAGGGACTCTCAAGAGTTATCTCCAACACCACGGTTCACAAGCATCCATTCTTTGATGCTCAGCTTTCTTCATGGTCCAGCAGTTGAGTAGTGAGCACATTCTAATAGCTGTACAATGTCCAGAACTCTTTTGAAAATAGCATTATAATATTACCGTTATGCTTCTTTATAATTTTGTCTAGGTATTTCGTTATTAATTTTGGCTAGGCTGGGTCTTCGCTGCTGAGCAGTCTGCTCTCTAGTTGCAGTGAGCGTGCTTCTCGTTGCAGTGGCCTCTCGTTGTGGGGCACGGGATCTAGGCCACACAGGCTTCAGTAGCTGCGGCGCTCGGGCTCAGGGGCGGCCCCGGGCTCTGGAGCGCGGGCTCCGTAGCTGCGGCGCTCGGGCTCAGGGGCGGCCCCGGGCTCTGGAGCGCGGGCTCCGTAGCTGCGGCGCTCGGGCTCAGGGGCGGCCCCGGGCTCTGGAGCGCGGGCTCCGTAGCTGCGGCGCTCGGGCTCAGGGGCGGCCCCGGGCTCTGGAGCGCGGGCTCCGTAGCTGCGGCGCTCGGGCTCAGGGGCGGCCCCGGGCTCTGGAGCGCGGGCTCCGTAGCTGCGGCGCTCGGGCTCAGGGGCGGCCCCGGGCTCTGGAGCGCGGGCTCCGTAGCTGCGGCGCTCGGGCTCAGGGGCGGCCCCGGGCTCTGGAGCGCGGGCTCCGTAGCTGCGGCGCTCGGGCTCAGGGGCGGCCCCGGGCTCTGGAGCGCGGGCTCCGTAGCTGCGGCGCTCGGGCTCAGGGGCGGCCCCGGGCTCTGGAGCGCGGGCTCCGTAGCTGCGGCGCTCGGGCTCAGGGGCGGCCCCGGGCTCTGGAGCGCGGGCTCCGTAGCTGCGGCGCTCGGGCTCAGGGGCGGCCCCGGGCTCTGGAGCGCGGGCTCCGTAGCTGCGGCGCTCGGGCTCAGGGGCGGCCCCGGGCTCTGGAGCGCGGGCTCCGTAGCTGCGGCGCTCGGGCTCAGGGGCGGCCCCGGGCTCTGGAGCGCGGGCTCCGTAGCTGCGGCGCTCGGGCTCAGGGGCGGCCCCGGGCTCTGGAGCGCGGGCTCCGTAGCTGCGGCGCTCGGGCTCAGGGGCGGCCCCGGGCTCTGGAGCGCGGGCTCCGTAGCTGCGGCGCTCGGGCTCAGGGGCGGCCCCGGGCTCTGGAGCGCGGGCTCCGTAGCTGCGGCGCTCGGGCTCAGGGGCGGCCCCGGGCTCTGGAGCGCGGGCTCCGTAGCTGCGGCGCTCGGGCTCAGGGGCGGCCCCGGGCTCTGGAGCGCGGGCTCCGTAGCTGCGGCGCTCGGGCTCAGGGGCGGCCCCGGGCTCTGGAGCGCGGGCTCCGTAGCTGCGGCGCTCGGGCTCAGGGGCGGCCCCGGGCTCTGGAGCGCGGGCTCCGTAGCTGCGGCGCTCGGGCTCAGGGGCGGCCCCGGGCTCTGGAGCGCGGGCTCCGTAGCTGCGGCGCTCGGGCTCAGGGGCGGCCCCGGGCTCTGGAGCGCGGGCTCCGTAGCTGCGGCGCTCGGGCTCAGGGGCGGCCCCGGGCTCTGGAGCGCGGGCTCCGTAGCTGCGGCGCTCGGGCTCAGGGGCGGCCCCGGGCTCTGGAGCGCGGGCTCCGTAGCTGCGGCGCTCGGGCTCAGGGGCGGCCCCGGGCTCTGGAGCGCGGGCTCCGTAGCTGCGGCGCTCGGGCTCAGGGGCGGCCCCGGGCTCTGGAGCGCGGGCTCCGTAGCTGCGGCGCTCGGGCTCAGGGGCGGCCCCGGGCTCTGGAGCGCGGGCTCCGTAGCTGCGGCGCTCGGGCTCAGGGGCGGCCCCGGGCTCTGGAGCGCGGGCTCCGTAGCTGCGGCGCTCGGGCTCAGGGGCGGCCCCGGGCTCTGGAGCGCGGGCTCCGTAGCTGCGGCGCTCGGGCTCAGGGGCGGCCCCGGGCTCTGGAGCGCGGGCTCCGTAGCTGCGGCGCTCGGGCTCAGGGGCGGCCCCGGGCTCTGGAGCGCGGGCTCCGTAGCTGCGGCGCTCGGGCTCAGGGGCGGCCCCGGGCTCTGGAGCGCGGGCTCCGTAGCTGCGGCGCTCGGGCTCAGGGGCGGCCCCGGGCTCTGGAGCGCGGGCTCCGTAGCTGCGGCGCTCGGGCTCAGGGGCGGCCCCGGGCTCTGGAGCGCGGGCTCCGTAGCTGCGGCGCTCGGGCTCAGGGGCGGCCCCGGGCTCTGGAGCGCGGGCTCCTAGCTGCGGCGCTCGGGCTCAGGGGCGGCCCCGGGCTCTGGAGCGCGGGCTCCGTAGCTGCGGCGCTCGGGCTCAGGGGCGGCCCCGGGCTCTGGAGCGCGGGCTCCGTAGCTGCGGCGCTCGGGCTCAGGGGCGGCCCCGGGCTCTGGAGCGCGGGCTCCGTAGCTGCGGCGCTCGGGCTCAGGGGCGGCCCCGGGCTCTGGAGCGCGGGCTCCGTAGCTGCGGCGCTCGGGCTCAGGGGCGGCCCCGGGCTCTGGAGCGCGGGCTCCGTAGCTGCGGCGCTCGGGCTCAGGGGCGGCCCCGGGCTCTGGAGCGCGGGCTCCGTAGCTGCGGCGCTCGGGCTCAGGGGCGGCCCCGGGCTCTGGAGCGCGGGCTCTGTAGCTGCGGCGCTCGGGCTCAGGGGCGGCCCCCGGGCTCTGGAGCGTGGGCTCCGTAGCTGCGGCGCACGGGCTTAGTTGCTCCACAGGATGTGGGATCTTCCCAGACCAGGGATTGAACCCATGTCTCTTGCATTGGTAGGTGGATTCTTTACCACTGAGCCACCAAGGAAGCCCCAGAACTCTTTTTATCTTGCAAAATGGAACCTCTATACCCCTTAAACAGCTACCCTCTCCCCTCTCCCAGTCCCTGATGGTTCTAGGCATTTTTGCCCTGGGAATCTTTGCCATAAGCAGTTTTGCTGGACAACTAATTGACTGTAAGACAATTTTATCATGAAAGATAAAACAGCAAAATAAATTAAACATTTAAATTAAAAATATTAACAAGGATGTAATGCAACATGAACATGAAAACCAAAAATTTAAAAAGATTTATTGTGAAAATGAAAATATAATAAATATTAGAATATATTTAAACTGTGTGTAGATTCATGGTTATAGTTGCAGTCAGGCATATCTTAGAGAAAGCAATGCTGCTCCTTGCCTCAAAGGATTCAGGATTTAACATTGGGCTTAAGTGATTTACAGTATTTAAAATGTACTCTAAGTCTCTGCTTATTTCCCTGGAAATAGAAAGAACAGCAAGAGAGACTGTTATTCTTTGTCAATGTGTGTAATGTACATACCTGGTAGCCCATATCTGGGCTGCACTTAAATGTTCCATCACAAGCCTCATTTTATATTTCATGAAATCATCTGAGCCAAATTCTGTGCCAAACGGCAAAATTCTGTCTATGTGATATTCTCCACTATCATAGGCAAAAACTGTTAAAAACTTGTATTCATCAGGAATCACCTAATCATGCCTTTTTAGGGGTACAGGAAGTGTACCCCTTTTGCCTCCAACTTCTAATATTGCTTAATTTGATGAAGGTGACCTGAGGGAATAAACAGCTGTATGTAAATTAGCCAAAGAATCTATCACTGATGCTCTTGAAGACTGTTGTGAATTTTATTTCTATTGTTTATTTTATCTTTGATGGCAAAACTATCTTACATTGAAACTGTTTGGGGCAAAGGTGTTGCTGGCAAAATTACCAGCAGGGCTTCTGAAACCCCCATGCTGCTTCCTGTCTCTGTGATCTGACTGCTCTGTGTAGCTCACAGAGGGGAAATCAGGCAGTGTTTACCTTTTTCTTATGGGTACAGCGTCCTTTCGTTTCAAGCGTAAAGTTCATCCATGCTATAGAATGTGTCAGATTTTACTTGCTTTTTACTGCTACTGCTAAGTCATTTCAGTCGTGTCCGACTCTCTGTGACCCCATAGACGGCAGCCCACCAAGCTCTCCGTCCCTGGGATTCTCCAGGCAAGAACACTGGAGTGGGTTGTCATTTCCTTCTCCAGTGCATGAAAGTGAAAAGTGAAAGTGAAGTCGCTCAGTCGTGTCCGACTCTTCGCGACCGCATGGACTGCAGCCTACCAGGCTCCTCTGTCCATGGGATTTTCCAGGCAAGAGTACTGGAGTGGGGTGCCATTGCCTTCTCCGACTTGCTTTTTAAGGTTGCTAATATTCCATGCATGGACCTAGAGATGGCACACACAGTTAAGTCAGAAAGAAAAACCAATATTGTATGTTAATGCGTATATGTGGAATCGAGAAAAAGATACAGATGATCTTATTGCAAGGCAGAAATAGCAACACAGATGTAGAAAAGAAATGTAAGGACACCCAGGGGAAAGGGGTGGTGGGATGAACTGGGAGAGTGGAATTAACATACATAACCTATAGGTATAGAGCAGATAACTGATGAGAACCGACCATACCGCACAGGGGACTCTGCTCAGCGCTCTGTGGTGACCTGAGTGGGAAGGAAGTCCGGAAAAGAGGGGCTATACACACAGCTGAAACACTCTGCCGCAGAGCAGAAACTAACAAACACAACATTGAAAGCAACTATACTGCAATAACAATCAATTTAAAAATATCCCATGGTGTGTACAGACCACATTTTGTTCTCCATTCACCCACTGGAGGACACTGACAGTTTGCTTCGGCCTCTTGACTACTGCCAATTGCATGCATCTGTCTTTTGGTTACGCATCCAGAAGGAACTGCTAGATCATACTTTATTTTTAACGTTTTGAAAAACCATTCTATGGTTCTCCACAGTGGCTGCACCATTTTACATTCCCACCAACACTGCACAAAAGTTCCAGGTAAGTTCCATCCTCAACCACACCTGTTATTTGCCGGGTTTTATTGTATTGTTGTCTGTTCTGAGAGGAGTCCTGCTGATGGGGTGAGGTGGCATCTCATTTTGGTTTTGATCTGCCTTACCCTAATGTTCAGTGATGTCAAGTATCTTTTTGGGTGCTAACTAGCCCTTTGTATACTTTCTTAAATCTCAAGTCCTTCACCCATTTTTAAACAGGTTGTTCATTATTTTTGGTTGAGTGACAGGAGTTCCTTATATATTCTGGACATTAACTTTGTCAGATTTATGATTTACAAACATTTTCTTCCATTGCATCCATTGCATCAGTTGCCTCTCTACTCTGTTGATCATGTCCTTTGATGCACGGAAGTAAAAGATTCACAGACACGAAAACTGTGAACTTGGCTGGGCAGTAAATCAAGTGTTTCTAAACATGAAGATCAGTTAACCACAGCAACCTCAGATAAGGGAGGCTGAGGTGGGGATGGAAGTTCAGGACAAGCTGGGGCTTGGGTGAAAGGTCTGTACCGTCCCAAATTTCCAAAGGTTGAATGATGCTTCAAAGAAAGGAAATAAGGTCTTTTATATTTTAGATTTAAAATATTGATTTGTATTCTAAAACCCACTTCTCTGACTGTGGATTACCAAAGTGACTGGGAAGAATCATGAAAATACTTGGATAGAAAGAAGTGAGATGTAAAGGTAGAAAAACAATGAAATCCTATTTTTGCCAAATTCTCTTTCTAATGAAAAACATACTGACTGCTGACACGATCGACAAGCAAAACCGAAGTGATGAAAGGACAAAGAATGAGGTAAGAACAACGTATCTAAACAGTGAATATTTCAAGCACATGACTGTGATGCAAAGCCTAGCTGTTCGTTTCCTTTGTCACTGAAGTGTCAATGTGTAGAACAGCCAGCTCACTGATCATTTTTATTTTATCAAAGACACCTCCATGAAATGTCACTCTCTACTGACAGCTAAAACTACACAAGAACCTAATCTTCTTCCAACAAACACTGGTTTCTTTAGCTGGAAGTGTCAGGCAGGAAATGACCCATAACAAAAGGTAGAAGCGAAACAGCTAAAATAGCGCAGTTTCCTTTCTCTGCAAACTTTCATCGCTGAGTCCCTATTATGTCTACTCAAGGAAGTTCCTTGGCTGCAGGACTGTTTTCACAGCCTCTGCAATGGGACCCCCCAGCTTCCTGGGGATGTTTGTTTTGGCAAAGGAGCTGGACTTCCTCTAAATACAATGTGGCTCCATCTTCGTCACCTCCAGGGGAGAAGGAAATACCCCAACACCAGAGGTGACATTCTCAGTGTTTCCACTTCCAACATTTTTAAAAAGATCATTCTGTACCATGATAAATTTCGCATTTGCTTCTCCACATTTTAGAGTGTAAACAATACCTATTCTTGGGTGTTTACTGCAAAGAGAATTAGTGAAAATCCATGCTTTAGTTCCCCCTTAGTGCTGTTTATCTCTAAACTGGCAGAGAAACTTCACATTCGAAACATGTGAAGGCTAAGTGAACATTCTTCTTAAAATTACACACAGAAAGGCAGTTTGCCTAGATCCAGAAGAACTTTACACAGCCCCTGCTTGTTTTATTCTTCACTCCTGTCAAGACTTTTGAAGTCCCATAACATATAGCAGATAAACAGATGCTTTATAGTGGGGTGGGGGGAGGGCTGCTAAAAACAGACGCGGCATGTCAAAAACTCAGATCTACGTATTTGAGTTTTACTGGCTGATCTATATTCAGGGTTTGGCCATGTCTGCAGTAAAGGCTTGGCGCTTCATCTCTTTTACTATGAGTTTAATATGGGTTTCAGGCTTATATATGGGTCAGGTTCTATATATCTTACTGGTCCTGGTGAGTCAGGTAAAATTAACCCTGTTTATCCAGCAGTTTCTACCCAGAAAGCAGGACAGGAGCCTAGCCTTGTCCATCAGCCGCTTGCCAGTTTGGTTTAATTTCCTTGAGAAAGGGCACATATGGAGGTGAACTGGGTCTATGCTGATTCTGCCAGATACATTAACTGAAGCACCACTTCCAGGACAAGCAGACTGGGTCACTGAGAAAGGGTCCCGGAAACTCTGAGCGCTCAGAAACCCCTTTGCTGAAGCACGCAGCAAGAGTGCACCGTGGAGCAGGATTTTTAGGATAGCTTGTAAGCTTTGGGTTTCAGTTCTCCAACAGCAAACACACGATCTCCGTGGCAGTGAAGAGGGAATTAGCGAGCTCTTCCATCTCACTTGCGAATCTGCATCGGAGGCGACCACCTAGCAGGATGTGTGCTGCCCTCCCCTGCGCCTCCTGCTGCCCAGCGGGGACTGGAGCCTGCATGTCTCACTGGAGCAAACACCCCCCACACCCCTCCCTGCCACAGCTGCCGGGTTCCCTCTGACCCCGCTCAGCACCCACGCAGGACAGCTCCCTGCAGCAGACGCCTGAAGACCCCGGGTGACCCTGTGACCCCTCCCCCCTCAGGGAATCTCGGTTCCTCACTGGCACAACAAAGATAAGAGCAGTGCAGAGGGTATTACAAAGACGCAGTTAAGTGATGTACATCAAGGCTGAGCACTGTAGCTGAAACGCCTGCAGCACTGAGCCAGAGCTGGTCATTACAACTTTCACGCTAACCTTGGGGCCGGTGAGCCGTGGGATGAGGCGCCTTCTCTGCCCACGAGCTGCGGAAGGGCTTTGTGCTGGTGACGGGATGCTCTATGAGGTCGGTCTGGACCCATGACCTCTCACTCGAAACTGACATAACATTAAACACTCCTGGCTGGGCTCACAATCTTTTCCCCCTAGGGCCTGACCCCTGATCCATGTGCCACCCAGCAAGGAAGGAAGGTAGAAGTGACACCTTCACCCAGTCTAGCCTCTAGCCCCTGACTGGACCAAGCTGACGATCTTCCAGGGATGAGGGTCAGGTGGGATCGTCTGGAGCAAAGTCAGTGGTGCCTGTGGGGGCTTCCCATGGGACAGGCTGCTGTCGCTACATTTGATTCTGAGTCACACTCTCCCCACCCCCACGAAGTCCCACGAGGGCCATTCTCTGGGATTAGGGGGGCAGAATATTTTTATACCAATTAAATATTGAGAACTTTTAAAAGATTATATGTCATTTGTCCTTGAATTCCTTATGGCCAAGAAAACTGCTTTGCACACAAACAGAAACTCAATATTCTTTTGTTATGGACTGAATTCCACCTCCACAAAATGCATATGCTGAAGCCCTAACCCTTGGGACCTCAGAAAGTGACTCTGTCTGGAGACCGGGACTTTAAAGAGGGGAAGTGAAGTGAAAGTCGGTCAGTTGTGTCCGACTCTTAGCAACCCCATGGATTACACAGTCCATGAAATTCTCCAGGCAAGAATACTGGAGTGGGTAGCCTTTCCCTTCTCCAGAGGATCTTCCCAACCCAGGGGTCAAACCCAGGTCTCCCGCATTGAAGGCAGATTCCTTACCAGCTGAGCCACAAGGGAAGCCCCTTTAAGGATGTGATCAAGTTAAAATAGGTCATCAGGGTGGCTCCCAACCCAAATGACTGGTATCCCACAGAAGAAGGGTGAACACACACACACGTGGGGAGACAGCAGGAGGACGGCCATCAGCGAACCCAGAGAGGCCTCAGGAGAGCGGCTGTGCAGACACCTGGACCCCAGCGCTGAGCCTCAGCAACGGTGAGCGCTTAAGCCCGGTGTCTCAGCCGCACTTCTGCGAGGGCAGTCCAAGCACACTGGCCGCTGTAACGCGGCTGTCGGCAGGCACTATTCGCAGCAAAAGCTCAGGCCACGTCAGAGTCAACGAGGCTGCCCAGAGACAGCGCTTCAGCCTCACTCCTCAGTTTTCTCACTGCTGTGATCTTGAGCAAGTCACTTATGCTTCAGGGCCCCGTGAGCCATTAGACGTGCCCCAGACTCCACTAGAGGGGTGAGACCGCTTAAGATCGTGGAGCAGCAGCTTCATGCCAGCGCCAGCAAGCGCTGAATCTGCCACCCAGCGTTTCCCCCACACACTCACCGCTTCCTGCCGTGACTCTGCCTGACGAAAAATTCCTCCCCTGCGCGCTACACCAAACGCTTGCAGCATGCTCACATGCTGCTTCCCATCCTGTCCTCCGGGGCCTGAGCCCCGGGACTCAAATGCCTGAACCCAGCTGTCATGTTCCAGCGAGATCTTCCTTTTCTCAACATTCTAATATTCTAAAGTATTCTAAATTCCGCTATTTTTTAAAATAAGGAGCGGTCATTCGCAGATTCCCCAGTCCCGAGAGCGTCCTCTGGGCGTCGTTAGCATTTTCTCTCATGGTATGGCTCGGACACACGGCTGCCCGGGGCAGACATGTCAGCACCAGCGCTGCCCCGCCACGCTCCCGCTGGTGGGGCTCACCCCCAGCACCCACTCACCTTCCTCAGGGGTTCCTGCCCTGGACACACGGGGCCCCGGGCCGGCCCTGGACTGCGACAGGAGGAGGGGCTGACAAGACGTGGGGATGGGCGACTCTAGTCCAGGGCCCTCAGCACAGGGGCCGCACCACGGCGTCTCAGGGCCACTAGAATCCTGCACGGAGCCCGAACCCCACCGCCGAAGCCCTGCCAGCGTGCCCGGCCTCTCTGTCCCCCTGTTCGTCCGCTTCATCCATCTCAGCCTCCAGCTGCATCACTCAAGTCAAACAGGATCATTTAGGTTGTTTCTGCATCAGAGTTATTATAAACAGTGCTGCAGTGAACAGCCAGAGAAGGCGATGGCACCCCGCTCCAGTCCTCTTGCCTGGAAAATCCCATGGACGGAGGAGCCTGGAAGGCTGCAGTCCATGGGGTCGCGAAGAGTCGGACACAACTGAGCGACTTCCCTTTCACTTTTCACTTTCATGTACTGGAGAAGGAAATGGCAACCCACTCCAGTGTTCTTGCCTGGAGAATCCCAGGGACGGGGGAGCCTGGTGGGCTGCCGTCTATGGGGTCGCACAGAGTCAGACACGACTGAAGCGACTTAGCAGCAGCAGCAGCAGCAGCAGTGAACAGCACTCTTTGAATTATGGTTTTCTCTGGGTATATGCCCAGGAGTGGGACTGCTGGATCCTATGGCAACTCTATTTTTAGTTTTTTAAGGGATTTCCACACTGTTCTCCACAGTGGCTGTATCAGTTTACATTGCCAACAGTATAGGGGGGTTCCCTTTTCTCCACACCCTCTTCAGCATTTACTGTTAGTGGATTTTTGTTGATGGCCATTCTGACCAGTGTGAGGTGATACCTCACTGTAGTTTCGATTCGATTTACCTTTCTCTAAAAACTAGTGATGTTGGGAATCTTTTTATGTTCCTCTTGGCCATTTGTAATTCTTCTTTGGAGAAATGTCTGTTTAGATCTTTTGCCCATTTTTCGATTTGGTTGTTTATTCTTCCTTTTTATATTGAGCTGCATGAGCTGTTTGTGCATTTTGGAGATTAATCCTTTGTCAGTCACATTCTTTGCAAAGAGTATCTCCCATTCTGAAGACTGTCTTGTTTATGGTTTCCTTTGCTCAGAGGTTAAAGCATCTGCTTGTGATGCGGGGACCCGGGTTCGATCCCTGGGTCAGAGAGATCCCCTGAAGAAGGAAATGGCAACCCACTCCAGTATTCTTGCCTGGAGAATCTCATGGACAAAGGAGCCTGGTGGGCTACAGTCCATGGGGTCGCAGAGAGTCAGACACGACTGAGCGACTTCACTTTCACTTTCTTTCACTTTGCTGTGCAAAAGCTTATAAGTTTAATTGTGTCCTGCTTGTGTATTTTTATTTTCATTACTCTTGGAGCTGGGTCAAAAAAGAGCTTGCTGTGGTTTATGTTAAAGAATGTTCTTTTTTCCTCTAAGAGTTTTATAGTTTTATAGCAGTACATTTAGGTCTTTAATCCATTTTGAGTTTATTTTTGTGTATGATAGGGAGTGTTCTAATTTCATTATTTTACATGTAGCTGTCCAGTTTTCCCAGCACCACTTATTGAAGAGGCTGTCTTTCCTCCATTGTATATTCTTGCCTCTTTTGTCACACGTTAGGTGAATCTAGGTGCATGGGTTTATTTCTGAGTTTCCTATCCTGTTCCATCAATCTATATATATTTTTTTTGTGCCAGTACCATACTGTCTTGATTATTGTAGCTTTGTAGTATAGTCTGAAGTCAGGGTGCCTGCATTCTCCAGCTCTGTTTTTCTTTCTCAAGATTGCTTTTTGTGTTTCCATTCAAATTGTAAAATTTTTTGTTCCAATTCTGTGAAAAATACCCTTGATAATTTGACAAGGAATGCATTAAATCTGTAGATTGCTTTGGGTAGAATAGCCATTTCACAATAGTGATTTTTCCAACCCCAAAACATGGTATAGCTCTCCATTTGTTTGTCTCTCTTTGATCTCTTTCATCAGTATCTTACAGGTCCTTTGCCTCCTTATGTAGGTTTATTCATATTTTGCTCTTTCTGTTGCAATAGTAAATGGTATATTTTCCTTAATTTCTCTTTCTGATCTTTTGTTGTTTAGGAATACAAGTGTATAGGAATGCAAGAGATTTCTTGCATTAATTTTGTATCCTACAACTTTTCAAATTCGTTGATTAGCTCTAGTAATTTTATGGTAGTATCTTTTGGGTTTTCTACGTATAGTATTGCGTCATCTGCAAGCAGCGATAGTTTCAACTGTCCTTTCCACTTTGTATTCCTTCTATTCTTTCTCTTCTGATTGCCATGGCCAGGGCTTCCAAAACTATGTTGAATAATAGTTTAGAGAATAGGCACCCTTGTCTTGTTCATGATCTTAGAGGAAACATTTTCAGTTTCTCACCATTGAGAATAATGTTTGCTGTGGATTTGTCATATATGGCTTTTATTATGTTGAGGTATATTTCCTCTTTGCCCACTTTCTGGGAGTTTTTATTATAAATGAAACAAAATTCAAGGGGTGTTGAATTTTGTAAAGGGATTTTGTCCATCAGTAGATGAAATGGAAAAATAAGACGTGATACACATATACAATAGAATATTGTGCAATTTGCAGAGATGTGGATAGACCTAGAGACGGCCATACTCAGTGAAGTAAGAGAAAAACAATTCTGTATAATAGCACTTACATGTGGAAACTAGAAAAATGGTAACAGATGAACTTATCTGCAAAGCAGAAATAGAGACAGATGTAGAGAATGGATGTATGGACACCAAGGGGAAAAGGAGGGGGGGATTAACGGGGAGATTGTGATTGACATATATAAGCTACTATGGACAAAATAGATAACTAGTGTAATCTTACTGTATAGTACACGGAGCTCTACTCAATGCTCTGTGGTGACCTAAATGGGAAGGAAATCCAAAAAAAGAAGGAATATATGTATACATACGGCTGACTCGCTTTGCCATAAAGTAGAAACTGATGCATTGTAAAGCAACCAAACGCCAATAAAAATTAAATTAAAAATTAAATAATACCTATATGATTAAACAAACAAACAAACGTAAATAAAACTCAAGGCCCACTCTCCCTGGATTTGTCAAGAGAGCTCCCCCTAGAGCGATGACTCATTTACTGTGTCTGGAGACAAGTTTCTGTGATCTCCCCTGAGTCTCCCTAGCGACACTTCTCTCTGTTACTCAAGTGCTTATGGGGGTCTGCTGCCTGTCTGTGAGTGAAGCCTGGGACTGCATGAGGGATATGTCACTGTCCCAGGACTGGCCAAGTGCACAGCAGACCCATGCTGTGTGCTGAGACCATGGGCCGGGATGAGGTGCTGTGGGCTTCTCTGGACTCTGTCACCAGGGGTCCCTTCACATAGTAACATGTCACCGACCTCTGCTGAGGACTTCTCTGAGAAGAGCTGACAACAAGGGTAGTCCTAACAGACCCCGAACTGGGAAATCACCAATGCTGCAAGATGCATTCTGCATCGCAATGTCTTGGACCAGCTCCTTCTCCAATGAAGAGGGACAGAAGCCATGCAGAAGGCTATGCACGGCCCCCAGCAAATCAAGGAGACTTTGTGCTCTGCTAATGGGGAGGATGCAGTTGGGAAAAGTGAGTTTCCTTTGGGCACGAAGTCACTCACTGCACCTGCTTGGGATCCAAGCTCTGGAGTAGGGCCCTGCTGTGGGGAGAAGATGCTTGCGTGTCTTGGTTTGAGCAAGACTTCTGAATTTTCCTAAGAAACATTCCCCAAAGGCTCAGAGACAACACACAGAAGGAGCTACAAGGTCTGCCAGGGCGAGACGCTGGATGGAGGCCTCCCTTCCTTCCTGTCCTTCCTTCCTGGAGGACAGAGGAAGGGCTTTACTGCCTGGGGTGTAGGAGGCCAGGGCAGGGAGCTGGGTTCACTCAGCTCCTCTGGGAAGCCACATCATTAGGGGCTGACCTCAAGCTGGACACAAAATGTCCTCTCTGCCCTGTTCCTGACCTCCGCTGGAGGGAAAGGCACTACAAAATGGAAAGGAAACAGCCCTCCCAAGGCTCTGCAGACAGATGGACACTGAAGGGTGTGTGGTCTTGTTCAGTGGTGGATGAAGGGACTCCTGCCACATCTAAGAGAAAGTTCCAGCCGCTGGCCTGGGCCTGTGATGGCAAGTCTGTTCAAACTCCAGGGCCAGCCCTCGAGACACAGACCTCGCCCCGCTCCGCTGCCCCCACCCCCCGCCACTTCCTGCTGATACACTCTTCTTCGTTCTCTCATGTCTGGTCTATCTCTTACAAACTCCCAGAGGGAAGGAAGTTAAGGGGGACACCCAGTGGAGCTGCAGGAAGCAGAGCTGGGCTGATTTGACTTCACTGCCCTGGGCTGTGTGGCCTCTGAGTCCCCTCACTCACCTGGAGAAGAGACATCATACTCAGCAAATGTGCCAGGATGGCACTGATGGTAAAATTGAACCATTTGTGGGGAAGTGTATAGGTGGTGCCAGTGGTAAAGAACCCGCCTGCCAATGCAAGTAGAGGTAAGAGACACAGGTTTGATACTGGGTTCAATACCTCCATGCCCCTGGAGGAGGGCATGGCAACCCACTCCAGTATTCTTGACTGGAAAGCTCCATGGACAGAGGAGTCTGGCAGGCTACAGTCCATAGGGCTGCCAAGTTGGACATGACTGAAGGAACTTAGAACGCATGCACATACTTTACATAGGGCTTCCCTGGGGATTCAGATGGAATCTGCCTGCAATGCAGGAGGCCTGGGTTCGATCCCTGGGTCAGAAAGATCCCCTGGAGAAGGAAATGGCTACTCACTGCAGTCTTCTTGCCTGGAGAAGTCCATATATATAGTGAAAATGGTGTCACACACATGCATACATTATGGGCATTATTCTGAAGAAACATGAGTGAGAAGCTTTGGAAGACCAACCTGACAGAAGAGGATATACACGTCAAAACAGAGAAAAACATGGGCTGTAGGAAGACTGAACACAAGAAGCAGGGAGAGGTGGAGGGAGAGGCTGAGGGAGAGAAGGAACCGGAGCTCGGCTGCCCTGGGCTCCGTCTGCATCTCCCCCTTTATCGCCACACTCTGGCGTCTCTGCTCCCACTGAGCAGAGGAGCGCCGGTGCACGAGGGGCGTCCCCAGCCCCAGCCCCAGCTCTGCGCACTGCGCCCTCTGCCAGCCCTGCTGCTCCTCACAGGCTCCTGGAGGCAGGGCTCCGGTCACGTGCCCTGTTCTGCCCCTCCTTCTGAGGACTGGAGGCAGCGATGGGCCTTCCCATCTCAGAGGGCCCCTACTCCCCAAGGTCCCCTTGCAGCAGGCTTGTGCCCCTGCCACCCACCTGCTTGCTACTCGGCCCTGCCCCCACCCACACCGTCCCTGCGCCTGCTCGAGTCCACAGCAGACAGCACAAGGCCATTTCCAGCTCGGCACTGCAGGCATGGTCTGGAGGAGCTGCCCTTTCTCCACAGGCTTCTGGAGAAAAGCAATCCTTTAGCCAATTGCATATACGTTCTGCAATCAGTGCTTTTCACTTAGAGAGGGTCCATTGATAGGCAGTCGATACACGAGTAATACATGTATGAAATAGTTAATGTAAACATTTACTGATGGAATGGCTTGGTGTGAGATATTGGAGAGAGGTCAGTGAATAAAGAAATAAAACCTCCTTCCAGGGCTGACACGTTAGTGGCTACAAGACAAACGGAACAGGGGAAGGACACAGAGAGTGACGTGGGGCGAGGGCCCCAGAGCTGCGCCTGGTGAAGGGACACAGGGCAGGGTGAGGGCAGCGAGAATGGGAGGGCCTGCTGGAGACGGAGGGGGAGGCGGGAGGGCTGGGGACGCAGGCGGCGACCCGCCTGGAGCAGTGGGGCTCAGGCAGAGATGAAGCCACCAGAGGCCTTAAGAAAAGTCACGATCTCCTCCTGTTGTGTGGGGCGTGGCCCTAGCAGAGGTGTGCAGAGCAGTCCAGCAGGGAGGCGTGGGGCAGACGCAGGGACCAGTGAGGAGGCCGTGGCAACGGGAGTCATCCCTGGGACTCAGGAGAGCCTGGACCAGAGCCCTGGGGGGAAGGGGGCTAGGACAGCGCTGGATTTGGATCAGGACTCACGGACAAGTGGGATGGAAAAGTATGCGGGAGAGGGTGCTGTGGATCTGAGACCTCCTCCCCATCATCCCTTTCTGGGCCTCTCCCTTTCTGAGCCTCATCTCATGCACAAGGCGAATTGAGGGACCACTCCTCCTGCTGAGCCCCTCCCCACTCACCCCCTTCCCTTTTCAGCCCAGCACTTCAGGAAGCTCATCCGCCAAGCCCTGCACGTGTGAGGTGCTGCTGACATGCCAGCTGTAGTCAAAGGTCTTTAGTGATTATGAAAAATAACTTCTAAAATGTCACCAAATATCACCCACTTCTCCAAAAACAAATGAACCACTGCCATGAGCAGTGGGATAGGAAACGGAGGGGACTTCACAGGAGGAGGCCAGAAGGGTGACAAACAATGACGTCAAGGTAAGTACCACTTGGGCCTCAGCATCTTCTGGACGCTCATTCCAGTAGGCAAAAACCATCAGTCCCAACAGGAGAGGAGACTGGACCTGGGACCGCTGGCTGTGTGGCCTGGCCTCCCAGGGCCGTGCCCCTGTTCCCCGTAGACTCCCTGGAACAGGGCCGCCGCAGGCCTTCCCTCTGCCCTGGCCCGGGAAGCAGAGCGAGTCAGGACCACACCCGCCGGAGCAGAGAATACCCCAGTTCTTGATGAAACGTGTCTTTGGGAGTCTAGCCAGCAGAATTTTATAATTTCCTATAACATTCTAATTACTTAACTCTCATGATGATCCAGAAAATGTAGCTATTTCCATTAAATTCCCAACACTCACAAATATCCTATTTTTTTTTTTTACACAAACTACTGTGTTCTTCAGTGTACATTAGACTGAGATATTACAGTAATGAATATCAATTTATGTTTCCAAGCGCAGGGCTGTGCACAAGGCAGCTGTTCAAAAATATTTGTTGAAACAGAGGCATATATTTCATAGAAAGTTCCATCTTGGGTTATACTAATAACCAATCATAACACAAGTCTCCCTCATCTCTCAGCTTAATAGTTAACATCACAAGTTATTCTCATCTCAAGGCAATAAGCTGGAGACAATGTACAAATGCACTGTCATGTTGGGTTATATGGAGCTGGGCGTAATGAAAGCCATAATTCAAATAATACGGGAAGCAAGAAAGCTTGAATAACCAAAATATTTGTTGATTACTTCCACTTATAAAAAGAGTCACAGTTGTAATTATCATAAAAGCAGGTGTATAATAACTGGATATTGGGATATTGGCTGCATAAATTAATGGCTAGCTGTTTATTCCACGTTTGTAGACGATGACAGCTAAAATTAGATACAGCACTGTTTAGCAGACTTCTACAAGTTACTACGTTTAATCAATGGACAGAGGTTAAAAAGTGAAATAAAGCTCTCATGAAACCGCCAGGGGTCACACAAATGAGATGTCGACCTCTGTGGCTCCTGGGGTTGTTTCTTGCTTTAATAGGTGAATTGAGTCACCTGAGTAAGAACCACAGTTCTGTACTAGTCTCTTCTCCTCCAGCAGGGGCTCCCTAGGGCTGACAAGTGTCCCCTCTGCACCCCTCGAAGGTGTGAGCTAATAAATGGGGTATTTCAGGTTTGTGCCCACAGGGGAAAATGCCACCCAGATAGGGAGGCATCCTTTAACAGAATAAGCCTGCCTCAGGGGCTTGGCCCCTTTTCACAATTGATGTCTCTAGCAATAAAGTTTGATTTTAAAATACAATCTGCCTCTTGGTTAATGCAAGACTTGGGGAGTGGTCTCCAGCCCCTCCGGCTCCTCCACTCCCCAGGGTCCTATCCAGCTCTCCTCTCCATTCTGCGGAGCAGTCTGCACACCCAAGAAAACCAGGCTCAAAAGAGTAACCTGCCAAGGTCAGGTTCCCAGCAATGACAGAGCTGCTGGGGTCTGAATCCAGGAAGCAGCTCCAGGGTCCTTGCTCTGACCTCTCCTCTGCATGCCTGGGGCGGCTGTTTGGATCATTCCCATTTTGCAGTACTTCCCTGGTGGCTCAAACGGTAAAGTGTCTGCCTGCAATGCAGGAAACCCAGGTTCAATCCCTGGGTCAGGAAGATCTCCTGGAGAAGGAAATGGCAACCCAGTTCAGTATTCTTGCCTGGAAAATTCCATGGACAGAGAAGCCTGGTAGGCTACAGTCCATGGTGTCACAGAGTTAGACACGACTTCACTTTCCTTTTCTTTCTTTCATTTTGCAGAGGAGGAAACACCAGCAGTGAGCAGAAGGATATCCACCCAGGTACCTGTGTCCCCCACCCACGATCTGAACCCGTGCTGATCCCAGGGCAGCCTCAGGGTAGAAATATCTGCAAACAGTAGGAAGGCAAGTAGCCTTGGTCAGCCTCTAAGACTTGCTCTGTCTCAAACAGACTAGCAGGCAGGAATGCCAGTCCCTGGAAAGGGGCAGGGCCAGGGGTCACAGCAGCCTGGAGCGAGGTGCTGGGAGGATAGTTCAGACCCCAAAGACGGAAGAGGGAGAAAGAGCCCACCCGGAAAAAGTTGTTCCTCTGCTGATTCACGTGAACCTTCCTGGATCCCAGGGAGAAGAAGTGGGACCTGCTCATTTCTCTTCACACTGGCTTGGCCAAAAAGTTCATGCACACTTTTTTGCAAGATGTTATGGAAAAACCTGAACAAACTTTTTGCCCAATCCAATAAATTACTTTAGGCCTCAGCTAATGGTGCAGGATGATAGTAATTTTTCAATTGGAAGAATCTCGCCAGATCTGTTAAAAACAAAACAAAACAAAACAAAACAAAAAAAAACGAGTAGAAACACTGCTCTCACATCTGATCGGTCCAAATTCTGGGCACACAGATGGGGAAAGTAGAGGTCTATGGGGTGTTGGTTCTCAAAGTGGGGTTCATCTGGGAACTTGGTGAACCTTGACTTCTCAGGCCCCACCCCAGAACTACTGAATCAGAAACCCTCAAGGTGGAGCCAAGGTGATTCTGAGGCTCACTCAGACTTGAAATATACTGACTTGGCATGGGGTGCCCTCAGGTATACATCATTCCTGTCTGAACATCCCACATAAGGAAAACTTCACTCAAGGCACTGAGACGAGAGGTGAAGAGCTCAGGCAGTGAGCACTTTCACTTCCGTCTGCAAATGACACACGGCTTCACTCGTCTCCCTGATCTTTCTGCTGACTGGCTTGGACAAGGACGCCGTGCATTTCTCTCACTGGCTCAAAACCTCTGGGAAAACATTCTTGAAAAGTACTTTTGGAAAAAACAAAGACTCAAATCATGAATGTATAAAGGGATAACAAATTCTATGACAAATATTACATTTTTTAAAGTTTCAGATGAC
This sequence comes from Aepyceros melampus, assembly GCA_006408695.1. Classification (NCBI taxonomy): domain Eukaryota; kingdom Metazoa; phylum Chordata; class Mammalia; order Artiodactyla; family Bovidae; genus Aepyceros; species Aepyceros melampus. The sequence goes on along the minus strand of SJXQ01010122.1, from coordinate 566,658 downwards.
CTGGAAGATGGCTGAAATTACTCTACCTTTAAGATCCAAATAAGTCAATACAGTTGTCCCCCAGTCTCCATGGAGGATGGACTCCAGGACCCCCTCAGACACCAAAACACTCAGGGGCTAAAGTCTGAAGTATAGGCATATAACTTTTGCACATTCCCCTGTGTACCTTAAATCATCTCTAGACGACATAATGGGTTAGTCACTCATTCATGTCTGACTCTTTGCAACCCAGGGACTGTAGCCCACCAGGCTTCACTGTCCATGGGATTTCCCAGGCAAGAACACTGGAGTGGGTTGCCATGCCCTCCTTCAGGGGATCTTCGATGACATAATAATACAATGTAAATGCAACACAAACAGTTGCCAGAAAATGGAGACTTTGCTTTGTGAAAGTTTCTGGATTTTTTTTTTTTCTATTTTTGATCCACGATTGGTTGAATCTGAGGATGGGGAACCCACAGATAGGAAGGGGTGACTGTACTGAATTTTTAATACTACTTGATAAGAAAAAAGTGTTTAAAAATATGAAAACCTAAGGAATCCCATTTTCCTATAACTAGTCATGTCCTTGAAAATAATCCTTTCCTCCTGATTCAGGATATTCATGTTAGTAGCAGTTGCACATAAATAAGACTTTCCAAATAAACATCTTATCTTTATGTGGAAGGAAGTTCAGGAAGAAGGAATTGACGTTCTTCCCCAAAAATGACAATACATATTTGGGTTCCTTTCTCAGAAATTAGTAAATAACAAAATACCTCTCATTTAAAAAGAAGAAAAAAGGTGTGATCATAGCAAATGCTTAAATTGAATCCATATGCCACACACATGCTTAAAAAAGGAGATGGTTGCTGTGAGCCAATTTCTCCACTCATTCTAGGCCAAATAAAACAGATTTCAGTTAAAAAAAAAAAAGCTTTTATTGCCTCAGAGAGAGCTCTATTCATCCTGCAGGGTATACAAGTACTATTTATTTTTCATTCAGAATTCCCAATTCTCTACTTCATACACATTTTCCCACTGAGGTCGACTTTATCCACTCTGTATAAGTACATTAAAATCTGAAAAACATAACACCTTCTCTGGATGGAACAAATTTTTAAAATGTTGAGGCCGCATAGCTAAGGAAACCATAAACAAAAATGAAAAGACAATCTATGTACTGGGAGAAAATATTTGCAAATGATGGCAACCAGCAAGGGGTAAATTTCCAAAACATATAAACAGCTCCTACGATTCAGTAACAAAAAGACAAATAACCCAATTGAGAAATGGGCAGAAGACCTAAATAGATATCTCTCCAAAGATGAGATGTACATGAAAAGATACTCAACATTGTTAATTAGTAAAGAAATACAAATCCAAACTCCAATGAGGTATCACCTCATACCAGTCAGAACAGCCACCATTAAAAAGTCTACCAACAATAAATGCTGGAAAGGGTGTGGAGAAAAGGGAGCCCCCTTACACTGTTGGCAGGAATGGAAGTTGGTGCAGACACTATGGAGAGTGGCATGGAGGTTCCTTAAGAAACTAAACGTAGAGCTTGCATATTACCTAGCAACCCCCATCTGGGGGTGCAGATTCAGAGAAAACTATATGAAAAAATGCATGCAGCCCAGAGTTCATTGGAGCACTCTTTACGATAGCCAAGGCATGGAGACAACCTGAATGCCCATAACGACAAATGGATAAGGATGGCGTGGTGCACGCGCACAGTGGAGCACTGTCAGCCATAAAAGAGTGAACCAGTGCCACCTGCGGCAGCACAGCGGCCTAGAGAGCGCCAGCTGAGTGAAGGAAGTCACAAAGAGAAAGACACCACAGGACACCACTTGTATGCAGAACCTAAAATGCAACACAAATGAACACAGCTACAAAGCAGAATCGGATTCACAGACATGGAGAACAGACGTGTGGTTCCCAGGCGCAGGGGCTGGGGAAGGGAAGGATTGGGAGTTGGGATTAGCAAATATAGGCTAGTAGAGACAGTACAGGTAAACAATAAGGTCCTACTGTAGAGCACAAGAAACTATATTCAATATAGAAAATGAACTTACGGTTACCAGGGGAGGGATAGTTAGGGAGTCTGGGATTGACATGTACACATGACTATATTTAAAATGGATACCCAGTAAGAATCTACAGTATAACAGAAGGAACTCCGCTCAATATTCTATAACAACCTAACTGGAAAGGAAATTTGAAAAACAATAGATACATGTGTATGTATAACTGAATCACTCTGTATACCTGAACCTAATACAACATTGTTAACTAACTGTACTCCAACATAAAATAGGAAGAAAAAAGTCTACCGTATTCTTAATTAATCTTTGTTAAATGTTAAAAAACCTGTTATTAAACCATAATGGAAAATAATATGAAAAATTATATATGTATCACTGAGTCACTTTGCTACACAGCAGAAATTAAATAGGCTATAAATCTACTATCGCTCAATAAAACTAAAAAAAATACTGATGCAGGGTAGCATCTACGTCAGTAACATTAAGCAAATACAATTCTTATTGAAAAAAGGCCATATTATTCTGATACGGGAACTCACACTTTTCACCACTAAGAAATACCCTTCCCAATCAAAAACAACAAGACACCCCCAGAGGTAGGTGGTTGAAAAGTGCTAAATGCTTTAAGAACACTCTGTGTCTTATCAAAAAGTTCAGGATCTAACTCTCCACAAAATAAGGGCTGAAACACACCGCAGAACCCATGGGAAACAGCTCTGCATTCACAAGTCTGCACTGTTCAGCTGGGCACGTGTACAAAAAACAATGTCCTGTTTGGTTTGTGCCTATGTTTATTTTATCAAAAGACAGTTAAAGTATGATGGATAACACAAAATAAATAGTGGAAAATGTTTAGGAAATATACAAATCAAAATTGTTGCTTTTGTTGTTCAGTTGCCCAGTTGTGTCCGACTCTTGCCATCCCATGGACTGCAGCACACCAGGCTTCCCTGTCCCTCGCTACCTCCTGGAGTTTGCCCAAGTTCATTGCACTGGTGATGCCATCCAGCCATCTCATCCTCTAACACCCTCTTTTCCTTCTGCTCTCAATCTTTCCCAGCCGCAGGGTCTTTTCTAAAGAGTCAGCTCTTCGCATCACGTGGCCAAAGTATTGGAGCTTCAGCTTCAGCATCAGTCCTTCCAATGAATGTTCAGGATTGATTTCCTTTAGGATGGACAGGTTTGTTCTCCTTGCTGTCCAAGGGACTCTCAAGAGTCTTCTCCAACACCACCATTCAAAAGCATCAATTCTTTGGTGCTCAGCCTTCTTCACAGTCCAACTCTCACATCCACACATGACCACAGGAAAAACCATAGCCTGGACTAGGCTGGCTTTTGTTGGCATTGCTGTTTTTTTTCTGGAATTGCTTTCTCTATAATCCAGCAGATGCTTTCAATTTGATCTCTAGCTCTTCTTCCTTCTCTAAACCCAGCTTGGACACCTGGAAATGAATGTTCGTTCACAGAATGCTGAAGCCCAGCATGCGAGATTTCAAGCATGGCCTTACTAGCATGGGAAGCCCTACCAGCATGGGAGATGAGTGCCATTGTCTGGTGGGCAGCACATTCTTTGGTACTACCCTTCTTGGGTACTGGGATGAGGTCTGACCTTTTCCAATCCTGTGGCTACTGTCGGGTCTTCCAGATTCACTGACATAATGAATGCAAAACCTTGATGGCGTCGTCCTTTAGGAATCTGAATAGTTCTGCTGGAATTCCATCACATCCACTAGATTTATTAACAGCAGTGCTTCTGAAGGCCCGCTTAGCACCGCAGAATGTCTGGCTTTGGGGGACTAACCGCTCTGATAGTAATCCAGTTCATTAAGATCTTTTTATACAGCTCTTCCATGTATTCTTTCCACCTCTTCTTGGTCTCATCAGTGTCTACTAGGTCTCTGGCATTTTTATCCTTTATTGTGCCCATCTTTGGGCAGAAGCTTCCATGATGTTTGCAATGTTCCTGAAGAGATCTCCAGTCTTTCCCCGTTGGCTGTATTCTTCTATTATTAAGCACTGCTTGTCGAAGAAGGCCTTCCTGTCTCTCCTAGCGACCTCTGTAACTCTGCATCTAACTGGATGGACTTCTCCCTCTCGCTTTGCTTTTCACTTCTCTCTGTTCTTCTGCTGTTTGTAAAGCCTCCTCAGATGACCACTTTGACTCTTGCTTTTCTTTTTCTTTGGGATGGTTTTGTTCGCCACCTTCTGTACAACATTACAGACCTTTGTCCGTAGTTCTTTAGGCACACTGTTTACTAGATCTCGTCCCTTGAATGTATTCATTACCTCTACTGTGGATTCATACGGGATTTAAGTCACACCCAGCTGGCCTATTGTTTTTCCCAGTTTTTTTTAGTTTAAGCCTGAATTTTGCTACGAGAAACTGATGGTCTGTGCTCTGGGTAGGCTCCGGATCTTGTTTTTGCTGACTGGATACGCTTTTCCATCTTCAGGTACAAAGAATATAATCAAATTGATTTTGGTATTGACCATTTGGTGATGTCCATATGTAAAGTCGTCTCCTCTGTTGTTGAAAAAGGGTATTTGCTGTGACTAGAGCATTCTCTTGGCAGAATTCAGTTAACCTTCGCCCTGCTTCATTTTGTTCTCCAAGGCCAAACTTGCCTGTTACTCCGGGTATATCTTGAATTCCTCCTTTTGGATCCAGTCCCTGATGATGAATAGAGCACCTGTTTTAGGTGTTAGTTCTGGGAGGTCTTCTAGGTCTTCATAAAACTGATAAACTTCAGCTTCTTCACCATCCAAGGGGCATAGAGTTGGATTACTGTGATGCTGAATGGCTTGCCTTGGAAACGAACCGAGATCATTCTGGCATTTTTGACGTTGCACCCAAGTACTGTATTTCAGACTCTACTGCTGATTATAAGGGCTACTCTAGTTCTTCTATGGGATTCTTGCCCAAAATAGTAGATAAAATGGTCATCTGAATTAAATTTGCCCTTCCTGTTCATTTTAGTTCACTGATTCCTAGGATGTCAATGATTAATCTTACCATCTGCTGCTTGACCACATCCAATTTTCCTTAATTCATGGACCTAACATTCCAGGTTCCTATGCAATACTGTTCTTTGCAGCATCAGATTTTACTTTCATCACCAGACACATCCATAACTGGGCACAGTATCTGCTGTGGCCCAGCCATTCATTCCAGGGCTTCGTTCATTCTGGTGCTATTGGTAATTCTCCTCCAGTCTTCCCCAGTAGCATATTGGACACCCTAGGGACTCATCTTTGGGGCCTTTTATACGACTCATGAAGTTCTCACAGCAAATATGCTGGGATGGTTTGCCAGTCCCTCCTCCAATAGATCCTATTATTTTGATCACAAATCAAAATACTTCATCTAAAATGCACTGCGTTATAGGCTTTCCAGACAAACTTCAAGGGCTGTGGCTGGAGAAGGCAGTAGACGGGCACAGGGCGTCTCTGAGATCAAGGATAAAGAACACCCCTGCAGGGACTGAGAGAGGCGACCGATGAGCAGACAGGCTGATGGCACAGACAGACAGGTAGCCAGGCCGGGAAGGAAAGGAAGTGAAAAGTCACGACACTGCCACAGAGCCACTTACACGACCATAATCACGATACAGGGGTCACGCTTTCCCTCTGGAAGGTGTAGATCTGGTTTCTAATTCATTTTAAGTAAAGTCAGTTTATGAATAAGCCCCAAAGAACCTGGACCTCAAGACTAGCAGGGTGTGATGCCAAGGACCAGAGGAACAGGTGTGGGTCAGCCAAGTGACCCCACAGAGTAGGGGGAAAGCGTGAAGACAGTCAGCTCCTACTGGAGGAGAGCTGGGCTTAAAGGGGCTCCATGTAAATGCCCCCATTCACGGGGCGATGCCAGGAACCATCTCAGCTCAGTGAGGAATCACTCACCCTTCTCTTTACACTGCCGACCAGCCTGTATCTCAGAGTCTGAGTGGAGCAGACCTGCTGCTGCCCAGGGGAGCTCAACTTCTGAAGAGCCCAGAGCACACTATCCATCCTGACCACAGCAGGGTGGCATTCCTCCCACACCCCATCCAAATAATCTTTTTCCATGTCACCCTTTAAGCCAGGAAGCTTGTCAAATAATGTCCTGACCCCTGGAAAGGGAGGGTCTGATGTTTCAAATAGTGTTTCAAGGCACACCATCAGGCAGACAAAGGAAGAAGCCCAGAGGGAGATGCCAGCTATGAGGACGCAGGCTCTGCCAGTCACCACAGAGAGTCGTATGCAAAGTCACTCTGCTCTGAAGGCTCCCCAGATACAAGGCCTCCCTAAATAGCTGTCATGTCATGTAGAAACCAACTTCTAATGCAAACACCTTCTCAGCTTTGCTGTGAATGTAGATTATTTGGGCACCTATATTACATTAATATTATGTGTCATCCCTATCTTAAACACACTTCAGATTCCTTACAGGGCTTGCAATTTTCTCGTTAAGCAATCATGCTCTAAATTTCAAAGCTAATGATAAATGCTAATCAACAAGTCTAAGCCTCAGCACAAAAATAGTTTCTGATCTTCCCTAATTGAAGCAATGTAGCACGTCACCTAGGCTTCTAAATAAAGCTTACATTTTCACCCTGAGCCACCTTGTTGCTAGAGCCACAAGCTTGAAGGACGACAGTACACACAGGGGCCTTCCAGAGAACTCACGGGTTCCGTTAGCTGGTCCACGCGATGCCCTCTCCCTACCTTTTCTGATGTCTTGTCCTGCACAGGTGGCCCCGTGTGGGGCAGGGTTGGAGGAGGGGGTGCCCGGCGCTTCTTCAGGTCCGACTTGACTGACACCCCCGAGATGTTGCCAAGAGAGAGGGATGGACCCAGGATAACAGAACGTGGATTCACACACGGGGAGTTCGGGGTCGTCAAGCAGCCCTGTCGGAGGAAGAGACAAATATAAAATCTGCATTACTCTGAGATGCTTCTGGGTGCATGAATGCTCAGAGATGAAAACTGAGCACCCAACACCCACCAGAGCTTCTCCATCATCGTTTCACAGACAAACAATGTTTGAATCACGAGAGCAAAACTCTTCTATTTTAACTCTCCAGGGAAAATGACCACAGACCCCATTACAGAACAGGTTCCTGGTATGAGGTTTATTTTGCTAATCATGAAGGAAACAGCAAGACTGTTTAAACCTGTACAAGGAATTCTTACCAGCTAGAATCATGGAAAACTCTCGACCCACCTACAGTGATGAATTTGCCTCCTTAAATTTGTGACCTGTCATCAGGCTGAGTACTTAGCTGCTGAGAAGGGGAAGGAATAGATCAACAGGTGTGTTTCTCCTGGAACGTAGAAGCAGCCCATCTTTGCCGTCTGGAGCAGCATCTCACCCGCTGCCTGGAAGGGGCTTAGGTTTCTCCTAACTTTGGGAAGTTTCAAATAATTGGCAGGGTAGGGTAAACAGCCTGCCCTGGATATTGCATGTGACCATCAAATGCAGTAATTCACGACAGATCCCTAATCAACTGAAAACAAATTTGACCTGACACCCTAGTTAATTGCTCCCAAGGAGCAACGTCTATATCCAGGGAGCAGACTAAAGACATATATATATGCATTTTTTTTTTTCAGTTTTCCCCCCTAGGTTCTATTTAGTGGAATAATGCAAGTGTTAGGGCAGGGAAGAGCATTTAGATAACTACCAGTCTAATTCCAAAATAAAACCGAAATGAATGCCCATCCCTTACCCTGCTATCCCCTCTGTCCTGCCCTGGCCCTCCCCAGAGCCAGCGTCTCCAGTCCACGTGGTCCACCCTGAGGGCCAGCACAGTGGAGTGGTCAGGCCACAGATGAGGGGGACACACTGCCTGGACTTGTGACTTTGCCACTGATAAGCTGTGTGACCTTGAAGAAGTTTCTTCTCTCTGCCTCAGTTTATCTCCTGCAAAACTGAGGTCAATAATAGTACCTCCATCCCAGAGAAATGGTGAGAACTAAATGGGTTACAATAGGTGAAAGAGGCTTAGAGAGTTAGAGGCACAAAGTGAGCATCCAGTATGTGCTATTCGGTTGTTATGCATTTTTATTTTTTTCTCCCTTGTTACAGTGTGAACCCCATGAGGACAGTGATCATTCCCTTTTTGCACTCATAGCCGAGTCCCAGGCTCCCAGCAGCTCCTGATAACTGGCGGGCTCTTGAGTCCACACAAGCAGGAGTGAGTGGGTGGGCAAATCTGCCCTTACATTTCACATCAGAAACTTGTGGGTGAGCCATCAGCTCACCACATTTGAAATAAATATAGAAAGAAAACTCACCATTTTCAATAGCAGCCCTGTAAATGTGCCCTCAGCCTATTCTGTTCTGCCAATTACTCCATTATTCAGTTTCCTGAGAAGATTTTTGAGACTTAGATTTTCTTGTACTTAAATATTAACATCAAAGGAAAACTGAATCCCTGCTTCTTATGCCAATTCATGCTTTCCTGCAAGACGCTATCAAACGCACTGCTCATCAAAAGCTCATAACATCTGCTCAAACGCACTGTTCATTACTGCTCATAACAGATAAGGGACCCACAGGAAAGAGCCTTACACCCAGAAAACTAAACCCAGGCTCCCATAGAAAAATGTAAAGAAAAATGTCAGTGTTTCTCCCAAAACCTCGAGTTCTGCAGATGTCAGATGTGTACTGAGCAGTTGCTAAGTCACATCCGACTTTTTAGTGACCCCATGGACTGCAGTCCTCCAGGTTCCTCCATGGGATTTCCCAGGCAAGAATACTGGAGTGGGTTGTCATTTCCTTCTCCAGGGGATCTTCTTGACCTGGGGATTGAACCCATATCTTCTGCACTGCAGGCAGATTCCTTACCGCTGAGCCACTGGGGAAATCTACTAAGCAAATGAGCCATTGCAAAATGAACTCTTAAATACTTCCATCTACCTTACACCTACCTCCACTGCAACTGTGAACACAGAAAAGGACAAAATAACTTAAGTGCACTCAACAATGCCGGGTCTGGAGGGTAAATGAAGCAAACCAGAGCCAGGGCTAGGCTACCCAAGTCTGGAGCTGGGCATGTGTTACACTGAAGGGCTGCTCGCTCGCATGCCTGCACTGGAGGGGGTCTGCTCGCTCGCATGCCCCCCACCCCATTCGAGAGGATACAAATTCATGCTGTGGAGGTTTGTTAAGGTCTGTGAAGCACAGCAGAGAACTCTGCCCACTGCCTGCATCTCTGGAGCGTGCCCAGACCCATTGGCATCCCTTAAACATGGGCTTTGTAACAGGGCGCCTCGCATTCCCGACCCTAATTGCTTTTATTCCCTCTTCCCTGTCTACACTGGAACTCCCAATCCTTGCCTCTGTCCTCGCCTCCGTCCTCACCACAACTATGCCTGCCTGGCTGAAGCCTCTTTGAACTCACTTCGGTCCCTTCAGTGCCCCAAGCATGTTCCCAGCGCTATGCAGACACTGTTAGAATCACTTCACAGCGCATCTATTTTATATCTATTTCAGGCTCTTCCTCTGTAACCCTGCTGCCCTTAGAGTGCTGGGACTTCTGAATCTGTCAACTCGTTCCTGAAGCAGGGAGGCTGCCTCAGCTCCCACCCTGCACACAGAGGCAGGAAGGGCTCCATCTTTCAAATGAGGGGCCTTCCACTTACTTCAGAGTTGCTATCAGCACCCAGCGTGTTCCTGTCACGGTGGATGTGTCCCGCATATGTGGTTGCCCTCTCCTTTGAGAAGTATGTTTGGTAAGAATGATCTCATCAGGGCCACAGAGAGATGGCCTTGGCAGCAGAAAGCTGGAGCCCAGGGCCACCGATCCTGGCTGTCTCCAGTCCTGATACCTGTCCCTGATGGGCTTCACAGTGTCTGTGTCTCTGGAACAGAGCTGAGTTCTGACACACAGGTTTTTCAGCCAACTCTGCTCTGCAGAGCACACACGGCTCTCTCCCTAACCTAGCCCACCTTCACACCCTCAGTGTCGGTATCCCCTGATTCTCGGTCCATCAGGCCCTCTCAACGCTGAAACACAAGAATGCTTCTCAACTTTCAATCCAGGGGCGGCCAAAACATCTTGGCTGCCCAGAGGATATTTGTGGTTTACTCGTTTCCTTCTTTCCCCACTCCTGGAATTTGTGCACACAATAAAGAAAAAAAAAATCCACAGAATAATTTGGATAGAAACATCGCTAAGTGTTGGATGTCGTTTAGGAGGCTAATTCATATCAGTGTAAAATAAGATGGTAAACCAGACTGTGGTCCACGTAGCCTGGGGTCTAGACAGCCTGGTCCACGCCTCCTGTTCCGTTGTGGGATTTTCTCGTGCCGCTCAGTGGCCAAGTTTCATGGGGAACAGACCACGGCTTGCCTGCAGGAGGGATCTCGTTTCCTGCTCTTGTCCAAACTGTTCAATAGCATTAAAAAAAAAAAAATCCTTTTCTCATAGGGGAGTGAGTCATACCTTCCTACAAATGTTGGCAGAAAATTTCACAGGTTCTGGCTTTTATAGTCACATCAGATTTTCTTAGTTTTTTTCCTCCTGTGACGGAAGCCCAATAAATCATTAAGGAAGAGCAATGGATAATGAAAATGGGAATAAAGCAAACCCAACTGACAGGGCCCACAAGGGGTCTCCTTGTTAAGATGGCTCATTATGTTGACCTCGCAGAGGATAAAATCAGTGATCTTTGAGACTCACCAAACTGCCCATACGGCATTCTGTTTTCTCACTGGTGCCTACCTTCTCAAAGCTACAAGACCACCAGCTCCAACCTCCACCAGGAGGGCCAGACCTCCGGCTCTGTGACCACAGGACTCAACTACAGGCTAAAATTTAACCATCCCTTCAGAGAATTTTTCATTGGTGGAGCATAAGAAAGACCCCATCAGAAATGGAGGAGACTGGTTCTCCTTAAGGGCCAGTCACCCTCTCTTTTCTCTCTAATAAATTCCCCTTTTCCTGCCTGACTGCCCGGCTAGCTCTCTTTTTCTCTGCATTCGCCTTGCACCAAACTTTAGGACCCAGAACTCGTGGGACTTGGGGTGTACACCTCCTTTGCGGTCACTGGAGGGCTAGTCAGATGGGAAACAGTATTAATGCCATGAATTCACACCATCACTGACAGCTACGAATTTATTACCTTCAGTATAAAATGATAAGATGAGACTTCACTGGTGGTCCAGTGGCTCAGATTTGAAGCTTCCAGTTTAGGGGGCCTTGGTCAGGGACTAGGTCTTGCATGCTGACACTAAGAGTCTGCATGCCCCAGCTAAAATTATGCAAGCTGCAACTGAAGACCCCACATGCCTTCACCGAAGATCGAAGATCCCACATGCCTCAACTAAGACTCGGTGGAGCCACATACATAAACAAATACCAAAAAAAAATTAAGATGATAATTTGATCTCATCTCACAGGCACAGCTGGATGTGGAGGATCGGGAAACAGCTTGGGATCTGTCGATTTTGCCATAGATATCTAATTTTGAATTAAATACATATATTTGGTTTTGTTTGAAATGTACTCTGTATTCTAGTGAATCCTGATCTCCTTCTGTTGTTATTGCAGCCAGAACAGCAACTGTGGAGACCACTGTGCCTGCAGTGATGGTCCCAATAGGTTAGGGGCAGAGCTAATGCTTAAAGCCAAACCTACAGTCACCCCCCAGCCCCTGGGAGCTCATGGCTTCTCAGGATGGCTCGACTGAAAAGTAATGCGTAGCTGAAAAGTTGAGAATTATGTTTCATTCAGTGGACAAAATTGAAGACTCAACACTGGGACACAGCCCTTCTGAGAGCTCTGAGGGACTGCTCAGAAGAGCTAAGGTGGGAGCAGCCAGAATATATAGGGATTTTTGCAACTCGAAACATCAAAAGATTGCCATTAATTGAGGAAAATCAGACATCACGCTTCTCCTTATATGGGAAGATGCAAGAGTCTGGCTCCCTGAAATCATCCCTTGGACATCCACCTCAGCTCCCTGGAGCCAGCTTCCTGTGGAGTTTTCTCATCCTGAGTCTTCTCAGGGTCCGCCTTGGGGGCGGCTGCAGTGTCTGCTGGTTTAATGGCGGGGATCATGTTTCCATCCCGAGTTCTCTCCCATCTGGGTGGCTGTAATGTGACGACTTGATGACTGCAACACCCTTTTTTTACTGATACACCAGCAACATTTGTTTTATTGACACAAACTCCCTTGGCTTCTCTCTGGGGAGATGCACAAACTCTGGGGGTTTCCCAAGGAGCCCTGCTGAGCAGCTGTGAGCTCCCAGGGGCGGGTGGGTGACTGTAGGTTTGGCCTTAAGAATTAGCTCTGCCCCTAACCTATGGGGACCATCACTGCAGGCACAGTGGTCTCCACGGGGCCAGCACTGCTGTGACAGCTCCCTATAGCCCTGAGGAAGGCTCTGGGAGCGCTGGTTCTACCTAGAGTGATTCTTGGGTTCACAGGGACTGCAAAGAACAGGCTCTCCTCTTTACTCATTTACTCATAATCTGTCGGGCAGGACGCTGACAGAGCCCAAGGTGAGCACCACCCTTTCCGTGCGGCCCCGCTGTATCCTCTGCTGGAGCTGCTGACGTCACCTGCCTCAGGCAGCTTTACAGGCACCCACGTCACAGCCGAAACAGGAAGGGAGCCTGAACTCTGACTAGAATATGCTTCTGAGACAAACAAGGCAATGCTGTACTTGAAACATTTCTGTCTAAATTGTTGCAGAGACTTCCCTGGTGGTCCAGTGGTTAAGACTTCACTTTCCAATGCTGGGGGTGTGGGCTCAATCCCTGCCTGAGGAGCTTAGACCTCACATGCCTTGCAGCCAAAAAGTCAAAACATAAAACAGAAGCAATGTTGCCACAAATTCAATAAAACTTTAAAAAATGGCTTCATAAAGAAGTAAGGAGGAAGAGTTATTCCCATTTCTCAAAACTGTTCATTCTGGCAAAAAGACTACCTTGCGAGAATCAAGCACATGATAAAGTTGACCTTTTGACATGGTTGGTGAGGCATTCAGACAGAGGTTTTAGCCTAAATATTGAGGAAAATATTTTGGTTATAGTAGGTACAATCTGAAATAGCCATCGATGATCTTATCAGCATCACCTGCTTCTAAATTAGACCAGATATTCTTAGGATGGCATGGTTTTAGAGTTTTAATGGGGAGCAAAGCTGAGCGCAAGGAAATGAGTTGAACTCCTCAGGATGCCTGAGCTCCCGGGGAATGGGATTCAACTGGTCAGTTCCAAGCATCTTGCATCCCTTCTCTCCTTTCACCATGCTGCCCCCTTTCGAAAGGATTTCAATAGCTTTGCTTTTCTTTTTCCTTTCTCTCCTCCTTCCCTCCTTCCTTCCTGGTTTTGTTCTCTCTTTATCAAAAAATTCAGTGGGAGAGAAGTTAGTCAGACCTGTTAGCACATCATCTTTTCTTCGGATACAGGCTTTGGCAGGGCTATAAGGCAGGGCCACATGGCAGAGCCTGCGAGGTGGTGGACCTCGCTCTCCCGCCCACACTCACAGGGCAGCCCGGGTCTATCAGAGCTCCTCTGACGTGAAGGCAGGGGACACTGCTTCCCACCATGGCTGCCAGCTCTGCCCTGGACGCTCTGCTTGCTTTTCCTTATCCCCAGAGCACAGCCTTCCTGAAGGACACGCCCTTGGCTGAATCCCTCAGCCAGGGGCTACCCTGTCTTCCTGTGCCCTGGAACTCTGGCATCAGTTCAGAGCAAAGGGCAAACAGAGGCTGAAGCCCATCAGCTTCATAAGAATGAACCCTCGTGATGGGCAGAGACACAGAACTTAGGAAGCTAGTTTCTACCATGTGATGTGAGTGGGAAACAGCCATTCTCTGTGGCCACCACGTTCCTCGGAATGATAGTGCTTTAGAAGATAAGTTGTAGAAGCTCTATTTGGCCAACAAAATACTGTGTCATGGAAGCTCTCTGACAGTTTCAAGCTTCAGAACAATTTCAGAGATCTATCCTCTGTTGGTCAGATTTTTCCTTACAACATACCAAAAACATCCACCTGGTAGTATCTGCCTTCCAACTAAACTCAGGAAAGACACTGAATACTCTGGAACTCTGAGCCTTCTGCTGCTTTCAGGACCTCCTGAAAACTTGTTAGCAAACACAGGGGCTGCTTGGAATATGCTGACTACTCATAATTGACCGTTTTCACCAAGACCAGTTTAGAGAGCAGAAAGTTGTGAAAAGCTTGTGAATGAAAAGGAAACCAGCCTTGGTATAAGTCAGAGGTGCCTGGCTGCAGGAGGGTGGTGGGCGCGCTGGGACCCCAGGTCAATGTGGAGGCTCCACAGCGGGTGTGGAGGCAGCAGGGAAGGAGGAACCCTGGGTGAGGTGGTGGGATGCTGAGTGGAGAGAGGTGAATGTAACTCAGTGCTAGGCTCATGGGGACGAGGCGGGCAGAGACCTGAGGGAAACACCCAGACTGGCACAACAGGGTGTGTGTGTGTGTGTGTGTGCGCGCGTGCGCGCGTGCACGCATGTGTGATGGCTTGCTGTGGTTCTATGTGAGATTTCAATGGATGCAAACTCAAGCACAGTTTTGGCAGGTGGGAGTGATAATTCCAATTCATATGAACCATAAAACCTTAATAATAAAGGTTTCCCTTTCAAATGTGTAAAGTTTCCTACAATTTACAAGGTAGCAGACTTTGAAAGCTGACCTGTGAGTTCTGTTTAATAAAACTCACCAGGACTAAGATTTCTTACGTGGTCACAGTGGAGATAAATGAATAAAGGTATTGAGATTAATGGATTTCTGCAAAGGACATCAGGCCTCACATGTCAAGTAGCTCATGTGTGTTTCCTGAATACTGCAGGTTGGATCCGGGAGCTGATTGGTATTGGCTGGGTCTCAGGGCTGACGGAAAAAGACACCTTTTCTCCATATAGAAACAAAACTATTCAATAAAATGAGAAAGACTCTCCTGTAAGCAACCAGACTATTTCTAACACTCCTATCAAATCAGGAAGGCTGCTCTGTAAGTCCAGATAACTGAGTCGTTAGATGGAGGAAGTCAAGTTGATAAAATATCTTTTCCAGAAAATTCATCTTCAAGTAAAGTAGTAGGGTTTTCGTTTTTTAAAGAAGCAGGAAGTGTGGGTGTGATTCAGTTTGTTGGTTGAGGAGACCAGTTCTTCAGGGCACTGTCCAAACGCCACCCTCTCACCTGCAAAGACATCCCTCATCCTTTGTAACCACAGGCTTCACTCTGTACAAGACTGACCCCAAAATTCACCACTGAAGATGGGACCCTTATGCGAAGGACCAAGGAAAAAGTCCAGTTAGAAAGAACACAGGGCAACAGCATTTCGCAGACTTTCCTGGGCAAACAGAGAAGGGTGGTCCCCCTTCCAGAAGGGAGTCTGAGCAAATGCTGGCTGAGAGCGCGGAGAATCAGAGCTGCGGGGGAAGGAAGGGGTCCCACCCCAAACTGGAGCAGAAACAGCAGGGATGAGCGGGGTTATTCAGCTCCCATACGCCAACCCATCTGATCATGAGCTCTGTCCTCGACTTGGTGGGTCCCTCGGAGCAGAGTTGCTCTGTCTATACTTTGTGCTCCCCGGCAGCTGCACTGTTTTATATTCTTTTCCACTATCAGTAAAAGGGGGTTCCAATTCCTCCACAACCTTGCCAACACTTGCTATCTGTCATTTTCCTTTTATAAAAAATCATAGCCATCTTTTTGACGTGACGTGGTACCTCACTCGGGTTTGGGTTTGCATTTTTGTAGCTCATCATGACCCCAGGCATCCTTTCACAGGCTCGCTGGCCCTTAGGCGTCTGCTTTGGAAGGCAAGATTAGGAGCCACTGCTGGAGAGCCCTCCCCGGAACCATCACAGCATACTGCCCAGGGCAGAGGTGGCTCGTTTTTCCTTTTCTCTCAGGACAGAGCCTTAGAGCATAAGCCCGGGACATTTTTCCTGGTTTCCAGCCCAAGGATGGTGGGGGTTCCCACGTGTGACAAACCTCCACTGGGATCAACTATACAAGATTTCTGCCCCTCAGACTTCCCCTCAGAAAAGCATATCAGGAAGTGAATGCTGTTTCCAGGGGAACCTTGAATAGCTTCCATCTGATTTAAGGAGATCAATCATAAATTCTGGAGCTTTACTATTAATTAACAAAGCATCAGTGACCCACCCCCAATCCCTCTCTGGGGCTCCACTGCCTGCAGAAGACACAGCTGATCCAGTGGGTGCCAACCTGGCTGTGAGACAGGGCCTCAGGCCACACACATTACAGGGTCACCTGTGATGTCCACCTATAAAGCTCTGCAGGTTCCGTCAGGCAGCCTGTGATGTCCACCTGTAAAGCTCTGCAGGTTCCGTCAGGCAGCCTGTGATGTCCACCTGTAAAGCTCTGCAGGTTCCGTCAGGCAGCCTGTGATGTCCACCTGTAAAGCTCTGCAGGTTCCGTCAGGCAGCCTGTGATGTCCACCTGTAAAGCTCTGCAGGTTCCGTCAGGCAGCCTGTGATGTCCACCTGTAAAGCTCTGCAGGTTCCGTCAGGCAGCCTGTGATGTCCACCTGTAAAGCTCTGCAGGTTCCGTCAGGCAGCCTGTGATGTCCACCTGTAAAGCTCTGCAGGTTCCGTCAGGCAGCCTGTGATGTCCACCTGTAAAGCTCTGCAGGTTCCGTCAGGCAGCCTGTGATGTCCACCTGTAAAGCTCTGCAGGTTCCGTCAGGCAGCCTGTGATGTCCACCTGTAAAGCTCTGCAGGTTCCGTCAGGCAGCCTGTGATGTCCACCTGTAAAGCTCTGCAGGTTCCGTCAGGCAGCCTGTGATGTCCACCTGTAAAGCTCTGCAGGTTCCGTCAGGCAGCCTGTGATGTCCACCTGTAAAGCTCTGCAGGTTCCGTCAGGCAGCCTGTGATGTCCACCTGTAAAGCTCTGCAGGTTCCGTCAGGCAGCCTGTGATGTCCACCTGTAAAGCTCTGCAGGTTCCGTCAGGCAGCCTGTGATGTCCACCTGTAAAGCTCTGCAGGTTCCGTCAGGCAGCCTGTGATGTCCACCTGTAAAGCTCTGCAGGTTCCGTCAGGCAGCCTGTGATGTCCACCTGTAAAGCTCTGCAGGTTCCGTCAGGCAGCCTGTGATGTCCACCTGTAAAGCTCTGCAGGTTCCGTCAGGCAGCCTGTGACCTTCTCTTGCAGCCTGGGCGGCATGCCCTTGTCTGCGCACCTGACCTTTAGGGACAAGATTCTGCAGTTCTCCTGACCCATGCCCACTCTGCACTCTCCTTGAAGACATTAACTCCAGTTGGAAGTAAAAAGAGAAGGAGAAAGGTGACTGCAGGTGAGCTGCAGGAGGTGGCAACAGCCCAGAGGCCCAGGAGAGAGGAGGGTTAGAAGAGGGGACTTCGGATCGGATGCCGGTTTCCTCATCCCAGGCAGGGAAGAGAGGAAACGTCAAAGGAGATTTGAGGGGTTCTGCCCAATCCTGGTTGACATCACCAGATGGTCAACACCGAAATTAGACTGATTATATTCTTTGCAGCCAAAGATGGAGAAGCTCTCTACAGTCTACAAAAACAAGACCAGGAGCTGACTGTGGCTCAGGTAATGAACTCTTTATTTCCAAATTCAGACTGAAATTGAAGAAAGTAGGGAAAACCGCTAGACCATTCAGGTATGACCTAAATCAAATCCCTTATGATTATACAGTGGAAGTGAGAAATAGATTTAAGGGCCTAGATCTGATAGAGTGCCTGATGAACTATGGAATGAGGTTCATGACATTGTACAGGAGACAGGGATCAAGACCATCCCCATGGAAAAGAAATGCAAAAAAGCAAAATGGCTGTCTGGGGAGGCCTTACAAATAGCTGTGAAAAGAAGAGAGGCGAAAAGCAAAGGAGAAAAGGAAAGATATAAACATCTGAATGCAGAGTTCCAAAGAATAGCAAGAAGAGATAAGAAAGCCTTCTTCAGGGATCAATGCAAAGAAATAGAGGAAAACAACAGAATGGGAAAGACTAGAGATCTCTTCAAGAAAATTAGAGATACCAAGGGAACATTTCATGCAAAGATGGGCTTGATAAAGGACAGAAATGGTATAGACCTAACAGAAGCAGAAGATATTAAGAAGAGGTGGCAAGAATACACAGAAGAACTGTACAAAAAAGATCTTAATGACCCAGATAATCATAATAGTGTGATCACTAATCTAGAGCCAGACATCCTAGAATGTGAAGTCAAGTGGGCCTTAGAAAGCATCACTATGAACAAAGCTAGTGGAGGTGATGGAATTCCAGTGGAGCTGTTTCAAATCCTGAAAGATGCTGCTGTGAAAGTGCTGCACTCAATTTGCCAGCAAATTTGGAAAACTCAGCAGTGGCCACAGGACTGGANATGATGGTGTGATCACTCACCTATGTGAAGTCAAGTGGGCCTTAGAAAGCATCACTACGAACAAAGCTAGCGGAGTCCTTGGATAGGAGGGAATTAAGGGAGGAGAAGGCAGTTGTGTAACAGCTTCTGTTTTCTCTGCCAGGTAGAACATTCCGTCATTTGCTGAGTGTGAACAGGCTAGAAGGGAAGATAGAAGTCTGAGAACAGTGTATCTAAACAAAACATAATAAAAGTGAATAGCAGTCTTGAAGTTGGTGACTATGAATTTATAGTGTCTCTTATATACCCTATAGTTCATGTTCTTCAGCAATTGAGTAGCATCATTGTAGGCACAAAGGAGATGGGTAGTCGGGTTCACCTAGAGTTTGGAGTTTTGATATATAAGTGGTGAAGGCAATGGAGTTCAGGATGTCTGCAGGAAGTGATGAACACAATGGAACAGGGATTTCCTTGCTAGTCCAGTGGTTGAAAACAGCCTGCCAATGCAGGGAACATGGGTTCGGTCCCTGGTCCAGGAAGATCCCACATGTCACGGGGAAATTGCGCTTCAGTATCCACAAATACTGAAGCCTGAGAGCTCAAGAGCCAGTGCTCACCAGCAACAAGAGAAGCCACCGCAATGAGAAGACCACACACTGCTGCAAAGTGTAGCCCCCGTGCAGCAATGTGGACCCAGTGCAGCCAAAAACAAATAATGAATGAAATGAAACAGTAAAACATGAAATTTAAGCCTGTTAGAGAGCAAAGCTGATGCTGAAGCTAAAACTCCAGTATTTTGGCCATCTGAAGCGAAGAGCTGACTCCTTTGAAAAGACCCTGATGCTGGGAAAGACTGAAGGTGGGAGGAGAAGGGACGACAGAGGATGAGATGGCTGGATGGCATCACCGACTCAGTGAACATGAGTTTGAGTAAGCTCTGGGAGTTGGTGATGGACAGGGAGGCCTGGCGTGCTGCAGTCCATGGGGTCGAAAAGAGTCGGATATGACTGAACGACTGAACTGAACTGAAAGAGCAAACTGAATTCAGAAAAGAGTTGATGGATAGGGAGAAATTGGATGGTTCAGTGGACTGCATGTCTTGAGGTTAAAGAAGAGAAGAGTGTGATAGGTTGAGAAAACGAGTTGGAAAGACACAAAACTGTGAGCTTACAATGATTCTGCTCTTTGACAAGGTACAGGGGGTTGTCACAGACCTTAGGGGCAGGGATAAGTTCAGAAGATAGTGAGGAGGCAAGGAACAAGGAGTCAGGGAGGGCAGAGTTATGGGCCACGGTCCTGTGCCTTCCTTTGCAGGCAGAAGCTTTTCAGAGGATCTTGGCCGCACTTGTGTGGAGAGTGTGTGGAAGCACAAGAGTTTGCATCGTGTTTAGGTTAGAATTTTTGCTTATTTATTTATTTTTGCCACACCACACAGCTTGTGGGATCTCAGTTCCCTGACCAGAGATTGAAATCAGGCCATAGCTGTGAAAGCTTGGAATCCTAACCATTAGACTACCATAGGATTAGAATATTTTCGAGAAATCATTTCTTTCAAGCAGTTTCCAATGAATGCAAATGGAGCGATCACAAAAATAAAGCATGTATGTTAAGAATTATAAAGAAAGCCTCAACAAATTCTAAAGCATTAATGTCATACAGTTTAAGTTCCCCAGTCATGATTCAGTAAAATTGCATATTATAATGGGCTTACATGTTTGGGAACCATCCTATTGACAAATACATTTTTTTGAAAAGGGAAATAAAAAAGAAATTTGAAAAATATTTAGTTCTGAATGATAACGACAAAAGTACAGGTCAAAGTTTGTGGGACATGGCTAAAGCAGTACTAGAGGCAAATTTATATATTAAAATACATTTAGTGGAAACAGTGAATGTATAAAAATAAACAAGCCCTCAAGAGAAGTGAAAACATACATTCACACAGACAAGTATAAGCAAATGTTCAGAGCAGCAGCTGTTTAAAATAGCCTCATAATAATGCAAATGTTTTATATATTATATACATATAGTACAAACAAAACATGTCCATTAACTGGTGAATGGATAAACAGAATGTGGCATCTTCATACAAGGAATGTTTTCCATCACAAAATGGAGTGAAGTGCTGCTCCACGCTACAAAGATGAACCTCAAAATGTATTAACTAAAAGAAGACACATATTTTTCATGATTCCATTTTTGTGAAATGTCCAGAAAAGGCAAATCTTTAAAGAAAGAAAGCAGACTGGTGGTTGCTTAGGGCTGGGGATGGGAATGGGAATAAACTGCAAGTGGGTATGTTTCTTTCTTTGAGGGTGATGGGAAATGGTTTAAAATTATACTGTGGTGATGGTTGAACAACTCTGTAACTATACTAAGAATTGTTCAATTTTATACTTAAAGCAGGTAAATTTTATGGTGTGTAAATTATACCTTAATGAAGTGTTAGAAATAGATTAGTACAAACAAAACATGTCCATTAACTGGTGAATGGATAAACAGAATGTGGCATCTTCATACAAGGAATGTTTTCCATCACAAAATGGAGTGAAGTGCTGCTCCACGCTACAAAGATGAACCTCAAAATGTATTAACTAAAAGAAGACACATATTTTTCATGATTCCATTTTTGTGAAATGTCCAGAAAAGGCAAATCTTTAAAGAAAGAAAGCAGACTGGTGGTTGCTTAGGGCTGGGGATGGGAATGGGAATAAACTGCAAGTGGGTATGTTTCTTTCTTTGAGGGTGATGGGAAATGGTTTAAAATTATACTGTGGTGATGGTTGAACAACTCTGTAACTATACTAAGAATTGTTCAATTTTATACTTAAAGCAGGTAAATTTTATGGTGTGTAAATTATACCTTAATGAAGTGTTAGAAATAGATTAATGAGGCAAGCCATTCGATTTAAGATGGTGAAGAAAAGCAATAAAACAAACCCCCTAAAACAGGAACAAAGGAAATTATAAAGTCACATATCAAGGAAAAAGAGCAAAAAAAGAGAAGGAAAACTATTTTAAACTTATTTTCTTGAAAAAAAAAAAAAAAAGCATATAGTTGGTAATTGTCCAGAGATGGGGTAATTATCATACAGACAGAATCCATTTACAACTTAGGTAAACAACTGCCAGTAACAGACTTGTAGTCATTACATTCTTCACTGATGGTAGGATTTGCCGTTTCAGTTGTAGGATCTGGCTTCTGTTAATTGGCTAGTCTGTGCTCACTTCTAAAGTCCAAGCACTTCTCATGCATTTCTCATGTATTATCTCTTTGCATTCTCAATAATAGCCCCAAGAGGTAGATATCGTTATTATCCACATTTAATACATGGGAACTGGATCTCAGAGGAGGGGAGCCTTGGCAGAAGTCACATAGCTCTGGAGTCTCTAGTCTATTTCTCCCCAGGTGCTAGGCTGCTGGTGTCCACCAGGGGGCAGAGAGAAGTCGGACATCCAGGCACAGGCTCCACGTTTGTCTGAACTTCAGCCTTTCTTTGTGGTGAGAGATCTTGATACCAGGGATCTGACCCCCGTTTCTCACGTTACAACAGGATAAACCTGGGCAGGGAGGGATGGTGACCGACCCAGGAGGCAGAGCCAGTTCGAAGCACAAGTGGTTGTGCTATTTTTTTATTACTAAATTTTATTATTAACAACACCAACCAAGGGAGGCAGGTGCCACTTATGCCATTCTGTAGAGGAGGAGGTGATGCTCAGGAAGTCCTGTGGCAGTGAGGGGTGGGGCTGAGATCCTGGGACCCCAGCCTTAGGCTGGGGTGAATGAGGAACAGCTGTCCTGCTGTTATCATAGCAATCTAGGTGCATACAATTATGATCCCATCTCACACATGAGGAGTAAGAGGCTGACAGAGGCTGGGGATATGTGTCACAGCTGGCATGGACCTTTGATAGGAATTCCTGCCTGACTCCAGAGCCTGTGCTCTTGACCATTACCTTACCCTCAACCATTGCCCTCTGTTGCAGCAGTGTATGAAGTAATCCTGCAGACTTTCAGTCATTAGGGTGTGTTCATGTGCATACTTGTTGGATGATAAGATGTCTGAGGTACTCTATATCTGACCCCTGCACTCTGCTTAAACCATCTAGAGTGTGGTTTGAGTAAAAATGTCTAGGCATTACTCTTGGTAAGTTTTTTCTTACAGTGGTAAAATATACATAGCATGGAAGATACCATTTTAACTGCTTTTAGGTATACAGTTCAGTGACATTAAATGTATTGACATTGTTTTCCAGCCATCACTGCCAACCATCTTCAGAACTTTTTCAGTATCCCGCACTGATTTCCATACCCATTAAATAAAAAACAACTCCTCTCTCCCGTTATCCCCTGGAAACTACCATTTACTTTCTGTCTCTACGATTTTGATGACTCTAGACATCTCATGTAAGTGGAATCATAATATTTGTCTTTTTACGTCTACCTTTAGTTAAGCATAAGGTCTTCAAGGTTTGTCCATGTTGTTCGGTTCAGTTCAGTCGCTCAGTCATGTCTGATTCTTTGCTAATCCTGTAGCACGCCAGGCTTCCCTCAGTTCAGTTCAGTCGCTCAGTGGTGTCCGACTCTTTGCGACCCCATGAATCGCAGCACGCCAGGCCTCTCTGTCCATCACCATCTCCCAGAGTTCACTCAGACTCACGTCCATCGAGTCCGTGATGCCATCCAACCATCTCATCCTCAGTCGTCCCCTTCTCCTCCTGCCCCCAATCCCTCCCAGCATCAGAGTCTTTTCCAATGAGTCAGCTCTTCGCATGAGGTGGCCAAAGTACTGGAGTTTCAGCTTTAGCATCATTCCTTCCAAAGAAATCCCAGGGCTGATCTCCTTCAGAATGGACTGGTTGGATCTCCTTGCATGTCTGATTCTTTGCTAATCCTGTAGCACGCCAGGCTTCCCTCAGTTCAGTTCAGTCGCTCAGTGGTGTCCGACTCTTTGCGACCCCATGAATCGCAGCACGCCAGGCCTCTCTGTCCATCACCATCTCCCAGAGTTCACTCAGACTCACGTCCATCGAGTCCGTGATGCCATCCAACCATCTCATCCTCAGTCGTCCCCTTCTCCTCCTGCCCCCAATCCCTCCCAGCATCAGAGTCTTTTCCAATGAGTCAGCTCTTCGCATGAGGTGGCCAAAGTACTGGAGTTTCAGCTTTAGCATCATTCCTTCCAAAGAAATCCCAGGGCTGATCTCCTTCAGAATGGACTGGTTGGATCTCCTTGCTGTCCAACGGACTCTCAAGAGTCTTCTCCAACACCACAGTTCAAAAGCATCAATTCTTCGGTGCTCAGCCTTCTTCACGGTCCAACTCTCACATCCATACATGATCACTGGAAAAACCATAGCCTTGACTAGATGGACCTTTGTTGGCAAAGTAATGTCTCTGCTTTTTAATATGCCATCTAGGTTTGTCATAGCTTTTCTTCCAAGGAGCAAGAGTCTTTTAACTTCTTGGCTGCAATCACCATCTGCAGTGATTTTGGAGCCCAGGAAAATAAAATCTGTCACTGTTTCCTTTGTCCCCATCTATATGCCCTGAAGTGATGGGACTGGATGCCACGATCTTACATTTTTTGAATGTTGAGTTTTAAGCCAGTTTTTTCACTCTCCTCTTTCACTTTCATCAAGAGGCTCTTGAGTTCCTCTTTGCTTTCCGCCATAAGAGTGGTATATATCTGAGGTTACTGATATTTCTCCCGGAAATCTTGATTCCAGTTTGGGCTTCATCCAGCACGGCATTTTGCATGATGTATTCTGCATATAAGTTAAATAAGCAGGGTACATTTTCCTAACGACTAATAAATCTAAACATCTCACATGCTATTGGCCATCTATACATCTTCTTTGGAGAAATGTCTATTTAAGCCCCTTGCCCATTTCTAAATTGGTTGTTTGCTTTATTGTTATTTAGTTTTATGAGTTTTTATTTATTCTGGATATTAATTTATCATATACATGGTTTGCAAGTATTTTCTTCCATTTTGTGGGTTGCCTTTTACTCTATTGACAATGTCCTTTGATAAACAGTTTCAAATTTTGATAATATCTAAAAGTCCATTTGATCTGTTTTTTTCTTTTGTTGTCTATAATTTTATTGTCAGCTTGATAACTTTTTTTTGTTATCAAGCCATCCCACATGGTTTGTGGGATCTCAATTCCCCTGAGCAGGGATCGAACCTGGGCCACGGCAATGAATGTACCTACAAGTCCTAACCACTGGACTACCAGGGAATTCCCATCATCTTGATAACTTTTAGCTATATTTCTAACCATTCCAATATGGAGGCCCTTCTCTATATAGATTTCAAGCGATATTCCTCTTCAGTTGGGCCATTCATAAAAGAGATTGTGCCCGTGTGCTCAGTTGCTCAGCCGTGTCCAACTCTTTGTGACCCTATGGATTGTAGCCTGCCAGGCTCCTCTGTCCATGGATTTTCCCAACATGAATACTGGAGCAGGCTGGCATTTCCTACTCCAGGGGATCTTCCCGACCTGGAGATTGAACCCCTGTGTCCTGCATTGACAGGTGGATTCTTTACCACTGTGTCACCAGGGAAGCCCCATAAAAGAGGTATCCCCTTGCCAAGTGGTGAGATTTGTGTGCTTGTCTCAGGCAGCACAAGCTGGAGAAGGCCCTGCTGATTTCAGGCCGGTTCATGGACACTCTGCAGGCCTCGTTCCACTGGTAGTACAAGATGAAGCCAAAGCTGGCTGAGGACCAGCCAGTGCATGGGGATCTCAATCTCATCACGAACTTCGTGGGTGCCCATAAGGTAAGGGATGAGATCTGAGCTTCGTGGAGGGCAAAGCCATTGGGTCCTCCGCCCATGTGTGCCTGCTGCTTGTGCTGCCCTTCTAGTGGAGAAAGAAAGTTTCAAAGAGTCTCTGCTTTTTGGAGAGGGGTCTTCTTGCTCTGTGTGTTTAAGCAAACTCCTGCCAGGATTCTGCATCAGTCACAAAGAATTGACCAAAGTTGGTTTGATTCAGATTTGGCAACGTGTGAACCTCATTTTGAGAGGTTCCTCCCACCTCCACCCCCATCCCTGGTCCAACCATCCACTGGTATCATGAGTCACAAAACAGATTTAATTTCAAGTGGACAGATGCCCTTTTCCACTGGCTCCCAAAATAAATGTGAGGACCTTTTAACCACTTTGGAACCATAAGCATCAATATTTAGAATAGCATGAGTTTGTCATATTCAGCTGCACAAAGCCCTTCTGTTTCAGTAGGATGGATTCACATGCAATGGCACTTTTTATTATTATCTCTGATTAACATTTTGCATCTTGAAGTCTAATGTCTACCTGATATTAATACAGCCCCTCCAGCCTTCTTACTCTTTTATTTGCATGATATATTTTTTCCATCCATTTACTTCCAACTTGTGTTTTGTATTTATAGTGAATCTTTTAAATGATATGATTTTGAAAAGATTACAAAAGTGAAAGTTCTCAGTCCTATCCAACTCTTTGTGAACTCGTGAACTATACAGTCCATGGAATTCTCCAGGCCAGCATACTGGAGTGGGTAGCCTTTCCCTTCTCCAGGGATCTTCCCAACCCAGGGATTGAACCCAGGTCTCCTGCATTGTAGGCAGATTCTTTACCAGCTGAGCCACTAGGGAAGATCAAAAATACTGGAGCAGGTGGCCTATCCGTTCTCCAGGGGATCTTCCTGATCCAGGAATCGAACCGGAGTCTAGCTTATCATTTGTTCTTGCTTTCCCCCACCCCTAAATCATCTGACAATCCCTGAATTTTAATTGGCCTATTAACAGGAGGTGACCTGACCCATTGGCTGGACATTCCCTGCGAAGACAGGAATGTCTCATTGTGCTAGTTCTTCTTGCCATGTAATCACACCTTGAGACCGTGATGAACTGAATTTTCCCAGAATCCTGGATGCATCCAGGAAGGTAAGTGAGGCACTTAGAGGCCCCTGAGTGGTCATTTAATGAGGTATTATGGTACACCTACCCCAAGGCAGTATCTAGATCTGACATGGTCACAACATAGGACCTCAGGACAGGATCTTGTGACAGTATTCATATCTGTGATGGGTCCTCAGATCATAAAATGCAACGATCACATGTATGGGTGATATCACTGAATAATCCCCAGTTCTGTGGTACCTCTTATAGGAAACTGTTTTCTCTTTTATTTATTTATTTAGGCCATGTGGCACATCTTACGGGTTCTTAGTTCCTCAACCAGGGGTTGAAACCAAGCCACAGCAGTGAAAGCTGGGAATCCTAATCACTAGGCCACCAGGGAACTCCTTCGTCTCTTTAAAATTGCTGTCTCTTTTTCATATTCTGTGCGGAGTAGGTCTTGGCAATCATAAATTTAACTTTGTGGTTTCGGTCATGGAAATTGGTGGATTTGCATTTGTGTTTGCTGTGCAAGAGAGCCAGGCACACAGCTGGAGAGGGAAGCTTGCTGGCCACCGACCCCAACACTCCAATACAGCTTTGTCTGTCCTTTGTTGCTCCCATGCAATAGTGAACAATTGTTAAAGGAAAGATGCATGAAGCTGCAGGTTACTCTTTTCGCAGAGACTAGTAAATTCACAGATGTTTATTAAAACCCTAAACATGAGCCTGGCACTGGGATCTGAAGGTAAATGGACATGACAACTTCTGTCTTGAGAAATTCATAGTGGAGGAATTCCCTGGTAGTCGAATGGTTAGGGGTCCGCTTGCCAGTGCAAGTAAGACAGGTTCAATCCCTGGTCTAGGAAGATTCCACATGCCAAGGGGCAACTAAGGCCGTGCACCCCAGCTACTGAGCCCACGTGCTGCAACACTAAAGCCTGCATGCTCTAGAGCCTGTGCTCTGCAAGAAGAGAAGCCCACGTACCACAACAAGGGAGTAGCCCCCGCTTGCTGCAGCAAGAGAAAGCCTCGCAGCAATGAAGACCCAGTACAGCCAAAAGTAAACAAATGCAAACAAAAAAGTCCATGGTGGAGGAATGAATACAGGGGAGGAAATGTGTACAAATAAATGCCCTTCAGTTTGATAAAATAAATGCGTTGGTGGTGGGAAGATCTAGCTACCCATGAAGGTGGAGAGGACATCAGGCAGAGGTGTTGCTTCAGCTGTATCTTAAAGAGAGCTCATATTGACCAGCCAGGCAAAGGGGATCTGGACATTCTTGGTAAATGAAAACAAAGTTCAGAAATGTCAAGAGATGGACTGGTGAAGGGACCACAGGTAGTCCCCTGTGACTAGAGCAAACTGTACACTATTAGGGGCTCGACATGATTGTGGAGAGGGGTCCAGCCATAGGGACCAGGTGATGGAGGCCAGACCACTGAGTGCTCGGCACTTGATCACATGGTGCCCTCCTGGTCCCTTAGATGTGGTCCTCAAAACACCCCAGAATCATCGTCAAATGCATTTGGAAGATGCTGAACTAAAGCTAAGTAAATTTCCTTATTGCAAGACTTCCCAGAGCCTCACACCAGTGACATTAGGGCTTGCCCAAGGAGGGAAGTGTAGTGTTTTCTAAACTCCTTTTTGTAGGAAACCCCTCAAAAACCTGTTTGAGAAATTCTGCTATAAGCAATGAAAGACCGTGAAAGATCTGGAGCTGTTTAGAGAGACCGGGTTTTTATTTAGAAATTCAGTCTGGGGAATGAGGAGTGAGAGAGAGATGGGGTTGAGATGAGAAACAAGGAGACCATTTGGAAGATAGTGGCTCAGGGAGGGGAGATGCTCCATAAACCAGTAAGTGTGGTGTGGGATTCAAAAGGCATTAGAAGGTAGAGTTAGTAGTAGACTGAACTGCCATCAGGAGGAAGGGCCTAGGTCAACAGCAGGGTTTCTGGCTTCAGTCACCTCTTGTCAGGCATCCAGGAGAAGGGCCCTGCTGGGGATGTATCTGAGAGTCGGGCAGGACCGAACGATGGCACTAAAGTCTCAAATGGACGAGCTCATCACCAGGTCGAAAGTCTAAGAAGGAGAGCTGCTGCTGCTGCTAAGCCATTTCCGTTGTGTCCGACTCTGTGCGACCCCACAGAAGGCAGCCCACCAGGCTCCCCCATCCCTGGGATTCTCAGGCAAGAACACTGGAGTGGGTTGCCATTTCCTTCTCCAATGCATGAAAGTGAAAAGTGAAAGTGAAGTCGCTCAATCGGGTCCAACTCTTAGTGACCCCATGGACTGCAGCCCACCAGGCTCCTCCGTCCATGGGATTTTCCAGGCAAGAGTACTGGAGTGGGGTGCCATTGCCTTCTCCGAAGAAGGAAAGCAGGACTGAATAAAGTGAGAAAGCGCCTAAGGAAGAGCAGGCTACGCAGAAGGGGATAGTCAGTCAAGGAGTTTCCGCGACGATCCTTCTCTCAAAAACCGCTGAGAGCTGTGATAATTCAGACGCGCAAAAAATCAGGAAGGGAGCCAGAGCTCCTTGACCGGAGGCATATCTCGCGCCCGGCTGGACCCGCACCGGGGTCCGAAGGGCACACAGCAAACCTGGCGATGACAGCGCGGCTGCTGGAGCTGCTGGGGCGGCCGGCAGAGGAGCCGACCGAGAGCGCGCCGGAGCCAGGTGGGTGGGCGCGCAGGGAGCAGTGACCCGCCAGGTGTCAGAGGTCCCGGAAGGAGCCCCCCAAAAACCACAGAGCCCTGCCAGGAGCTGCAGTGGCGAGGAACTCCTGCCCGGATGCTCCTGGCGGAAGGACGCGCTCCACTCTCTAGACTCGGCTGGTACCCGCCAACCCCTCCATCTCTAGACTAGCCGGAGGCGTTTCGGGCCCTGGGGCGACATCCCACGCTCCAGGCAGGGCTTTCGGGCCCCCCAACGGCGGGACGGAGAGTTGGGATCCCGCCCCAGCAGGGCGGTCAAGAACATGCCCCGTGGGAGCACAGGTCTGATCTCAGATTGCGCCTGTACCCTGGGTCCCCAGGCCCAGTCCCGGCGCCCTCCGGACAGCGCGCCCAGAGTGGGCAGCGGAACCCGGGACGACAGCTGGGCCCCTGACGGCGGGGCTGCGCACTCCTCACTCGTCCCGCCGGCCACCTATAGGCGGGTCTCACCTCGGGGGCGTCACGACCCGCCACCTAGCGCCCCTTCCTGGGGCACAGATTCCGAGCCTTGTCCCCGCCCCTGCGCCCCCATTGGTCGGGTCTGGGGTGGGGCGGGACCCGACGGCTCCCGGCTGGACCCAGAGAGGCGGCCGCAGCCCCGCCGAGCGGTAGGGACTCGGTCCGCACCTCCCCGAACCCGACGGCAGCTCTCCCTGCGCCTCTAAACTGAGTGGCCTCGGCAGCAGCGGACTGTCGGGCGCAGCGGAACGGACAGACTAGCCAACCGTCCTTGGTTCCCGGAGGAGCCTCTGCCCGAGGCGGTGCGGCCGCAGCCGACGGTCCGGGAGCTCAAGGGACCGCGCCGCGTTCGCGGGCGACCCACGCCCCGTCCCGCCAGCCCCAAGCCAGGCCCGCCGCGCGCCGTCGGGGCGGCCCCGATCCGGGCCCCGCTGGGAGCGGATGCGCGCGCGGTGAGG